>APFE031618046.1:296892-431455 GCA_000404065.3 Pinus taeda | reverse complement strand
ATATATAATCATACCAACTAACACAAAGCAAGTTGAAGTATTTGTAAATGTCAAAAGCATTATGGACAACTCTCCCATAAAGCAAAAAATTCAACAAATTTCCAACCATCTTCTAACATTTTTTCCACCATATTTAAGTTCACAAATATTTCATTAGTTTTATATGGTTTTCTTGGTGGTTTTCAATGGTTTTCTTGGTGGCTTTATATGGTTTTTGTATGGTCGGTTTTCATTTAAAATTAATTTATTTTTTCATTTGCAAGAAAAAAAATGGAATAAGTAAAAAATAGCAGAAAAGTTATCTTGACCTCTAGACATTTGGCTCCTCAGCAATTGGGTCAAGCTTTTGGAACTTTAGCTGAGTTATTGGATGGCTAGGTTGAGCTCCTCCATCCTTGGTCGAGCTCCTAAAACCCTCAGTTGAACTACAAAGTATGTGATCTATGCAAAATGGCCTATAATGACTGCAACCAGACATTTTATTAAAATAAGGGCTCGATCAAGCCTCTTTTTAAGCATGTTGCACCTAAGTTCTATTGGCAATAAATTTGAAAAAGATGTTTGATCGATCCTAAAGCTCGATCAAACTCCTAGATAACCTATGTTTACACAGGAGCTTGATTGAGGGTTTTTTTTTATTATTCAATCGAGAAATATTTAAGCCCTCAAATAGCTCAATCGAGGGAAAAAATATTGTTTGGTTGAGTGCTTAAAAAATGCTCAAACGGGTTATTTTCCTTCACCCCAAAGCCCCCTTACTTGCCAAAAAGTGTAAATAAGCTTCACACAGTCACCCTAAAGGAATGGGTAAGGTTTTTTATTAATAATGGCTATATTATGGGCCATAACCCTCACAATAACATTCTAAGAGTTGAACATAGATAAATTCCTCTGTCCATACAGTCGAAAAGCCAGCACTAGCGTTACAATTCTTGCTTATACACAAGACATTTCCACTAATAACACGACAAAAAGAACCAAGGATCAAATAATACCTGCAAGGAAACATAAGACGATTTGAGATAATAAGAAAAACAATAAAAGGAAACCATCAGTGACATCAACCATTAGTTGTGACCATTGCAAGAAAGATCAACTCCTTGCAGAAGTCTAGCTTTTTCCTTCTCTAGAGCAGCGTTGGAGCCAATGCCACCTGGGCCAAATTAGACACTTCTGAAGATGATATTTTCAATTGTTGAAACCTGAGCACTGAGGGAAAATTTCTCCTTGCATAAACCATTCAGGGAAAGCTCCATGTTGTTGAGGTGCTGAAGCAATTTCACTTCTAAGAGGAGCTAAAAAGGTCGGCGTCGCTTCTCTACCATATCATCTTGTCGTTGCTTAGCATCCAACAAGGTTTTAGCTAAGTCCAAAATCTTGTTGAGCAATAGACCATCATTATCAAGCTCCAAGATCTTCGAAGGTTCCACCATGACTAGAGAGAGCCACTGAGAGTAGGTAAATGACACACTAAATAAGTTGAACTAATATCCAAGACCAAAGAAGAACAAGATCCCATAATATCCCAAAAGAGACCGAAGTACCACTAAGTAAACCACACAAGAAATCCGGCATGAGTTGGATAAAAGCATAGAATCCACAATCAAACCAAAATCCTCTAGAGGGTGATAAGAAGATAGATTATGGGAGTTGCAAGGCAGCAATATTAACTCCAATCCTCTACAAAATGAATATATTATCTTATCCATGGTAATTCCCACCAACTCCAAATGAAAGAAAATAAATATAAGTACCACTCTACAAAAAAGATGGATATGATCACATGCCACTTGTTGCAAGCAATGTGGCACCAGGGAGGGATTTTGAAAAATCGTGCTAGAAATTGAGTTGTTGTCAACCCACAATGCCCATCAACCTTAATAATTGTGCGAAAGGCTAGACAAAATGCATGGCATAAAACCACAAATCGAGTGGGATTAGTTATCTAATGATAACAAACATCTGGAAATCATTCATATATCTTGGAAATCTGAGCATGGTTAAGGAATAAGGACATAATTTATTATTCTATGATTTCTCTCTATTTTACCTTGATCAAGGGAGGAAACTTTCTTTTCTAACACATCCGCCACAGAGTTAAAGTGTCCATACACATGAAAATACTCCAAGCACTCAAATTGAGAGGAAGTTGAGGAAATCCATTGGAGAATGGGAGGGTGGTCTGGGCACATCACTTCCTTGGCTTTGAAAATTTGCGAGATAACAATCATTGAATTGCCCAAATCCAAAAACCAATAAATTATAAATTTTCTCTGTTAGAGCTAATTCTAGGACTTTCCACAAAAATAAGAACTCCATTTGGTTATTAGATGCAAAACCGAGACCCCACCGAATTACAATACTATTTTTCCACCAGAGCTAAGTAACTCCTGCACCATGATAATGCTATATTATTATAATATTGTATATGATATTCTTAATATATTTAGTTTATCCTAGTTTTTCTTATTCATTTATGTTCTTAGTGGTTATCTTTATATCTTTAACTTAATTTATTCTATCAATTGTTTTACTATTATAATATTTATTATATCTTAACCATATAACATTAATATTATTAATAATAGTAATATCACATAATTAATATTATAATAAAATTTATTATATCATATTAACGATATTAATAATATTATTTTAATATTAATATTAATATTATCACTATTGCTCTCGTATTACTATCTATAATATTATTAATATATTTTGTGTTGTTCTTATTTCTCGTATGGATTTATGCCTTTTTTCTAACTCGTGTCCTTAACCTAATTTATTTTAAGATTTATTATAATTTAGAAATATCACATTACTACTATTATTATTATTTTAATAATAATAGAAGAGGCGTCAGGAGTGGGAGGAGTTAGTTTTAGCCCTAAAGAAAATAAAGGGCTAAGTTATGCTCGAGGACTAGTTACAACTAAAAATAACAAAGCTAAGTATTTAGTGGTGTGGAAAAGCCTGGATATTGTAATGAAAATGGCATAAGAAACATAAAAATTTTAGGAGACTCGATCACTGTCGTCAGAACGATACCTAAGTATTTATTTTCTAATAAATCTCCATTCTCTTCTGTTGTAAGAATAATTGTTCTCCAATTGAAATTCCCTTTTGTTGTAAGACTAATTGTTCTCCAATTGAAAAAGTTTCAACAAGTCTCTCTACCCCTGCTGACCTCTTCACATTTACGCGCGGTTGGACTATTTGCCTTTGGCGATGACACACGAGAGATATATGGGGTTTGAAATGGAGAGGTGGAAGTAAACAATGGGACTTCTATTTAAACTATTAATGGGCCAGATTGACTTAATAATGTTATTTTTATATGTTAGGTTAATACTAGTTTAATAATAGTATTATTATATTAAATAATTTTTTAATGAATACTTTATGTTACCAAAATAAACTTAGAAGTATATGGATGATACATCTATCCAACAGAGGATTTTCTGTGATTGTTTTGGTATACAAAAGTACCCATAGACCAAAAATTTACTAAGTAACCCTTAGTCCAAAAGGAAGCCATACTACTAAACCCATATTACCAAACATTGCAAAATCCCTTCTTGTTGGGTTTTCTTAATTAGACATAACAGAAAACTAAAAAGTTAACAAGCATATGCATCATTTAGATTCAAAAGAAGATATGGGACTAGGGTCTTTAAAATTCATTTTGGGAGGTGCAACAGTGTCATAGACACATTATATGTGTCTCTCTACATGGGATAGCCTTGCGTCCATCCTGTCCAAGGTGAAGTGCTTGTTCCTCAACATCCTCTTGATGCCCTCTAAACAAGCAAACAAATTATACCTTTCAACTTATTTATCCTTCAAGACCAAGCCCAACCTCTAGTATTCATTTGCTTGTGAAAAGCTACAAAATTCAAGTATTTATTCTTACATACCTTGGTGTGACCAGGGTCTGGTACCCAAGCAGATACCTCATCCATGATTTCAAATTCAAAGTGGTATTTACTTTCCACTCTAGCTCGAGTTTCCAACTTAAAAAAATTTCTCCTTTCCTTTGGAGGGACAACATTAAATAGGTGGCAACAGAATCCTAAGTTAAAAGCCTCGCTCTTTGTTTACCTTGCAAGCTTCTTTCCCCTTGCCTACAACACATGTGTTGCCTAGGTGGTATGGTTGAAAAAAGGGGGTCACACCTGTAGCTACTATTATAAAGACCATGACCTAGAAAGAAACAAGAGAAATAACCAACCACAAAATTGCTAAGGCTTTGGCACCACCGAATAGAATTGTCACTGAGACTCATCAACCAAACAATGTAATTGAAATACATCCTGACTCACACCCCACTGCAACGGTTTCCTCGATGGAAGATCCAGCCAACCTTAGAATAATGAACCAAATACAAAGCCACAAATTGCCTCGAAGACAAGTTTTGAAGAATACATTTAAAATTGAATAATACCAGGAGGGCGAAGAGACTCTTGGCTATATAACAATTTTATTCATGAGAACCCCTTTACTATAATATAAAACAATCACAAACATACTAGAATAAAGCCCTCTCAGCTCAAGTAACAATATATCCCACTTAAGACAAAGAGAGAACAAACTCATGCAATACTCACACCCCACCAAATCATCAGACTAGCTTATAGAAAGACAATATAATTGACCCAGGAGGAAAAAAAAAAAAAGAAACAAGGTCAGGGAGGACGTGATTTGTACCACATGGTTGTGAGTAACAAAGGTGAATCTTGGAAAACCACTAACTACCCAAGCTTTAGGCCACTACAATACTTCTGCACACCTAGCTCCAATGCCTACCCACCACCTCTTCCTCAGCACCACAACATCCAAAAACCACACCATCTTAGTACCAGGCCCTCCTATAGACAATTTCCTTTTAGTGAAAGTGTGAATAAATTCCACAACGAGTAAGGAGGTCGACAAATTTACCTCACCGCAGTTCCATACTATCTTTCAAAACACCCAAAACCAATTTGATTCCACAAAAAAATAGTTGGAGGTAGCCATATGGTGCATTGCACATAGATGCATGCTAAGGGAAAGTTGCGCTCCCTGATCATAAATAGTCATCATGTCCTAAGGTGGTGGGCTAGACCCCCAAGGATCCCTCATAATTACCATTAACACCCCCATTAGGGAATATTATCATATTAATGTTATTTCATTAAGATTATATTGTGTTTGTGATAATAACATTAGTTTTTGTTTTAAGTATTATTTAATTTAACTTTTTTATTTAATTTTTTAAAAATTTAGGAATAGGTTAGTTTTATTTTATTTTATTTTATTTATTATTTATTTCTTTTACTCTCTTTCCATCATTTGTATTTTTTTCTAGGCTACACTCTTCTTACAATTGACTCTTTGTTGTAAGGATGTTGACTCTTTTTTGTAAAGATGGATTTCAATAGTGATCCCAAACCTAGACATAATTTTATTATGGCTAATGTAGTTGTTTATATATATGTATGTGTGTGTGTGTGAGAGAGAAGAAACTTTTTATTATTTTTATATTATATGTTAATACAATTTACAAAACATAGTTTATACAAATTCAAAAATCATCTTTTTCAAAACATATTATAGATGCAAGAAAATTCAATAAAAGTTAATATGAAACATTTCTTAATATTTTTGGATTCACCCCTTAGGTTTAACACCTCTCATTTGATCTAAACGTGAGAGGCAAGCCCCCTTAGGTTTAACACCTCTCATTTGATCTAAATGTGAGAGGCAAGCCCACCTAGGTGATAGTGGGTGGCTTTGTAGTAGTTTCGCCTTGACTATCGCCTATGGAATCAAACATTTCCTTCACTAATATTTTAATCAGCAACATGTGGCTTAATGGAAGTTTCTATTGTTTGTAATTGATTTTTCCGTCCTTAATTCATTTGTTGCCAACTCTTTGTTTAATGACTTTCCTTGATGCAAACTTATGTTTTATAGCTTTTATTTTCAAGTGCATGTTTTCTCATAGATTTTGTTTTAATGAAAAAAATAATCATTATAAATTTTGTTTTCATGAAAAATATAATAAATATAAATAGATATAGAGATTCCATACTTGGTATGAATTATACTAATTTTATATTATTTTTCTCATGCAAATTTCATTTTTCTTTTCTAAATCGATTTGATTTCCAGTTGTCAGATATTCAATGAGATTCCAAACAACGATTGTGGGAAGAAACATTATGACAAAAAGATGCATTATCATACTTTCAAAGGCCTTAATTCAAAGATCCATATTCTCTTCATGCTTCAAGGCCATTTGAATAACTTATCACTAAAGGATATGTCTAGTCTTGTGAGTATGTGTCTAATATCCAAATAATATATGAGAGAATATGTTCATCTAGTGATCAAAGTGACGTAAATACATCTTCACTAAAAATTGACATGAAGATATTGAAGGTTTTTCCTTGAGAAAGCGTACAACACATTCACGGAAAATAAAAGAATGCCAATGGGACATAGGGAGAAACTTCTAAGAAGATTGGGTTTCAATATTTACATATATTAAAAAACTACCTCCAAAAGATGAGAACTAAGAGTTCACCAGAAGTTAGATGCAGTGTATTGTGTATGTTGTCGGAAAACTAGCAAGGAAATGAAATTCAAAAATAAGTTAGATATAATAGAAAAGCATGTAGGAAAGGTGTACAAGAAGAAAATTGTAAATGCTAAGGAGAAATGTATTATCAGATGGAAATATTCTAAGGAATGTCAACATGTCAAATTTTAAGATAAATAGAAGAAATATTTAGTAAATAAAGGAAAACTTGAGTCAAGTGGAGGAACCATCACATCTCTATTTGCAAAGACAAGGAAGATAAATTTCTTATCCAAGATGACACAACTAAGCATTATATTTTAGATTGTATCTTAGAAAGGTCATCCAATGACATATTATCTAGATTACATGAAATATATTTTTCATGTTGATTTATAACAAGTGGATGGGTTTGGACAAGATATTTAGCTCAAGTAGAAAAGGATGATATATAATAAAAGATATAAAATTTCATGTTTTTATTAATGTCATTGGATGAGGTTACAATAGTTGATAATACTTCATGGAGCTACATGAGTATCTATATTGTTAATGGCCATATTAGGCATTTAGGTATACTTGGAATTCGAAAAATGAGGGAGAATTCTACAATTCAAAATATTTATGAACTCATTATTAATAGTTTGAAGGAAATTGGCGGTATGGATAATATTATAATAAAAAAATGTTGGTATGTGTCAAAGCAGATGGAGCATCAATAGTGCAAGGACAAATAAATAGCCTTTGTGTTATACTACAACAACCAACTTCACTGTATAGGCTGAGTATTCATTGTATGGCTCATAGGATGAATCTTGTATTTAAAATAGTAAGTAATTTTTCATCGATTCCAAAATTTTAAGATCTAGTATGAGAGGCTTATGCATACTTATGTCATGGTCCTAAACAATTTTTAATTCTAAAAAATTGTTAACGGTGCTACAAATATCAACAAGCTATTAAAAGATGTTGATACAAGATGGATCTCATTGAATGGGCTAACTCAAAAACTATGTAGTGGGTACCAATCATTGGTAGGGGAATTGAATGAACATCTCCTCAATGTAGACCAAGCTCAAGATATTCTCCTTCAATTAATTGACGTAGAGACATTATTGACATTTATTATAATTCTTCCTCTGCTAACTGAAATTAATGTTCTTGTGAAAATATCTCAAAGTCGCACAATGTACATTGAAAAATACACAAATGCAAGAAAACTATCATGCCTTTCATTAGATAATTTGTATATGACATTAGAGTATTTTACAAGTCCATAATTTAAAAATTAGAATACGATCATCCATATAGAAAATACTAAAAAAAAATGAAGTTTAATGAAAAATTGATATTATGTATAGCAATACATGGGTATATGGTTCCCTTTCATTATATTGATAAGATAGGACAACTCACCAAAGGATGTCCCATTTCAAGAGACCTATTCGATAATGTTGTCATTGTAGTAAGACGCAACTTGACAAAAGTTGCACAATCACTGGCATCATAGATAATATAATGATTTCCTCAGGATGAATTGTTGGAGGCCATGTCTATGGTGTGTCATCAATACTAGAAAATCAACAGTGTCAAAACCATTTAAAAGATGATTTTGTGGCTAAATTATAAATGTTAGTGCATCACTTTTTCCATAAAGTCCAAATAAATGGAGAACATAGTCAAGGTATTTTAGATTTATCAAAATTGTTTCAAGAAGCCACATGCTTTGTTGAAACAATGTGGAAATAATTTATGTTTTGGATAATCCTCTAGAAAATTATGCAATAACAATATTATGAGCTATTTTAGGTTCTAGCCAATACATACAAGAAAATATATTTGAATATTTCAAATTAGCATATCTGTGTCAAACCATGATTTTAGGATCAGTGGAGGATGAGATGATATTTAGTACACTATAATTTTCATAGTCAAAGTCAAGGGACAAGCTTGATAAACACATGGATATATTTTAAGATTATATGTAACAACATATGAAATTTGTTGTATCTCTGAGATGATAATATTCAACTATCATGCCAGGGCATCTAAGATGATTATTTTCGGGGTTTTGTTTTAATTTGGAGGACCAATTATGAAATAGATTTAAAACAGTGATGCCTAACCTTTTGAATAGTAATAATATTTAAACATAGGGATGCTATTAAAATTCACACAGTGATATAGCTTGCATGGTGGTGAGCAGGAATAGAGAGATGGTATGACTATCACAATCCTCAAATTGAAAATTAAATAATCATAAGAAAGAAAACCTTTAAACTATGTTCAGAAGGTTTAACAAAATATGCTTAAGCTTATAACAGGTGCTGATGATTTTATGATTTTGAGAGAAATTAATAAAATAAACAGTTTATATAATTCATTCTCTTTATAGATGATCACTTCAGAAGCTTATAAGAATAATTGAAACATAATTACTCCTAACTTGTTATCTTTTTAAAACATAAGAATATGAAGAAAACACTGTGAAATAAAACTGGAAAAACTTACATTAAAAACAAAACTGTATGAATCAGAATTCAAAATCCATTTGCTTTTGTATTAATGATTTAGAAAATTCAAGTACATTCAATGTTTAGAAATTCTTCTTCAAGGGTGCAACCCTTAATAACTCATGAAAGAGACATATTTATATAATATGAGAATTGATAAAATATCTTAAACTTCTTTACAAAAATAAATAATTACAAAATCAAGAATACAGATTGATAGTCGATCTATCACTATTTTAGTGTTGAGTTGTTGATAACTGTTACTGGAAAACCTAAGAATTGTTGATCTGGTGATGCTTGTCCTTGTAAATATTGAATGTTGTTTGATCACTCTTTTAGTCAAGTAAATCAGTTAATTATTCCCAACGTTTCTTATCTGGGATAGATAACTTAGTTACCATCCAATAGACTTCATCCATCTCTTTATACTTAGTAAAATTGGGTTTTACTGGAAATATATGCTTGATTTCTTATAGAATGAAAAAGGAATCTCTGAGTGCATTCAGCACAACCCTTGGTGTTGCTGCACCTCTTATGTTTGAAACTAAAGCAGAATTTGTGCCCACCTCTGCAAGCTTTCAAACATAATCCTCAATGGGCATCAATTTTTCATTAATCACAAGCCTAGAGGGCAAACCCTTGCTAGTCAAGGGTTCAATCATACTAAAAAATCTTTGAACTATAGTATTCACACTGCTACACTTTTCCTCCAACTGAAGGATGAGGTTTTTCTTGGTAAATGATCTTCTTTACTTTCAATATAGTTTTTGTCCTATCATTTATACCCAATTCCTCAAGCTCATCGCTGTCTTTAGAATTTTGGAACTTGATTATTTCAGAAGCAATTTCAGGCATGTCCTCAAGTTCTTTAGAACTAGTTTCCACAACTTCCTGAGCTTTCTCCAATAAGTCTTTTTAATCAAAGATTATCTTGATATAGGGTTATATATCCTTGACTGATTCTGTAATTTCTTCCCATAGAATTTCCTTTTCCAAACCTAGTTTGTTTCCAAGGTAGGACTCTTTGATTTCCTTATGCAAAACTTCAATCTGACTTCTTGTCCTCTGCAACTCAGCTACATGTGAACTATCTGCAACTTCCTTCATATGTTTTAATTCCTTCAATTCATCCGACAAATTCATCATTTCAATTGTCTAAATGGACAAATTTTGAACAACTTCTGCAAGTTGTTCAACTCCTTCTACTATACCTGTAGTTGATGTTATTCTTAAAGTAGAAACCATGGTTATTGAGATTACTAAAAGAGGAACTACATCCATTGGAATTTGAGCCTTATTGACAACTCATTCTTTCTCTTTGACCAATTTTTCCATTTTCTCTTGCATCTATTTTATTTGTATATTCTGTTCCATGATGAGCTTCATCATGTCAGATTTCTGAGTCTCGGTTTCTTCAATCTCCTTGGTCATTGGATCCTCAGAAGCTAGCACTTTGAGTTGCTTCCTTAATGCTGAGAGCTCAACATTTTTCTTCTTAACAAGTTCTTCTGCTGCATTTATGTTTGAGGGATCATTTCCCATCTTTAGCACCAGATCTTCCAAGGATTTGATCTTGGTGTCCTTTGCCAGTGAGGAAACCTTTTCCAGTTTCATCTATGACTGTGTATTGACCAAGGTGACCTGCAACTTTGAAAAACTCATGGAAGTATGAGTCAAGGTGGAAGAAATCATCTGTCCAGTTTGTTTGTGCATCTCAATTTGATTAATTGGATGCACATCTTTTACATTAAACTCAAATGAGGATTTCTTATGATAATGTGCATGAGTTTTGGGTTGTGGAATCTGAGCTTGTAGGAAAGCCATTTGCATTTTTCCCTTCTCAGAATCAAAAACTGAAAGAAGTTTGGCCTGAGAGTTGGAGGAATGTTTCCAGAATTGGGTATAGGTTTTCAACTTCAATTCTTCATTGTTATTTTTAATCTCACTGAAAACATGGAAGATGTCCTCCTCCTTGTCCTTTTGAATGCTTGCACTGGTCTGAAGTATCTATTGTTCATGAGAAATAGTAGAATGAGTTGGGGATTGGGTAGATTACCCACCAGACTGTGTATAGAGAACAGTCTCTACAAGTCCATCAAATGTTGTTTCTTGAGACTCATTTGTTGCTCCAACAATCACAGAGATCCTAGGTCTCTTTTTCTTATGGACAATCCTAAAGCCCTAGCTTTATGCTTCAGTTGTAGGGGATGACTGTTCTTCCCTTTCTCTTTTAGCTATCTTTTCTTATGCAAGTGGAGTTTGCACATTTGAAGTAGAAACTACCCGCTCTTCAACTTCTTTAAGGGTATTCTCTTTCCATTCCAACTTATTTTTATACTGCTCTATTTCAGGTCTAGCTGTGTGGTGATATGTAGTAAAATTATTTTCAACCCTGAGTTTAGAAATCACTCCCATTGGGTCATAAGACCAAGTGAAACTGAGACCAAACTTCATTTCCTCTAATAACCTGTCTGCTTCTTCTCTTGTTGCACTGGTATTTCAGATGAATGGACCAACCCGAGCTTTTAGCTTGAATTGAGATTTCTTTTTTGCTACCACAAAGTGTACTTCATCTACATTTAACCTTTGCCTAATATATTCCAGTGCAAAGAGTCTGATGGGGAGGTACTTGGGAAGCTTGTAGGGTGGAAACTCACAACCACAAACCCTAATTTCTATGTAGTTTTGGTAAAGATACCAATTTCCTATTGTGGCTTGATCAACTAGCTACAACACTTTCACAATTTCATCACTGATTCTTGGTACTAGAGTGCTACTCATAAGACTAATAGCTAGATGAATAAACAATTCTATGAGTTGTTTATAGGTAAACTCTTATTTCTCCTTCATCCCCATTGTAGTCCAAAAGATCATTTATTTATGGTTTCCTTCCTCATCTAGCTTCTATAAGGTAAATGGGAATTTGTCTCCCTGAAAATATATAAAAAGGTACACAAGTAATAAATCATACTTGAATACTACTTCAATGTTAAACTGGACAAATTTCTCATGTATGGCTTTAGCTAGGAATTGGCTAAAGTTATAGAGAACAATGGGTTTGGAATCAATAGAAAATATTGACAAGAAACCTAGGATAGATTCATTAACATATTGATCAAAATTGTAACAAAGCAGATATGACAAAATAATGGTGATTTTCTTGGTTTTGTCGGGGAACATGGATGAATCATAGTGAGGGTTTATTTTAGGCAGAGGACTGTCTATAGCTAGGAAAAGTTCAAGAGTCTAGGATATTTTAGTAAAATCTAGCTTTTGATAAGCGTCTATCAGGCTTTCATGAGAAAAAGGATGGGTTGGTTTAATAGTTGGAGCTTGCAACATCTTTTCAATGGACTCAACATTGATGAAATACAGGATTTCTCTTATGGGTGAAATAATTTCTCTTTGAATAGGATCTTAGGACTCATGGAATTTCCTGACAAATTCAGGTGCTCCGTGTATTGGAGGGAAACTGTAGTGGGGAAGGAGGGAGTCCCACAATCCTATTTCATCTGTCTGATCAATTAATTGATCCTCCATCCAGCAGTAAATTTCATATAAATCAAATTGATATGAAGACTCAATGATTTTACAATCTATGTTGACCAGGGGAGTATGATGGAAGTCAACTTGGGGATGAATAAAAGGATTTGGGATTTATGGAATTTATTTTCCCTTAGGAGGCATCTTATCAAATGAATTTTACACTGAAAGTGATGGAAATGGAAAAAATTAGTCTGAAACTGAGTGATAATAGTAAAAATAGTATGACTAAATAGAGACAAGTGGACCTAGATGTCGGCTTTCTTCTGAACAGGACAAAATAGTTGCTTAAGTGTCATACCATCTTTGAGCTATAAGGAGGAAATCTTTGAGTGATCAATTTGGTTACATAAATGCATTCTGTAACCATTTTCATGGAGGAACATGGCTTTTAATGGAAAAATTGGAGCAAAGTTGTTGAATGAACGGTTAAATATGCATTAATTACCAAAAGGGATTAATTAATAGGTCTTTGGGACATAAATTCGTGGGATTTATGAATTGAATGAATAACGAGTAGGCAGTAGTTGATTGGACGGAAGAGTGACATGGAGTGGACGTGTATATTAACATGGAGTGGAGGTAAACGATCACATGTAAACCACGTTTGAGAGTAACTTGAGGTGGTAAGTTGTTTCGGGATTTTAAGTCTCGAAAGATTAAAAGGAGGATAACGTGGTTTAAGAAGGTGGTTTTGGAAACTTCCCACTTCAAACCCCCCCCCCCCCCCCCCCCCTTACCGATAAAGCTCGGACGCAAATGAGGGCCGAGGAGCAATGTGGACAATTAGATCTTAGGGGAGCATGCGGCATGTAAGGTAAGATGAAAAGGTTTTAACATGTGAGTGGCAAGTAATGGTGGGGTCACGATTTTGGCGAATGTGACAATTTTGAGTAATGGGGGAATAAATGAATGAAGTTAAGAATTTTGCCAAATAAAATTGGTGCTTAGAATTCATAGTTAATTTTAAATGCAACATCATATGCACGCATTATCCAATGTTACAACTTAGGATAAAATCCTTTCATGCTCCAATTATTTCTCATATGTCTACCTACCCTTTGCACTCCTAACATTTTCATTCACTCATCCAAGTGCATTTAGGCTAGGAACTCAATATTTCCTTTTAATGACTATTCTACCTCTATCCCTTATTTCCTTCATTGGCTCAGATTAAACTGTTGAGCCAATTTTATTTGCTACCTATTGGCAAATAATTGAAATAAAATCCAATTACGATTAAACTGTACAATTGGGTTATATGAAGTAGTGTGGCATTTAAACAATCTGCACACAATTTTATTTGCAAAACTAAACTATACTAAGAGTAGTGGCATTTGGATTTGCAACACTTTCAGAGTTTATTATTTTTTGCTTTCCTTTCTAACCTAACATTTTATTTTTCCCTCCATTTTTTAGGGCATATATTCTATAATTTTATTTGATATGGACTTATTCATAAGAATATCCCTAACATTTTTTATTTAATATTCTTTTTATCCATATCCTAAGTTAACATTTTTTAAATATATTTTAATTTTTTGACTAATTGATACTAACTAACCAAAACCAAAAAATGCTACAACATTGGCTCCAACTGGGGACTGCTTTCTCCTATAGAATGCAGAGAACATGCAGATCCATGTGCCTTATCCTTAGGCTATGGAGTCTATGCTGTAAAAACTCACAGTCACAGTTTGAAAAGTAAAATAAAACAGAGTTTTTACAGTGGTAGTAATGAAATCTACTTCAACTTCTCAATATTGAATGTAATGTTTGAGAAACCTTCCATTAACAGGATAAGTGGAATATAGTCCCTCAAGATTTTGTAGCACGAAAGTGTTTTTTCCCTTCACTTCGGCAATAACTAAAGATCCAAACCATAGGTTATCAAACTTTCCATGTTTTCACTTATCTTCTCTTCTGGAATCCCATCTTAAAATTAGATCACCTTCCTCGCAGTCCCTTTCCCTAGCTCTTCTATCAAGCGGGATCTTCGTCTTATTCTGATACTTTTTCAATTTATATTGAACTTCATCTCTTTTTTCATTTAGTTCAATAATATGATTTATTCTCCTTGAAAAATCATCAGGTTCATCAGTTGAATCCTGCAAAAATTTTAAAATAGGGAAGGCCAAGTTGGTAGGGAAGAATGCATCTTTCCCATAGACTAGCTAAAAAGGAAACTTTCTAGTAGACCTCTTCGGAGTAAGCTTGTTTGCCCAAACTGCATAAATTAGATGAGAATCCCATCTCTTTTATGATCTGTTAAAGTCTTTTTTATCACCTTTACTAGAATTTTATTTGAGGATTCTACAAGACCATTACCTTAAGGGTAATATGTAGTTGAATGATGTAACAAAATCTGATATTTCTGGCAAAACTCAATCATTTTAACACTAGAAAATGCTACAGCATTATCAGTAACAATTTTTGTTGGGCAACCAAACCTAGATAAGATATTTTCTTCAATGAATTTTATTACTACTGAATCAATAGCATTTCTTACTGGAATTTCTTCCACCCATTTGGTAAAGTAGTCTGTCGCAGTGAGAATCCATCTATGGTGATTGCTTGAAGTAGGATGAATCTCTCCAATAAAATCTAGTCCCCATTGGAGAAAAGGTGTTGAGATTAATGTTGGGATTAGTGGAAGAGCTGCTAGTTTTTGCTTACTAGCAAACATCTGACAAGGGACACAACTTCTGACATTTTCTCCTACTTGTAAGAACAATGTCGGCCAATAAAATCCTACCCTCAATAGCTTATATGCTGTTGTTCTCCAAGCATAATGTCCTCCACAAAATCTTGTGTGAAACTAATCAATGATTCCTTCAGTTTATGATTCTGTTTAACATAATAACAAGATGTTTAGTGGGTCCTTCCAGTAAAGATTTGCATTTATGATACAGTATTTGGCTACCTTCAATTTCAGAGCCTTACATTGACTTTTGGGAAATGATGTTGGACATTCAAAATAGATCAAGAAATTTACAATATCCTGATACCAATTTGATAAGAGGAATTTGTCATCAATGTGTGAAGCGACGATCTGATCTGAAGGTAAAGGTTCTTGTGGATTCTTTTCTTCAGGATGAAGGGAAGGTTCTTGCAAATTCTCCTCATTCAAATTTTGTGAAGGTTCTTGTGGATTCTCCCCTTCTGCAAGAACAAAAGGTTCTTTGGATTCTTCCCTTGTATTTCCATAACAAAGTTGATGCCAAGCACTTTACAGTTTGATTTAGCTAGAAGCTTAGCTAATCCTTGACCTTTTACTAGCTTTGTAGTTTTTATAGTTAGATTAAACTCCAGTATTTGAGTGATCCATCTACCTCTCTTCCCATCAGTGTTAGGTTGGGTTAAAACAATCTTCACAACATTGTTAGGAACATAAGCAGTAATAGGTGAATGTATGACATACATCTTGAACGATTTCAGGGCTTGTATAAGGGCATAGGCTTTCTTTTCAATTATGTCATACTTAAGCTCAGCATCTCTCATAACCTTACTGAAAAATTCTATAGGTTGGTCATGGGAATCTTCATTCTTTTGTAATAAAACAATAGCAAGGGTTGTTTCAGAGGCAAAGGAAAATATACTGAATGGCTTGGTATAATCAGGACTAGCCAAGGTTGGAGCTTTAGAGATAGATTTCTTGATTTGGTCAAATGCATACATGGAAGAGATACTCCATTTAACTTCATGATCCTTTCAGAGCATATAAGTTATGTCTTTCACAATTTCAGCATAATTTGGGATGAACCTCCTTAAAAAATTAATCTTGCCTAGAAAATATTGGATCTCCTTCTTATTTCTAGGTAATGATAATGTTTTTATTGCATAAAAATGTTTGGGATCAATCACCAGTCCTTGTTTTGAGATTATATGGCCTAGAAACTTTCCTTCTTTGATAGAAAAAAGAGACTTTTTAGGATTGAGGGATATTCCAAATTTCCTACACTTGTCAAAAGCCTTCATCAAGTGCTTTAGATGTTTCTGATCAGAATTAGAAAAAACATTTATGTCATAAAGATAAATGACTACAAATTTGTTTACCTATCCCACAAAAGCTATGTCCATATGTCTTTGAAAATTTCTCTAGCATTGGACAAGCCAAAGGGAATTCTAGAGTACATAAATGTACCCCAGGGTGTAGTAAAAGTTGTCCTCTCTCTATCTACTTGATCAACATTTATCTGATTGTAACCTGAAAAACCATCAAGCATGGAAATACTTTGTGCTCCTGAAACCATCTGAAGTAACTGATCCATTTTGGGTAAAGCGTAATTATCCTTTAATGATGCTTTATTCAAATTACTAAAGTCCACACAAAGTCTAAATTCACCATTATTCTTTCTGACAGGAACTAAATTAATAACCCAATTAGAGTATCTAAGAGGGAGAATAATTTGGGCATCTTGTAGAAATTTCTCTATAGATCTGCTAGCTCTGATACCATGTACAAATTCTCACTGTAGATCACCTGATAATGCAATATACTAAAGCAAAATACTTGATCTACTTCTACAAAAAAACTTGCAGAAGCTTAATCGATTTTGAGCAAGAACAATTAGAACACATATAACATATGAAGAAGAAATCAATTACACATGAACAGAGAAGAATACTTTGGAGAAAGCCTTAGCTAAAAACCCTGATCTCTGTATTATCATACAAGTGGAAATATCTCAGGTTTACACAAAGCTTTAACTCACAAGCTATCCAGTTCTCAGTACAATCCCTCATCACTGCTCATAGATGGAATAGACAACACATATGTCATCTTGCATTCCTCCAAGCCTCCTATTTCCTTGCACAGTTTCTCCTGGGTCCTCCAGTTGTAGCCTACGTGATTCTCACCTCACACACAACACTGACCTCTGAAATAACTGCGCAATCCTGAAGGAGATAATTCCTTTTGCATGGATGCGTTTCATTTATAGGAAAATTCCTCCAACTGATAGTACATTGTCCCTTCCTTTAATCTCAACTGGGTCTCTGTCTGAACCGACATGCATGAGTTATTTATGAGAGAATATTCAGTTATTTGGAGAACACTATTTGCATGCATGCATGCATTAACTGACTAAACTCACAATTAGTTCCTCCTATTGTTTGGAACAAATTTAACTCGACTTAACTTAGTTAACTGAGCTAACTAATTACAACTCATCCTGATCTCCTTAATTAAGGGATAACTTCCTCAATCAAAGAGATAGTTGTTGCATGTCTTCACATAGACTTCATGTTTGATTTTCTCTACCTAATTAACTCAAGATGAATTAATCAATTATTTTACAAACAACTACTGAGCTCAAATTAAAATTTTAATTTAGGGACTAATTAAAATTGGAGTGTATCCTGAAATTATATTTATAGAAATGTTATTTTTAGCATTTCTATTTTTTTCTATTTCCAACAGAGTTGGAGTATATCCTGAAATTCTATTTATAGTAATGCTATTTTTACCATTTCTATTTTTAGCATTTCTTGTTGCTATTTTCAACACTCCCTCTCAACAAGAAAGGCATTCAACTCGAACCCGATCCTAAACCTTTGCAATTTTCTGCATGCAACACTTCTCCCTAGTGTTGTTGCTCCAGCAACTCTAGAAACAAAAAATATCCAACCTGAATTAGAATGATGCCTTTGTCATCAAAGTCTCTGACTATTATTTCCTCTGTCGACTGAAAAACTCTGCACCTCTATGCTCTTCAGTATCTTATTGCTCTATCCTCTGTCACTTTGGTCTCTGACTACATCAATCACATTGATTCCTCCTGTTGCATCCATGCTACTGCTAGTCCTGTCTCCTAGCACTACATCTGCACTGCACCTCCTCTCATCACGTTGCATTGTGCTACCCACTACTGCACTGCAACTCAGTTACTGAGAAGTAAGTAAATGATCTCCTAACTGGCCTCCATGTTGGACTAGAAACATCCTATGATGTTGAAGCCTCCTCTGCCACTCCATCCACATCTATCTCTACCCACTCAGCGAGTTTTGTTACTTCTTATCGAGGATCCCGTAGTAAGGTCCCATCAAAGAGGCTGGGTACCTCAAGGATCCTACCCTTATTTTAGCCTTCTCGAGACTATCACTCCACATCGCCCCACCTCCCACTTGGAGGTATGGATCCATGTGATCCCTCTACCCACTTGGCTTGAAATTTCCCCCTATTGGAGGTCTCCGCATGAGTGGATGCCTCCACTTAGTCTCCTCTCTGCTTCTCCAGTTGTGGCTACTTCACCAATTGTGGCTCCTCCACAATTTTCTAAGACTTCTTTTGGTGTTGCATGTTGAGAGGTAATGTACTCTCCCTCTCAACCACCAAGTCTACAACATTTGCCTTGCTCCTCAAGGCTTTGCATGCATCTTAAACCTCAAGAGCATACAGGTTATGTACTCGTGAACCAATATGTTTCACCTGACCCATGGTGATGTGTCTAAGGAAAACCTTTCCCTTACTAAAGACAACATTGTAGACTTTGTCCTACACCATCACGATCGATACCAAGTTCTTCATCAGTCCTAGCACATACTTCACATCTGTCAAGGTGATAGAAGCTCCATGCTCCCTCCGAAAAGCAACTGTACGTTCACCTGAAACACAGTACCTTTCATCATCACCCATCTCTATGAGTATCTTGAGGTCTTTCTCCTCAAACATACCGAACAAACTCTTATTGTGGTTATGTGGAATGAGGCTCCACTGTCAAGAAACCAGCCATAAACCATCATCGATGAAACCATGCATGTGATGAGGGTAAAATCCAATTCCAATTGTGAGGTGAGTGCCTCACCATCTAATCCTTTCGAGGACCCCTTCATGGATTTCTTCTATGGACAATTCGTAGCATAATGGCCCACCTCGTGACGATGAAAGCATCGCACTTTCGATTTGTCACTCTTCTTCCCACCATGGGAAGAGCTCGATTTGGAATGGGAAGCCTTCCCTTTCCTTTTCCTCATCTTACTCGCTAAGGCTAGATTTTCTTCATCATCATGATTTGATGAAGATCCATCTCTAGTGCTTCTCCCTATCTCCTCATGCATCAGATCCGACCAAAGTCGTTCCCAATCCGGCAGTTTCTCTCTTCCATTTACCGATTCTTGGTAGCTATTCTAGCTCCTAAGAAGACTGAGGAGAGTAAGACTCACCATGTCATCATCAGCTGTCATGATTCCTACACTTCCAAGCTCATCCCTGCAACTAGTGAGCTTGTTCAGATATGTAGAGATCATGTCGCCCTTTTCGCACTTGATTTTCTGAAGCTTTTCCTTCAGCACTAGCTTCCTCTGATCGTTGTTGTTCTGATATAGATCCTTCAATGTTTCCCACATTGAAAATGGTGTCTCCTCCCCATGGAGACTCGAGACAATGTGATCTCGAACTCCCTCCAGAAGAATCCTCCTTGCTCTAGCCACACATTTCTTCCATTCCGTCAATTCTTAGGCATTAGCAGCTGCTGACTTGGGGACTTCTTGATCAATGAAGTCCTTCAAACCTTTGTCCTCTAATACCACTTCCATCCGATCCTTCCAAGCTATATAATTCGAGCTTCCATACAAGGCGAACTCGAGTCTCAAACCGTTGAACGCCATTGGTGAAATTTGAGATGTGATAAGAATTCGATTTCTATAATCAAGAACTTCAAACCTAGAACTTCTCCCTTCTTTGTATATTTTTCTCTACTTTGATCACCTTTGCTCTGATACCATGTAGAAATTTCTCTATAGATCAGCTAGCTATGATACCACGTACAAATTCTCACTATAGATCACCTGATAATGCAATATACTAAAGCAAAATACTTGATCTACTTCTACAAACAAACTTGCGGAAGCTTAATTGATTTTTGAGCAAGATCAAATAGAACACATATAACATATGAAAAAAAAATCAATCACACATGAACACAAAAGAATACTCTAGGGAAAGCCTCAGCTAAAAACATCGATCTCTGTATTATCATACAAGTGGAAATATCTCAGGATTACTCAAAGCTTTTAGCTCACAAGCTATCCAGCCCTCAGTACAATCCCTCACCACTGCTCATAGACAGAACATACAACACATATGCCTTCCTTCAATCCTCCAAGCTTCCTATTTCCTTGCGCAGTTTCTCCTGGGTCCTCCAGCTGCAACTTGTGTGATTCTCACCTCACACACAACACTGACCTCTAAAATAACTGCGCAATCCTGAAGGAGATAATTCCTTCTGCATGGATGAGTTTCCTTTAATGTCAACTTGGTCCCTGTCTGAACTGACATGCATGAGTTATTTATGAGAGAATATTCAGTTATCTGGAGAACACTAGTTGCATGCATGCATGCATTAACTGACTGAACTCACAATTAGTTCCTCCAACTGTTTGGAACTAATTTAACTGGACTTAACTTAGTTGACTGAGCTAACTAATTACAACTCAAATACAACTCATCCTGATCTCCTTAATTAAGGGATAACTTCCTCAATCAAAGGGATAATTGTTGCATGTCTTCACATAGACTTCATGTTTGATTTTCTCTAACTAATTAACTCAATATGAATTAATTAATTATTTTGCAAACAACTGTTGAGCCCAAATTCGAATTTTAATTCACAATTTTAATTTAGGGACTAATTAAAATTGGAATGTATCCCAAAATGCTATTTATAGCAATGCTATTTTTAGAATTTCTATTTTTTGCTATTTCCAATAGAGTTGGAGTATATCCTGAAATGTTATTTATAGCAATGCTATTTTTAGCATTTCTTGTTGCTATTTTCAACACATATAGCATTTTCTTAATTTCCTTCTCTATAGTTGGTAGAAGTGTTGGATTGATCCTCCTAAGTTTCTGTTGACAAGGTTTTGCTTCTAGTTTTAAAGGAATCTTATGTTGTATCAATGATGTATCATAAGTTTTTAGATCAGCATAGTTCCATGCAAAAAAATCCTTGTATTTTTCAAATAACTTAAGGTATTAAGCTTTAATTCTGGGATCTAAGGATGCACAGATTTTGAGGCTTCTAATGTCATCATTTTTTCCAATATTTACTTCCTCTATGTCATCTTGTGGAGAAATTGACTGTGGGTTTCTATGAACATCATTTTGATCAAACAAATTTTCTAAAGGAATGAGTCCTTTGGGAATAAAATTGTTAGATAGTTGAACGATATCATGATTGGCAATTTTTGAGTTGAAATCCAAATTATCATTTTCATTTGAATTCTCAATTTTTTCTGTTGTATTTTCATCAATTTGTAGAACTAAAAATTTATCTATATCTTGTAGAAAAGATTTTGATTTTTCATCATCTTCAAATATTTTCCAGTATTATAGGTTATCTGGGATGGATCGCTTGTATTTGACTTGTATTTGATAGAGCACATTAGTTTGATCAAGGATTTTAAATGAACTAGCAGAAACAGCTAGGGAATCTGCATGAATATTCTGATCCCTTGGGATATAAGTCAAATTAAAAGCATTGAATAAATTTTCAACTGAATCCCAAACCTCATTTCGATAGGATATAAGCCTAGGATGTTTTTTTGGCAAAGATTTCTAATTTGTTTAACAATGAGCTCTGAGTTAGTAAAAACACTCAAGTTTTGTACTTTTAATCTCTTGGCTAACTGCAGCCCTAAAAGGAAAGCTTCATATTCAACTACATTATTTGTAACTTCAAAATCAAGTTTGCATGATTGTGTAATGTTTTCTTTTTCTGGTGAGATTAGTACTACCCCAGTTCCTGCTCCATCCTTTATACAAGAACCATCAAAGAATAGCTTCCAAACATTAGTCTGATTTGGTACAGGTCTTTCAATTACATCTTCAATTTTTTCTTGAGCTTCATATGTTTGGTTTGAAGAAAGTTGGATACAACCAAAATCTTGATCAATTGCATATATGGGATGGTTTCTTGGTAGATTTGTTTTGCAAATAGTGTGCACAAATATGACCTCTCTATACAACCTTAGTTGCTCTCCCCCATAAGCTAGAATGGTGGCATAAGACATGTCCATCTGAAGGGTTCCCCCTAATTTGGCGCAACAAGACCTTTAAAGGAGCATTCCAAATTTGGGAGGGATATCTATGACAACTATATCTAACACTACACTCTTTACTAGGATTTGGGCAAGAGGACTACTAAATCCTTAATCAATCCTAGACAAGCCACCCTTTTGGAATCAAAGGTGTAAAAATAATGATAGGATCTAGTTATATCAAGATTTAAATCATCCATGATAGTTTTTGGCATAAGATTATGTGATACTCCAGAATGAAGCATACAATTGTATAACATAGAATCATTTGTTTTAAGAGTCACATAGAAGGGGGTACTATTTCATCTATCATATCTGAGCCAGGACCAAAAACAACTACTAGTTTTTCATCTTGTAGACTAATGATATCACTTGTAGCATCAACTGAGGTGTTTTGTATCCATTTGGAGACTTGATTTTTATATATGGGGTTTTTGGAAAGTTTTTAAAGTGGTATAGGGAGTTTAACTCTCTCTAACTCCTTTTTAACATTAAATACAGTTAAAACAGTTTTTTCAATTTGAGTAGTATTAGTTGATTGATTTAATGGTCGAATAATAGTTGTTTGAGTTTCAACAGCTTTGGTATGAGGTTCAATTGTTGAAGGTTCCTTAGGGGGTCTTCCAGGACCAGGTCTGGGCCTAATATCATATCTTTTGTTTAGTTCTACAATTAGGAATTCAAAAAAGGAATTGTATTTCGAAGCCTGTGAGGAGTCTTGATCTTGTTGAACCTACTTTTGTTGCGAGAGAGGAATAATAACAGTCTGACCAAAAGAGGTATCCATATTATTAATATCTTCAATTATAGACATAGTATTGTCATCAAGTTGTTGATCATCTATTGGTAAAGGAGTTGGAACCTGTTGATGATTACTAGGCCTTTGAATAATTTGTAATGGTGGATTTCTTTTGTATTGACCTTGATTTTGATTTTAGGGTCGAGTGACCATTTGTTGAATTGTTCTAGGTTGAGTCTCAATCTTGGAAATTATATTGGAAAGATTTCTAATAAGTGAAGTTATTTCATCTATTTTAGTGTCTTCAATTTTAGTGTTAGAGGAAGTTGAGGCCTCTTGACTTGATTTAAGTTTTCTTTGGGATTTTTCCTCTTTAGCTTTTAAAGTGGCTGAGGCAGACTTATTTGCTTCCAATTCTATAGCATTAGTTTGCATGTCTTCCTTGAATTTCTTTCTCTTAACATCACAAAAAATTCATCTTCAAAAGCTTTTGAAAACCTAGATTTAGCTGCCGCTACAGGTGGTTTGCAATAAGGGGGCATCTTATGATAAAGTTTGTTGAACCTTTTGATAAAATCAAAGACAAGTTCACCAAAGTTTCTTTTAAGTTCTTCAAACTCAGTCAAAAAGTAAAGAGAATATTTCTTCACTCTCCATTGATTTTTGAATATATTTGTTAATTCTTCCTAGTTTCTAATGGAATTTGCAGGTAACTACCTAAACCAAGTCCTCACATTTCCCTCAAGGGACTGAACAAACAACCTCATGTAAACATTTTCTTGTTCTATGTTCATGTTATCTGCAAAGTCTAGAAAGGCTTGAAGGTGATCCTCAGCTAAGGGACCAGTATCACCATTACATCTAGGAAGATGCTTTAAATATCCACTAGGGAAAGCATCAAGGATTGGAGGTAAAACTAAATCTGCATATCTTGCCTGTACAATGGGTTGAAATGCCATAGTAGAGGATGATGAATGAGATGTTTGTGATGATGATGGTAAGGAAGAGGGAGATGATGAAAGAGGGGGAGAATTAGTATGTGGGGGTGAAGAAGGAGGAGATAAAGAAGGTGAAGACTTCTTGAATTATTTTAAATGAGTTTTAATAACCAACTTGTGGACCTGAGAATGAATATCCTCTTCAGTTTCAAAGGGTGGATTTGAATATATAGCAAAGGTCCCTTCAGGTTGTTTAGAAGTAGAAGATTTTGGTGGTTCAGAGGTGGAATGAAATGAATAAGTGGTGGGGGATATAAAGTCCATAGGTTTGTATTCAGGTAGATGAACATCCAAGTCAGACTCAGATTTAGGTGATCCCAATGGAAGTGGGGTTATGGATGAGATTCAAGTGAATGAATAAGGAAATTTGATTTGAAATCAACTCCTCTATCTAAGAGTTCAACAACCCTAGGTGATACATGAGTGTACTTTGGATTGGATGGAATGTTACTATAGGGATCAAATTGTAATATATCTTCAGACTGGAAGGCTGAAGTAGAAGAATATGTTTGATGTCTTCTTTTAGAACTGGCCTTTCTCACAAGTCTTTTTGATCTTAAAGAGGACTAATTGTGTCAGATTCAGAATGGGATCTAGTGTGCTTAGAAGGTGCTAGTTTAATACAGTGGAGTCACCAAGTGAAAGATTTTGACCTATCTAGACCTTTAGTCACCTTAAAGGAATAGGAATAATATTGTTGACCCTAGAAAACTTAATGAAATTCGAATCCCCAGCAATGGTGCCAAATTGATGTTGTATATTTGAGATGATAATGGTCAGCTATCATGTCAGGGCATCTAAGATGATTGTTTTGGGGGTTTTGTTTTAATTTGGAGGACCAATGTATAAAACAGATTTAAAACAGTGATGCCTAACCTTTTGAATAGTATTAATATTTAAACAGAGGGCTACTATTAAAATTCACACAGTGATATAGCTTGCATGGTGGTGAGAAGGAATAGAGAGATGGTATGACTATCACAGTCTTCAAATTGAAAATTAAATAATCATAGGAAAGAAAACCTTTAACTATGTCCAGAAGGTTTAACAAAATATGCTTAAGCTTACAACAGATGCTGATGATTTGAATTAATAAAATAAACAGTTTATATGATTCATTCTCTTTGTAGATCATCACTTTAGAAGCTTATAAGAATAATTGAAACACAATTACTCCTACCTGGTTATCTTTGTAAAACATGAGAATATGAAGAAAATACTGTGAAATAAAACTCGAAAAACTTACAGTAAAAATGAAACCGTATGAATCAGAATTCAGAATCCATTTACTTTTGTATTAATGATTCAAAAAAGTCAAGTACATTCAATGTTTAGAAATGCTTCTCCAAGGGTGCAAGCCTTAATAACTTGTGAAAGAGAGTTATTTATACAATATGAGAACTGAGAAAATATCTTAAACTTCTTTACAAAAATAGATAATTACAAAATCAGGAATATAAATTGATAGTCAATCTGTCACTATTTTAGTGCTGAGTTGTTGATGACTATTGCTGGAAAAACTAGGAACTGTTGAGCTGGTGACAACTGTCCCTGTAAATATTGAATGTTATTTGATCACTCTTTTAGTCAAGTAAATCAGTTAATTATTCCCAACATTTCTTATCTGGGATAGATGACTTAGTTACCCTCCTATAGACTTCATCTGTCTCTTTATACTTAATAAAAGTGGTTTTTACTGGAAATATATACTTGATTTCATCTAGAATGAAAAAGGAATCTTTGAGTGCATTCAGCACAACCCTTGGTGTTGTTGCACCTCTTATGTTTGAAACTGAAGCAGCATTTGTACCCACCTCTGCAAGATTTCGAACATAATCCTCAATGGGCATTAATTTTTCATTAATCACAAGCATAGAGGGCAAACCCCTGCTGATCAAGGGTTCAATCATACTGAAAAATCTTTGAACTATAGTATTCACACTGCTACACTTTTCCTCCAATTGAAGGATGAGGTTTTTCTTGGTAATGATCTTCTTTACTTCCAATATAGTTGTTGTCCTATCATTTATATCCAATTCCTCAAGCTCATAGCTGTCTTTAGAATTTAGGAACTTGAATACTTCAGAAGCAATTTCAGGCATGTCCTCAAGTTCTTTATAAATAGTTTCCACAGCATATTGAGCTTTCTCCAACAAGTCGTTTTGATCAAAGATTATCTTGATATAGGGCCAAATATCCTTGACTGATTCTGTAATTTCTTCCCATAGAATTTCCTTTTCCAAACCTAGTTTGTTTCCAAGGTAGGACTCTTTGATTTCCTTCTTCAAAACTTCAATCTGGCTTCTTTTCCTCTACAACTCGGCTTCATGTGAACTGTCTAAAACTGCCTTCATATGTTTTAATTCCTTTAATTCATCCTACAACTTCTCCATTTCAACTTTCTCAATGGAAAAAATTTGAATAGCTTCTGCAAGTTATTCAACTCCTTCTGCTGTACCTGTATTTGATGTTGTTCGTGAAGTAGAAACCTTGGTTATAGAGACTACTAAAAGAGGAACTACATCCATTGGAATTCGAACCTTCTTGACTGCTTCTTCTTTCTCTTTGACCAATTTTTCCATTTTCTTTTCCATCTGTTTTATTTGCCAATATCATGTTTTACTTAAAGAATGGATATGCTCCTTCACATTTGAATCATACAAAGAAAAGAGACTTGAGATTAAAAGCTAAGAAATATCAAATTGTAAATGATGTACTCTTTAGGATGAATTATGATTCTGTTCTTCTTAGATGCCTTGAGAAATTTGAAGCTGAAAAAGTATTGCAGGAACTTCATGACGGACCGATAGGTGGACATTACGCAGGAGATGCGACAGCACACAAAATCTTGCGTGCAAGCTACTGCTGGCCAACATTATTTAAGGATGCACATAGCTATGTAAGAAGATGTCAAATTTGTCAAACTACTATTGGAAGATAGAGGAAACCATCATTGCCATTACAACCAGTCAACATCAATCAACCATTTGAACGATGGGGATTAGATATAATAGGAGAGATTGTTCCTCACTCTTCTAAACAACATAATTACATCCTTACAGCTACCGATTACTTTACCAAATGGGTAGAAGTAGTTCCACTCAAGTTAGCCAACTCTGAGAGTATCATCGATTTTATAGATCAATTCATAATTACCAGGTTTGGCTTACCTTTAGCTTTAATGTTTGATAATGCATCATATTTTTCTGGTAATGCTATGACTTAATTTGCACTCAAAAGAGGTTTTAAACTTAAGCATTCTGCCAATTATTACCCACAAGGAAATGGGTTGGTTGAATCAACAAACAAAAACCTTATCAAAATCATTAAACGGACTATGGATCAAAATCATAGAAATTGGCATAAGTCTTTGATGTACGCTCATTGGGCAGATCGAATAACTCAAAAGACTTCTTTTGGCACTTCTCCTTTTAATTTAGTTTATGGGAAAGAAGTGGTCCTCCCAACACATCTAGCTTTTCCTTCTTTAGCCTTAGTTCAATTCATCGAAGAAACTCCTTCCTCATCCTTGCAACTAAGACAATTGTAGATCCTTAAGTTATAATAAGAACGAGAAAAGGCTAGAATTACCCATGCGCATCATCAACAATTAGTAAAGGCTTCTTTTGATTCAAACTTGGTATATAGAAAAGATTTTTATCTTGGAGACTTAGTATTGAAATGGGATAAAGCCCATGAAGACAAAAGGCAAGAATACTAAATTCCAATGAATGTGGCTTGGACCATTCCAAATTGTTGATATGATAGGTCCATCGACTTTCATATTACAAGACTTAGCAGGGAAAAGAGAGTCTCTACCTGTTAATGGGAAGATCCTTAAAAAATATTTTCCATAGAAGATGACCTCTTCTATTTTTGTAATTATTATTTTTAGTTTTTTTTTCTTTTTGATAATAAAACAGGTTGAAAATGTTTACCTTTGGTTTCCATGAAAAGAGTAGTGTCTCTTGTCAAAAAAAAAAAATTTCGCTTGTATAAGTGGAAGTGGTTAGGAAACTTAATCTTTATTTTTTAAACATATGGTCAAGTGCTATTTTACTTGTTCTTTTGTTTCAACTTTACAAGTTTTGATTAAAAACAACCTTGAGTAGGATTTTGCTTCATATCAGTCATGAAAAGTATCAATAACAAGACAAATATTCTCTATAGAAAAGCTACTCTTAAACTCTACAATTGTCGTCTAGAAGAACTCTAAAGGAACCAATGACTTCCTCCCCACTTTAGGAAATTGCAAGATTCAAAGAGTAATCCAGTTATGCACTTTAAACTTAAAGAATAAGAGGTCTCATCAAGAGTTAGCTTATCATGATAATAAAGATTATAACTAACTGACATTGCCAAACTGCATACCAAAACAGGGTAATGAATCTAGATTGTTTCAATCAAAAGACAAGGGGTCTCATCACGAGCCAGCTTGTTTAGTTAGGTTATAAATCAAGTGAATGGCATTGTCAATTTTGGCCACCAAGCCAGACATTTTTCTTTAAGAATTAAAAGAAAAGAAAAAGCAGTAAGTGTAGATGAGGATCTATCTTTAAAAATTGCATACTTCTTAAGTAGGATACTGGATCATTGTTGGGTAACAGGTAACCATGTCAAGGCTATGGATGCCTGCTGGCAACAGAGGCTCTACCTACGACAAATGAGTACACCTAAACTGATCTATGGATATGTCTTTGTTTTTATCTTTATAAACCAAGTAATGACTGATGTAAGCACAATGACTAACTTTGGGAAGAAGATAATCAGAATTAGGATAGATGGAACAAGATGTTGTTGTTACCAAATAACACTGTTTACCTTATATTTCTACAATAAAGTTTGATTTTCCAAAAACATTTCTATTTTAGAAGTTTTAGAAAATTCAAAAAACCATCAAAGATAACTAGTTCTTTCAAGTGAATCGCCAATTGTTGTGACCATCAACAACCCCCTTTTTATTAGTGTTAGCAATAACATTAATAAACGGGGACCCTTCCAAAAAATCAAAACTTAGTATTTAATATTGATTTTTGTTTAAAATAAAACAAGATACCAAAGTGAAACTTGCTAAAAACGTATAAATTTACCATTTCCACACGTAGGCACTATATGGCCGTAAAACCCAAAAAAAGCTTTGAAAGCGGAAAGTCTTAAATAATAGGTAAACCTTTCACAAAACCTGCTTTTCAAACAATAGTATCACATCTCAAAAAGGTCATGGTGGGCATCTTTTATATAAAGAAATCCTTGAAAATGCGATCTGCGAGAATGTGAGGTCTAAGGCCTTACCACCTCATCGCATATCACAGATTTCAAATTCCACAACGCCACTTAATGTAAAAATGCCCAAATATTACGAAATGTGATAAGATTCTAACAAATCACATATTGCAGCCGCCCGACGAAACAATGGTTGTTAATGATAATAGGTTTTGCGATATCGTGATCTGCGATATTGCGAAGCAAATCACAAAATCGCTTTATCGCAAATCTAAGGGCTCAAAGTTCTATGACAGTATTGTCCGTCGTTCGATGCAAAGTTATGAGCATTAAATTTTAGCTTAACGATCCATTAATGGTTATTTATTAAAAACGATTTGGATCAGGGTAAAAGGACCATCTCAAGCAAGGTGATATCTTTGATATGATTTAAAGAATTAAAAGCTTTCCCATCACCTTATTTTTGTTCGTTATTTACTATCATCCTTATCGTATATTTGTTCTCTGCTTGCAATTTTTAGGAGCAGTACGCAGGGTAGCACATAAAGTGTAATGGGAAAGAAAGGCAAGGCTCCTGTATCTGAAAAGTCAGAAATGACTCCATTATTCACAAACACCACATGTACTAAGGAAGTAGGGATATCTACCTGGGAAGCCATGTACCAACTATTAGAAGAGGAAAACCCGAGAATTATGAAGGTTACAGTTACAACAGATGGACATGGCCCCTTTGAAGTGTCCCTAACTGAGCTTGCATGCTTGTTTCTACATCATATTGCAGCAAGGCCAAAGATACTACCCTACACTGATATGGTTAAATGGGTCATAGATCAAGCAGATATATCTAATAGAGAGTTCAAGATGGCCAATCAACTAGTCATGGGTTCATTTACCCCAAGAAATTTGAGATGCATGTATCACTTGCTAGAACCTCAAGCTTCCTACAACAAGCAGTTTGTAGAACAATTTGCCAAGGACAACGAAGATTTGGCGGACTGCACAAAAAGCTGGTCTACCAAGGAAGAACCACTAAAGAAGGACAAAAATGGTATGTATGCCACTAGCTCTCTCTATTCTCCTTATTGTTTCGTTGCTTCAATGTTATGTAGACTATTTGGGAAGCCAGATATCAACAAGTTTTCATTAGATTGGTTGCCTTTATTGGATGTGACCACCAATGCTACCATAATGGATTGGGCCCAAATTTTATCAGATAATTTAGCCTCTGCTATTTTAGGATATTGAACTAAAAGAAGTTTTGCTCAGAGGGTTTAACCTTCATTCTTTTTAAGTGCCTATGTCATGGACGCCATTTGTTTTGTCTTTGATTTTCCTATCATGGGGTGGAAATGGACAATACAGGACCCTCTTCCTATTCAAGTTTATCACAAAGAATTGTGGGAATCTAATTTCATCCCACATTTCTACAAGATTTGTCATGGATTGATGCTCCCTATTCATAGAATGCTTTACAACAAAGATGTCCCAAGATTCTCCCCAGAAGCTGAAGTTGACATTCTCCCTATCAGAAGATGGTTTGGGGAGGAATTATTCACGTACATCAGGGTATTTGGTAGCATTACTTCCCCTCACATCCTTCCTTTATATGTCTCCAACAAACTAATGGCCAGGGAAATAGCTTACTAGACCTGTGGTGTTGGGGGAATGAGCAAAGTACTCAAGGATTCTAAGAAGGCCATTTGGCCTCAATTCCATGTAGTCTGTGGGACTTTTACATTATTTGATTTAGGTCATGCTTTTAGAGAGGTTGATAATATGCTATGTTTATAGCTACCAAAGTTCCCAAGGAGGCAGTATGATCCCTTTGGTGTTGTAAAGAATTTTACCATAGCAGTTAAAACAAAAGTGTTTACCAATGAAGAAGATTCCTTTGACGATATCTTTTTGTATAAGCACACTTTCAAAGAGGTCTTACATATGGCACAAATTCAGTTTGATCAAGAAAAACTTCAAGAGTTTAACAATTACAGAGAACAGAGGTTAAAGAAGGTCCCATTGGACAAATTGCATATTGAGCCAATAAGGGAGCCCACTCCTAGTATTAGCATCAGTGGAAGTTCAGAAGAAGAGAAGTCTAAATCCAATTCCAAAAAAGAATTGGTTGAAAACTCCAATGATCAGTTCAAAAGTGAAAGCAGCAGAAGTGAAGGGTCAGTTAAATATACAACTCAATCTATAGAGAAGCCTGATCAGCAGGTTTTTTCCCCAGAACAAATTGAAACTCCCGCTTCCCTTCCAAAGTCAACAAAGCCACTTGTACTGGATCTAGAAAAGGAATGGGAAAATTTTAATGAGTTAATCAACACTGAGGAATAGAGCGCAGAGCCACCAACAAACCTAGGAGAGACAGCCACAGAAATGGTGGAAGGGGCTACCAATACTCAAGAGACAGAGCATATTCTTGTTGTTCCATCATCAGAAATCATACAAAAAATGGAGGAGATTCCTCCTTTGGATGTATTTTATAGCTCGCAACATAAGGCTATCATAAGGGGGCAAAGGAAGAAAAGAAAAATAGATGTTGTGCTCTCTCCAGAGGTTGAACCTCTGGATCTTTTGTGGAAAGACCTAACTACAGACCCATCAGAAAACCTAACTAGACTCTCTCAAATCGCAAGGGCATATGCTTCTGCAACAATTGATAAGGCAACTGAAGTTCAAATGATATTAAAAGAAAAGGATGATAGGATTTTATTTTTGGAACAACAACTATATCAGGCCAGCATCAATTAAGAAGCAGAGATACAATTGATAAAACTCCAGCAAGACTTCAAGAAAATGCAATTGGATTATCAAAGCAGTTTGGCCAATAAAGAAGAACAGTTACAGACCATGATATGACTACATAAGGATGATCCTAAGATTGAGGAATTTATCATAGAAGCACTCACTCTTAATGCCCAACTCTTGCAACAAGAAGAAACACTTTGCTAAAAGATCTCACAATGGAATTCCCATTGCGAAAAGAGTGATAACATTATAAATCAAGTCGTAGATTTACGAATTGATTATGATTCAATTTCTAAGAAGGTTTATAACTTTTTGAACTAGCAAAAATTAGATGAAAGGAAAAGATCGGAATTGCCCAGAATCGATGAATCTCATAAAGAAATGTTATTCAAAAAATGGGATTCCCAACTTAAAGAAGCAGAGTAGGTGATGGAGGAAGCAACGACAACAACAAACAACATTATCGAGTGCATCAACGAAAATCTACACAAAGAAAATTTAATATTAGAGACCACTCCAGGATTCCTCCCAAAAGCACAACAGCTTCAAACAAAGTGGAAACAAACAATGGAGGAAAAGGCTGATTCAATGAAACAGGTAAATAGGTTAAACTGGGAAAGATACTGGCAGTGTGTGGTAAAGCCACATAGCCAATGAATGACCCTAAAATCTCTCATAACCTCCAATGAAAAGATAGTGCCAAAGCTCGCCAATTTCGTATTTGTAGGTCAATTAAAAGCTGAGGTCAGCTAACCAATGCTCTTGAAGCCAATGATGGATATTTGCAACCTAAAGGAACAGATGCATAATTTATCATAGATACAGTTTAGTTTTATTTTTAGTTTATTTTTGCTTAAAATGAGGAACGTGGTTTAAACCTCCCCATCTATTTTTGTAATATCTATTTTTAGATTTCGTTAGAGTAGTATTTAAACCCCTCTCATGCATTTAGAGAGGGGTCCAGAGTTTTATTAAAAACAATTCTTTAGAACGTGCAATTTGCCCCCCACTGAGGAGGGTTTGATAAAATGAATGGAATGAGATTTATTTTTATATGAGTTTGATATCTGCTATTGAAATGCACTTTTGTACTCTTAGTGGATGTTGAGTTATTTGAAGATCAATATATATTGCTAAAGCTCATGAGTAGAACCTATTACCAATGGTATTTTTATCTCCTAATACTTTTTACTTATGTGCCAAGTGATAAATTATTTTCAATTATTGATATATGAAACTCTGAATGTTCAGTTGTCATTATTGCACTTTTGTATGGTGATAACTATTCTTTTTATGCTAAGTATATGAATAACTCTTATGTAATATGTTTCTCATAATTGTTTCGGCAAATTTCTTATACAAAACAATAATTTTTAATGGATCCCTTTCTAGTAGTGATTGAATTATTTTTATTACTAATTGTTGTTGGAAATTACTTTAGATCGAATAAGCGAAACGTTACTCCTGAGATAGTTTAAAGTTAGATGTTTCCTTTCATTGAAATAAATTGCACATGTTAGTTAAAGATAGATTAGATTTAGAGTAAGAATTCACCCCATAAATCCAAAAAGAAAAACATCATCCCGATAGCACACCATCATAAACAAATTGGGAAACTGGTCCCATCACCCCCAGTCGGAACCACTATTCCAAACGGAAAAGGAGCTACTTTCAAGGTCCAAACTGGGTGGTTATCCCCCTTGTTGTAGACCTGATTTTCGGGCCTTCAATAGAGCTATAAGGAGGAAATATTTGATGATCAATTTGGCTACATAAATGCACTATGTAACCATTTTCATGGAGGAACAGGGCTTTTAATGGAAAAATTGGAGCGGAGCTGTTGAATGAATGGTTAAATCTGCATTAATTACCCAATGGGATTAATTAACGGGTCTTTGGGACATAAATTCATGGGAGTTATGAATTGAATGAATAATGAATAAGTGGCAGTTGATTGGATGGAAGAAGTGACATGGAGTAGACATGGATATTAACATGGAGCGGTAATAAACAGTCACATGTAAACTGCGTTCGGGAGTAACTTGAGGTGGTAAGTTGTTTCGAGATTTTAAGTCCCGAAAGACTAAAATGAGGATAAGGTGGTTTAAGAAGGCAGTTTCAAAACTTCCCACTTTGGACCCCCCCTCCCCCCCCCCCCCCACTTGTTGGAAATAATACTGAGAGGGGGGGGAGTGAATCAGTATTATCAGATCAATATAACTTTTCTCTTTCCATATTAAGATTCATATGCGATGCAACAAGTATATATCCAGTAAACATATGATTCAGTTAGCTGATCTCTAATGAGTGCATCAGAACATTATTAACCATATGAGCAGTAAACCATAGCAGTAAAATAGAAAAGATCATCACACACAAGAAGCACACATGAACACCATGATGTAAGGTGGAAACCCAATGTGGGTGAAAACCACATGCTGTAAGCCGTCTTAATCTTCTTTAATAAGAAATACCTTTTACAATAGTTCTATACTGGTGCAGACTTATACCAGTACACAGGCTTCTACCTGCAGAAGGCTACAACCTTCTCTCGTTCTCCAGACTCTCCTGGAAGGGAGCTACAACCCCCTTTGTGCAGGCTGCTACTTGCTGAAATGCTCCAACCTTTACTTGTTTTCCAGCTACTACTAGAAGGGAGCTACCACCCCCTTGGCTCTTGTACTAGCTGATGTACTAGTACGTAGGTGTCGACCTACCGAAGGCTACAACCTTCTCTTTCTTCCTCCAGGTACCAAGTTTCATCAATTTTCAGACTGGATACATTGAAGCACAACATCATAATCTGAAAGGCCACGTTTCATCCAATTTTGATACTAGACCCATTAATATCATTAAAGCTCATAATCAATTAATACTAGCATCATCAATCTCTGAATTACCCAATACTGAATCAATGCTTTCACCAAAGCCAACCCGCATACAGATCTGCAAATATTTCCTTATAACTTTGCAGTTGTTCCATACATCAGACATACCCAGATCATACCATTTATAAAACATACGTCAATAATTCAGATCTAGACTATCAAACCAGATAATGATAAACATTCCAACCCTTAAGATCCCGATCCATCAAGTATCAAATAGATCTACAATCAACCAACTTCCTTGTGCATACACTGAATTAATACTTTCTCAGCACACAACAACCAGATATCAAATTAGAACCTTGAACACCGCAGTAATAGATAAAAACAGCTAAAACATATTTCAAGTAAAGTTCGCAACTTCACCAACAGAAACCTGCATACAAATCTATAAATTCATTCTTTCAAACATTCAGATATTAGTTAACCCAGATTATCAGATTTATAGATCAAGCATGTGCCACATATCACAGATCAAAATCATATAGAGATACCACTATTCTAGCCTTAAGATTTTGACCCATCAATAGAACTTATCCTTCTCCTTGCGCTCAGGTTCCTTCTTTATTCAGATCCAGATCTGCACCATAACCCAATCACAGTATTCTAGATCTAGCACTTTATCAGATATTCAATAATTCAGAAGATGCCTTGCCAAATGATCTCCTTCCTCTTTTATAGCCTTATGCCTTTCACAATACCACAAACCAAAAACCATAACAATTCAATACCATGGACCCAATACTTGGGATCAAATCTTTTGGATGCAATACCACGGACCAAAACCATAGGATCAAAAACTGTCGGACAAATACCATGAACCAACCATAAGATTTCCCATGTGCTTGTGCTTTTTCTCTACATGAAAGTGCGTGAACTTTTCTCTGCATGAAAGTGCATGAAATTTTCTCTGCATGAAAGGAACTTTTCTCTGCATCAAAGTGCGTGGAATTTTTCTCTGCATGAAAGTACGAAACTTTTCTCTGCATGAAAGTGCGTGAACTTTTATCTGCATGAAAGGAACTTTTCTCTACATGAAAGTGCGTGAACTTTTCTCTGCATGAAAGTGCATGAACTTTGCTACACTATAATTTATCTTTTCTCTGCATGAAAGTGCGTGAACTTTGCTGCACTATAATTTATCATATGAGATGAGTGGGTTGCCATCAAGTACAACATATGTATCATAATACCAACAATCTCCCCCTTTGGACTTGATGGCAACAAAAACCGATCACTCTCCCCCTTTGACATCAAGGGAAAAGGGGCGTACTACCATACTCCCCCTGAGTACCTGCAGAAATCTCTGAACGAGCTCCCCCTTTGTATATTCTCTGTGCTGAAATGATGTCTGCAAAAAGATGTTCTACAAGAAAGAACATGACTCCATACATTATAAGTAACCTTCCTATCATCAAAGACTCATACATACATCCATCTCCCATCCAAGTTGGGATATGCAATATTGACTCATCCACCCAACCAAGTGGGGATACACCAGATACCAAATGTTTGTACATGACTGAAATATTACATCAACCTTCCAATGCATAGTGGGGGTACAAATTACATCATATGACCAGAAGGGATTCATCAAATGACTACAATAGACAGAGAGAAACTATTACATCATGAGATTTGATATGACATTTATAACAGAGGCCCAACATCTAAATAAGATCATGATAGTCATTAGAAACTATCATACACAATGTATGATTTGCTCCATAATCATCTGACAACAGCATCCATATCAGCAACAAAGTATGTCTGCATCAATTCATCCTTTTGAATAGAATTCTACATATGACATACAAAATCATTCACATTGTATCATATGTGAAGAACATCATAGCTATCTCGACAACATCAAGATCTACATGATACAAGTAGCATCACATGGGAACGTCTGCATCAATCAACATATGTAAGTATAAACCTATCATCATATAGGTAAGAATTCATCATCATCATGTCTCCAACAATGCTACTTTGAGAAATCATTCATGTATCCAGCACTATGTATCTTGAGCTCAAGCCTTCTTGATATCGTTCAACAACAACAATCCTTATCCACATGAATGCCAAGAACTATAGGAATCCTGCATCATAACTGTATTATATGATCTTTATGAGTGACTCATCATCAAGTAATGAAGACAAGCTTTGTACTGTTTCTTATCCTTATAAAGATCACCATGTAAGCACTATATCAGAGAATCAACCACAAATATGATCTGATCACCAACTATGTAACCCCAAACATCATATGAGATTTTGTCATGGACAACTCATAATCATATCATAGCAAGATGTATCCTAAGCATCATCACCAAGGACCACTAACCATAATGCCAAAAATGCATTAATAAAAGTATCTGCTCCCCTTGAACCTTTGCCATCTGTTTACTTTCAAATCTGATCATTCATATATCAACAATAAGTATCAAGACATCATCATCATCAAGTTAGGATCAAGACATTTCCACACATCATTAACAGATTGTAACCATTATCAAACATGTCAAATAATGGACTGAATCATATCAGACCCTGTTTCCTGAGCCTATCCCTACTACTTTTCCTCAAACAATCATATACGCGACTGTGCAGTGACCAACTCGCGTATATACGCGACTTTCCTTTATGAAACTTGCGTATGAAATTCAGGATACTGAAGTTTCACACTTTCAGCTCCTTATAAGTCTGTTGTGCCTGTACATTGTTCTGTGCCACATTTTTCTGATTGTACTTCCTTTTTCTTCCATATCTTCAAGCGTGATGATGTTTTCTCCTTTTTCTATGGTGCCCGTACCTTGTTCCTGCATTCCTTTGCTATATGCCCAAGCTTGTTGCATGCATAACATCTTACATGTTTTTTATTTTCCCAAACATGGAAAATGAGTATATTATAGTTTAACTAAATTATTTTTTTATTATCATAAATGATTGTATACATTATCAAGGATTAGCCAAGATTATATTGTGAAATATTTGCTATGACTTTACAATATTTTATAATTTAATGAAAAAATCGTAAAGATTTAACAATTTTTTATAGTTTAGTAAAATATTCACCAAAAATCTATATGTAATATTATATTATTCAAACAATAGCATATAAATTTGATATGTACCACTGGAGGATTCACCCATTTGTTATACATATCAATTTGGGGGTTTTCTTAAAATTTTCCCTGACTATGATTCACTATAACAATTAGAGTTTCATTAAACTCTCTTAGAATCTAGTGTTTCATGATAAGTCCAAGCATATTGTGAAATATTTGCTAGGACTTTACAATATTTTATAATTTAATGAAAATTTTGCAAAGATTTAACAATTTTTTATAGTTTAGTAAAATATTCACCAAAAAGCTATATGTGAATATTATAGTATTGAAATAATAGCCTATAAATTTTATATGTACCATAAGGATTCACCAATTTATTATACACATAAATTTGGGGGTTTTCTTAAAAAATTCCCTCACTATGATTCACTATAACAATTAGAGTTGCATTAAACTCTCTGAGAATCTAGTGTTTTATGATAGGCCCAAGCATATAGAGATCAGAAACCACTTCATCAGAGATAGGGTCCAGAGAGGTGTCATGATATTACAATACATCTCGATAGAGGAGGAAGTAGCAGATATTCTCACTACATCTCTAGTGAAGAGGAAGTTTGAATTTTATAGAGACAAGTTGGGGGTGTTGGAGAATCCCTTCTCTGCTAAGAAGGAGTGATGATTTTTGTAGCCTTGAAAGGTCTTCTACATTCGCTTGATTTCTTAGCATGTAGAAGATATTTGATTACCTTTTTAGGTGCTTTATTGGTGGAATAGGTAATTTTATGATTTCTTTCCTAAGGTTAACTTAGGAAAAGTAAAATAATTAATTTAATTCATTATTGTGGAACATTAGGCCAAATTTCTAAGGATAAATAATACAATTATGTAAGTGTCTTAGATATATCTCAATCTTTGATCTCAAGTGAGGTTGAGGATTTAATCCTAGCCATTGATCACTTAGGAGATTATGGTTGGGGATTTTGGCTCAATGAAATTATAAAATATGCCTAAGGGAGAGGTGAAGACACACAATTGTGGAGGAAGTGATTTTCTCAAGAGCGAGAGGATTGATTACACTTAACAAGAGTGAGAATAATTGTAGGAGGGAATTTTAGGAGAATTTTTAGGGAAGCTGAAGCGAGGAAAGAGAGAGGTTGAGTCAGCTGAACAGGGAGCCCAAAATATCCAAAGGAAAAATTTCACAAGTGTGCAAGGTTCATACAATAGAAAACAAAGGGGCCAAGTTGAAAATGACGACGAAAACATTTCTAGAGGTTACGTTTCTCAAGTAGTGCCAAATTCCTTGAGACCAATTTTTCCTAGTGGGGTTGAGCTGAAGGTTCCCAACAATTATATTTTTTTGTGTATCCTTTGTAGGTCTAGACCCAAGTTTTCCCTAGAAATTTAATATGAAGGAAGATTGTGTTGGAAAAAAAAATGTTGTTATAATGTGATTTAGTTTTCCATATTATTTCCACTGTATTTTATTTTTTGAATTAATATACCAATATGTTTATTTTATCAGTAATTTCGGAAATATTTCGGTTAAATATTTTATGAGTTTTTAATAAATTATTGAAGTAAAGTAAATCAAATATGGTAAAAAATAATTTAACACTATTGTGGAGTTAATTATCTTTACACATTAGAAAGTTCATTTGAATTCACAAGAATTCTAAGAATGAAACATTTCTCTGACAAATTTCTAAGAAAGAATGATAGGTCAACATTCCATAGTAAAATTAAGTTGGCTATGCCAAGCAATCATTTAGCAAGCTATGTGTTACCTTATATAATGCATAGTGCATATGCAAAATAAGATCAAATTGTATTTACAATCTAGTTTCAAGATTGAAACATATTGTTGATATTTAAGACAAGCATCAAGATCACTATGTTCTCTAACATGGGTTACAAGTTGTAGTTTTAGATAACAATGAGATTTTGGCACTAAATTTCAAAATAAAGGAATATATATTGCAAAGTAGGCTTATTGATCTATAAAGTAACTCTATAACTAAGGTTATAGGTTTATGAGAAGATTATCATGATTAGGACTTGCAAGAAGGGGTCTGCAAGAAACTACAAACTCTCAAAGTTATCCTTGCAATTATGAATAACTTATATGCATGTTAAGTATAGGGATTGTGCTAAATTATCCCTATGTTGCATCAACATGAGTTGACCTTGGTGAAACTATAACAATTCTTGGTGACATGTTACATTTCCCTTGGTTATGTTGCAATGTAGATATGATCACAAATGCAATTTCTTTGTGTAGCTATCTCTAGGAAACCTATAATTGTTATACCGAAATTAAAATTAGTACCTTGACTTATATTAATGACCCTTGTTGAGTTAAAAAAAGTCCCCATTATGTCAATCTATAAATTAAAAAAATTCTTATGTCTCTAATATGTATATGTATATATATATTATATATATATATATATATATAGAATCACTTGCCTTATGGAGGAACTTATCCCACCTTAGCAACATTAAAGAAAAGTATGGACATACTAGCCTTTCTCTATTGGTATTGTGTTAGACTTTGGAAATATTAATTAAGGTTCTAGTTGTTTAATAGATTGGTCAACATAGTGGTCATGGTGCTCTAATTTCCACTTTTCATGTGGATAATAACTACTTTCACATTCAACAACTACTCAAACTAATTCGCATTGTTAGGAAGCACATTAAGGAACATCAAAGAGATAATATAACTATACAAAAGAAAATTATCGAAAATATAAAAGTGTACAATGTTACAAGTGTTTTATCATTCTCATATTAATGGATCTTCTCATGTTCCATATATTCTCTCTCTATGCTTTATTCTAACTCAACACTAACAGTACAAATAAATTAGTACAACATATTTGACCGACCTTCACTCCACATTCTATTATTTCCAACATTGGGTTAACATTTATTTATCTTTTGGATTTTTGCATACATATTTATATTCAAATTTGATGCTACATCCTCTTAAAAGCTACATGATCTATTTGGACTCTTCAAAATTACATAATTCATTAATATTGCTTCTATGGCATGCAATTCCTTTGTAATTGTTTTTATGTAATCTTTCTCTACCCACCTCCACACTTCCATATTAACTTCTCCCTGGACTCTCCTTCTTTCTTCCCCCCCCCGATAGTTTCATACATTTGAATTGGTCTCACTTTGGCACACATAAAATTCCCTCTAATATTCCTTTCTTGACACTTTTTACAAATATTCATACATCATCTTTCCCTTGTAACAAAAATTATGCATCCTCATGGAAAATTTACAAAATGCGAATTGTGTTGTCCACTCAAATTTTTAAAATTTTCATCTAATATTTGTGTCATTTCTTCATCTTTCATATACTCCCACTTGACCAAACATTGTTTATACTTTATAGATTTGGTATGATATGTCTTTTATTTGAATTTTTTAATAATTTCTTCAAGTTTCTCCATTGGAATTTGACCGTCTTAGTGGATTTCGGCACTTATCTTTCATTAATGGCTCAAGCTTATGTTAAGAATCTAAGTCTATAATGCTAAATATAGGAAGCTCATCTCATTTTTATTCTCACTTAACTTTCTTCCAATTTGGCATGATCCACTCTTTTTGTAATTTATTTTTATACATCCATTTAAGAAATCAACCAAGCAACATCATGTCAACATGAGTGTGAGAATATCACACATTGAATAATGCACAATGAGCATGCATGGTTGAATTCATTAAGGAAAACTAAGTAATATCAATGTGATATGAAGTGATAGGAATATGGTAGTGACAATTGTTGAGTGAAATAATTGTTTGGTTAATATCTCAACACTTATATGTCAAACCGAGCTTCGTAATATTCGAGGCACAACATAATCTATTATAGAAAATGCCCTCTAGTAACCTACAAGAAAATATTTTCCTATCTAGACACTCCACTCATTATCACTTTCAGTTTCTATTAAAACTCGGTTTCTTGAATTTAGTTTATCAATGAAATTCCTAATGGCATTATTCAACATAACATAGAAAAGAAACCCTAACTAATAGCCACAGGCTCTTTTGAGTTTGGTTCCTTATGGGCTGAGGGACACAAGGTCTTACTCAATTCTCCAGAGGATAAAGGAAATTAAGAACCTCTATGGTTTACACACTTCAAAAGCAAGAAAAAGCATAGTTTCCTTGTCCTGGCTTGTTCTAGGCTAGAAGACCTAGTTTTTTGCTCAATTCTCTAGAGGAAAAGAGGATTTAGAATCTCATTGTAGACACCAAAAAGGAAAAATGACTTAGGCTTGATTAGGTTCACCTTTTAAAAAATATTTCAAAATATACCAAACAACAATGAAAGAAACAAAACCTAGTCACAAATCTTTTCAAAGTGTCTAACTACAAATCATTTTTTTTATTAGTGGAAATATGCTATGATAAAGAAAAATATAGCTTAAAATATCAAGTTATGTTCTAATAAACCATCCACATCACTTTGATACAAGTAAAATAATGTGTGTATGTCAATCCAAATAAAGTATCTTGAAATAAACACAAAGACGAAATATAGATAATAGCCCAGATCCAAGGCTTATTCTTCACCAATGCAACATGTGTGCATATGTATATATTTTAGCAAGAAACTAATCCAGTGGAAACAACAATAAATAGGCTAGATCTATATAAGGTTTTGCATAGCCAATGCCATGAGTTCACACATAAATACAAGAAACAAAACAACTATGAAGATCCCCTTTTAATGATTGAATACCCCCTCCTAATCCAAGAGATCAATATGCAAATATAATGTAGATAAAAACCAACCAATTTATAACATGACCATTCAATCTAAATCGAGGCTACATGATGCTTAAATCCTTTTGTTGTGTTTCTTATATAATGTTTGACCTGTAAAGATTGTTGAAACACTAATGGAAAACAATTTAACCCAAAAAAATACAAGGAAGAATTAAAAGAAGAATATCAATGGCATTTGGCTCATTCTACTCAGATCACACTCCAAAAATTATAAAATGCAACATATCATAGTTTTAGTTCTCATGAATCTCCATATCTACACACACTTATTCACGCATTAAAGAGAAATTACTTCAAACAAGGGAAAACAATAAACTTGTGTGCTATGCACAATAATTTAACTTGGATATGAGAGGTATGAAGTCAATATACAAACCACATATCTGAATCAAACTATAAACATTTAAATCTACACACCAAAGCATAATATAGAAAAATAAAGAGAGAGTAATGAGCTGAGTTGGTGGACCTAAGGCAACCAACTTGTTGCATCTTAAAGAAACTAAATCACAAAAGCTTAGTATAGATGTGAACGATGAGTGAGGAAACCTAATATCACCCTTATATTAAAAATTATTTAGTCTATCACATGGAGCATAGAGATATAAGATAACTCAATGACTTATGGAGCGTTTCACAAAATCAAAATGACAACATATCACTATACATAACGCTAGGTTGAATTGAGGGTAGAGCTAGGTTTTTATAATGTTTACATTACAAGAAGAGGAAAAAACAAGTCATAGCAGTTATGAAATCAAACATATAAAAATATAAACAACCTATTATATAGATTGATCTGGTAGCATATATTTTACTAAACTAGAGTAAACTGGAAATATTCTTGAGGGAGACTCGAAGAATATTTCCTCGAATCTCGGTTGAACAACCAAACTAAATGCCAACCTATGTACCTTCTATTGAACTCATTTGCATTGATAGGATGACAAAGTATTGAACTAAATTTTCTTCATGGGCCCATGTGGTAATTTTTTATTGGAGACAATGTGTAGGTACCCACTTAGCTCAATTGCAGGTGTTGAGAAATCTAGGGAAATAACATTAAGTGATTTCTCTTCAATTAGTGACTGATTGTGAATCATTTTATTTATTTATATTAGGATCTTATTCTTCTTAGATTTATTAGTGTTCTTCTTCATAAAACAATAACCAATGCATGGACATAAATAGACAAGAGACACAGAATGTAGGCTATAAGCTAGGGCCAAAAAATCTCACGCTTTGAAAAGAAAGTCTGCACAAATTCTTCTTATAGAGATTCCAATTGATGAATACCAAGATGAAGACACAAGTACTCTTCCACCTTCTCGTTTACCCTTTCTCAATTACTTCTGATATTTCACCATATGTGATGACACCCAATTTTGATCTGTTGGGTTGCACAAGCCCCACAGAATGACTATGGGGTGCAAAGCTCAGAATTGTGGGTAATATTAGGGTAAAATACTCCATGGAAAGCATGGAGTGTGAACTATAGTAGGTTGAGTCAAAGGGTAGTCCGCCCAAAAATAATGTAAATAAATAGTAATAGAGTCGGTCTGCGGAGGGATCGTGGGCCAAGGGAAAGGATACATAGAGCGGGGCTCTATGAGAGAAAGTAGTTCTTTTGAAGGATGGAATGTAAAGGGTCCTTAAAGGGAATAGCTTGAAAGTGTCTGTAAGTCCGAGTCGAGGGAATAGGGTAGAAGGTAGAGGCTTTGCAACTGTGTGTGCAGAGGCCTGGAAAGTCAGCAGCTGTGTGCGCAAACCACTATAGCTGAGTGCGCAGGATGGATTTGGATGTATTGTTGAAGATTGATGTTAAAGATAAGTTTCTTTTGAATTCTATGTTGGTTGCGACTTTAATCTTTTGTGATAAATGAACTATTATTATTTTTGCATTGGCTACTATTGAATACATGTGAACTGGGTTAATCTTGATCCGCGAAGTAACCAAAAGTAATAAATGTTTGCTTAAAGACCGTTTTAACTAGATCAAACTAGTAATAAGTGATTCAATTTGTAATAAGCGCGATAAGGGTATTCCTATCTGCATGGATCGAGCATAGCACAAGGCTACAGAATAGCGCACGAGCCCCAAACCACATCCAAAACATCCCCAGGGTGCAGAAACCTAGTTCCAGCACCCTCCCCTGCTACCTCGGGTAAGACCTCAGTCTGTGCTTCGCAGACTGTTGCCGAAAGGGCCAATACCTACGGTATTTGTTTGGATAAGTAATTCTTCCAAACCTGGGTCAAGCCCATATAAGCCAACATGATCAGTGAGTTTCTCCTTCTCGAGTAGCACTATTTGAAGTCATATCATTGAACCATAGTCATTGTTTACAACACCGATACCTTTTCTCTTGCAATAGTATTGTGTTCTTGTCACATACTTCTGACCTACTTCATGTGATGGAACTAAATACTGTGAGACAAAGATTACACCAAGAAGTTATGCAGATACTTTGTTTGCATTGTAACTTTTGTGGTTACACCTCAATGTCCCTTGAGAGATCATCACTGTCCCTTCATGACCCTTCCAAAATCCATCTGAACTTCTTGACTGTGATGATATCTAAATTAGTCTTTTATCCTTTTTTTTTCCATTGTGATCTAAATTACAGAAGGATCTGAATTCCCTTGACTATGAGACAACATCCAATTCAATATTATACCCTTATCAAGCTTCTATACCAAACTTACTTCTACACTAGGCCATCTGAATAGAGATCTGAACTATTCAATAACTTTTTACCCAAAATTACAGAGACATATGCGAATTCTACATGGTCCATCCAAAATGTGAAATTATGTCTTTGTCACCCGAAAAACTCAAATAAATATATCTGAAACTTTGTCTCTGTGAACTGGGTCGAGGTTGCTATTTATAGTGGTATTTTCGCCATATTAATCTCGCATCTACTTATGAATAGGTGTGTCTCCATAATGGGGAGCCAACATGATTTTGTCACATGTGGACGGTGTTGGACCCGCCAACATTCAAGGGATCACCCCAGTATGAAGTCCCAACTAGACCTCACAACATTTGGTGTGGGAGTCCCATCTAGTCTGATGGCTCGGTTGCCATTATCTTAAGGATTTGTCTCATCTCTTTCTTGTCAGCATAGGAGAGTGGTCTTCTTTATCTTTGAGTAGTGAGGTTTGCATGCCTAGTGATTTCTAGTGTTACCCGTGTTAATAGTTATTTCACTGTAGAGGGAGAGGGTGGGAGTGAGTGCCAAGTCGGATGGGAAGAAGCCCTAACTATGTTTGGAACACACAACAAAACAGGACATGCACAACTTCTGGAGGAGCAGTCCACATGGATGCGACAGTCGTTATAGAAAGTTTTCATGAAAGGTCTATCTGATGTCTGGGGAGGTAACCGACACAGGTTGGACAATGTTAATAGCTCATACAACAAATTTTCATTAATATACATGTATTACAACAAATGAATGAGTTCAAGTGTTAAACACAGGTTAAAGCAACATGTATTACAAGTGTTCAAGATTAGTCTTACAACAATTACAACACATGTGTGAAAATGTGTTGGCCCATTAGTAGACTTCTAAATTAAGCGAAAGTTCCAAGACACGATGTTAAACAATAAATCACTAACCCCATGGGTGGGGTGTTGGAGCCATTAATTACTCCTCAAAGAAAATATTACAGAGTCTCAAGGCCATGTGGGAGGAGCCGAGGTAAAAATGTCCTTTTCTTGTATAAATGAGGGGGTATTTATAGGCAAGGGTGAAATTGACCCTTGTGGTTGTTCGACTTCCCTCATGACTATTTGACTTCCATGACCTTTCGACTTCACATGACTCTTCATATGAGAAGTGGGTCTCTTGGACTTCCATGCTACATTACATTGATTAAAAATATGGCCCACAATAGCGATGTGGACAATATGACTCATGATAAGACTCGACATGAAAGTGCTAGTACATTTGTGCTATTGTTGTTGTGCATGTCGAGCTGCAGTGTTGCTGGTGATGGATGTCCTCATGGTGTGTCACAGCTTCACCTCCGCAGGGAAAAGTGCATGGAGTCTTTGATGGTCATTGGGTTTGCTTGATGTTGCATTCGCATGTTTCTCCTTGCTTGTATGTCGACATGCTTGATAGGTTCGTCTGTTTGTGAAAAGTGCATGTTCATCCATCCAACTATGTGCGAACACATCCTCGCATGTTTTCTCGTCCATCAATCCGCAAACACATCTTTGCATGATCATCCATTCGCGAGCACATCTCTTTCCATGCATTTTTTATTCATCCTTTGGCAAACATGTCCTTCTTCGTGTACCCCCTTTGTTCATCCCATCCATCATTGCACCATGTCTGTTTGTGTACCTCTATATTCTTTCACTCATGATGACACAACATCAAATCCATAAACCTCCTATTCTACCATGATGCATGATCGTTTTGGGTATAGGTGACTGGGAGAGAAGACAAGATCATGAAACCGTGCGAGGCAAGCTTCAAGTTGGGATGGAGGCTCTAGGAACTGCTAGTGAAAACCATGCAGAAATCACTGGGAGATGGTGATTGGAAATCTGGATTGACAGTGACTGTCCACAATGTCTCACTCGGCTGGAGGACAAATTTGCACAATTTTTGGGAGGAGCAATCCAGGCTGCGAGAAGGTTAGGAAAACAAAATCTGCACAATTTTCGGAAGGAGCGGGAAGTGAAAGCCTTGTAGTGAAAACTGCACAATTTCTAGAGGGAACTGGCAACTATCTTCTGGGACCTTGGCAAAAAAAACTATGCAATTCCTGGAGGGAACTAGTAGTTGGTTGTTTGGACCTTGGCAGCAAAACTGTGCAATTCCCGGAGGGAAGTGGTAGCTGGTGGGAAAATTTCTGCTAATGGTGGGAAGCTGGCCTACTGATCACCTTTGCATAGTTTCTAGGCTTAGTGGACTGTTAGGCAGTAGAGGTCTTTCTCATCAAATCTGCGCAATTTTTTGGGTGAGCAGTTGGCCGATTGACTAGTGAGCTAGCTAGAAAAACTGCGCTATTTTCTAAGGAAGACAAGGACAGGCACTGGGTGTCTATCTAGCTTGTCGGCACAATTTTCTCAGTCAGAAAAGTAGGCATGGTCTGCAGCCTCTGCACAAGTTTTGAGGGGAATCAGTCCTAGGGTGACTACTGGGTCAAATTCTCTGGTTGGCTAGCACAAAGGTTGATTGATCAACTTGCGGGCAGTGCAACTTGAAATGGCTTGCTTGGTGATTGTGCATTGTTCTGGGTGACAGTCAATGGAGTCGATGGCCGAGTGAAGGTCCGGCTGTCAGAGGTGAATCCCGTCATCATAACTTCAACAAAATGACTAAGTGTGTGAGTGAGTGAAAAGGTACAAATGCTAACTTGCAAACACACACTTACATAACTTGATGACGAGATGACTCAAACCATCCAAACACACATGCTCAACATGACTAACTGACAATCTGAGTGAAAAGCGCGACTTTTATGATTGATCATTGGATGTCTGCAATGATTCTTGCATGACAGTGTATATGACTCCATGTGTGAGCACGACGTATGTTTACATAACGAACACAACATGTACACATGAAGCGAAGACCTTGTGTATGACGAGAACATGGTCACAAGCATAACATTGACATCAACATGCAAAAGTTGTCTTTCGAATGAACAGGCAATCTAGGTGTGAGGACTCACATGAGCTCACGAGATGAACTCAAGTGTGTGCAAACATCAAGTAAAACTCTCAAAGGAGTCTTTGAAATTGGATGCAGAAAAAATTTTTGGAAGGTGTTACAACCGCTACAACACTTGGTGACACACTGGTAGAACTCCAGCTTCTTTGTTTTGGTTCATTGAAAACACAAGGTCTTGGTATTTCAGGGAGTATTGAATCATTATGTGGGTTACTTTAGCTTCCCCACTTACCCCAATGGAAAGACATGGTTCACCCTTTTGCCAACTCAGTAAACACAAAAAAATTTCATCTTGATCACAGTGTTTCGACATCGAGAAGGGTAGTTTAGCTCACGAGTTGAAGATTTTCAGATTATAATTTTTCATCTCTAGTGTTTCTCCATTTCCAGTAGGCCTGGACAATACCTTGGCGAAGTAACACACACATTTCTCCACTTCTAGCGAGCCTGGTCAGTACCCTAGTGGAGTTGCATGCTTTGCCTCTCTATGTAGGAAACCTTTCTCTTCTTTCGCCTTTGTATTTTTAAAGAGGATTGTGCATAGGAACTTTTTTATTTTTGGGGCAGAAGAGGGATCCCGACTTATTGAGAGCAGAAGAGGCTGTTCCTTCAGAGAAGCATGTAAGATCTCTGACAATAGGTTTTCTCATTTAGATTTTCCCCTTCTACGTTTCTACTAATTGGATGAGCTTGAACACACATTGCAGAAGGCTAAGTACATGCATGAGGCTCCCCAGCGTGGACACAGGTTCATGGTTGGACCAAAACTTCCCTTGCAGATGGCTCATATTTTCCGTTAAGACTTCATTGACTGAAGGTTATAGCCGAGCATAGAGAAGCTGGACACAAGACTAGCCAAGTGTTGTAGTGTCACAAGTATCTTCATATCTCAACCACATACTAATTCAAAAACCAAAACTCACTAGATGGCAGCACTTATTTCTCGAAACCAAAAATAGTAAGGTATTAAGAAAACAAAACAAAATGAAAACAAAAAAAGTAAGCATGGCAAACAAAATGAAAATAACAAGCAGTAAGCAGACAATGTACATGGCACGGGGCTCGGCCCGACCTACTAGAGGTAGTGCTTGAGATCTTAGTCGTTTATAGGAAGGTTGGAAATCCTCCTGTCAAGTGATTGCGTACGATATGTATATGGGACAATTTTCTCATGGATTGTGTACGAACCAATCCACAGGGACTTGAACTTCATATGCTTTCCTTTGTCTTCATGGGAATTATCCCATTTCAATGCCAAGTCACCAACACTGAAGTTAGCTTTCCCTACAGACTTCTTATCGAACCATCTCTCGATATAGTTCTCATGGAGTGTAAACTTTTCTTTTGCTTTCATCATTTCTTCCTGAAGCTTATGGAATGTATCCCATCCTATGTTGGACTAGCTGGCAAGGCTTACCTGGGGATTCTTAGGATAACTGAAGTGCAGGCAAGAAGATATTGGGTGGTGTTGTAGTGGCTACAACCACCCTCCAAAATTTTGGTCTGCACCCAATTTTGGAGATTTCCTTGAGAGTTTAACTTGATGATGGCACACACTCAGTTCACTCCGTGAGCTTGTGTGATTCCTCACATCTACCTTGCTTGTTCATTTCATTCAAGTTTTTGCATGTTGGTGTCTAAGTCATGCATGTGATCATGCTCTGGTTGTGCTCAAAGTTTTCACCTCATGCGTACTTGTTGTGTTCGCTATGAAAGCATGTGTCGCACTCACACACGGAGTCACATTCACTGTTGTGCGAGTGTCACCTTGATCAATGAATGGTCAATCACAAGTGTCAAACTTGTCACTTGCACCGTCAATTGGTCATGTTGAACATGTGTGTCTGGATGGTTTGGTCGTTTCGTCGTCAAGTCATGCGAGTGTATGTTCGTATGATCACCTATGCATCTTTTGATTATTCACACACTTAGTCATTTATTTTGAAGTCTGATGACCAGAATCCCCACTGACAGTGAGACCATCACCCTTCTTTCCACTCGATTGATTGTTAACCAAAACAATGTAGAAGCACCAAGTTAGTATTTTCAAGTTGCACTACCTACAAGCGATTCAATCAACTCTCATGCTAGCTGCCCGAATAGCCAGAACCGATAGTCACCCCGAGACTAACTCCCCTCAAAATTTGTGTAAAGGCCATTGACCTTAGCCACTCAACTGATTGAGGAAATTGCGAGGACAGGCCGAATAAACACCAAGTTCCCTTCCCCGTCTCCTTCAGAAAATTGCGCAGTTTTCCCTATTAGTCATTTCAGACGGTCAACTGGCTGTTCATCCAAGAAATTGTGCAGTTTTCATGAGCAGGCCTTCCACTACCCATCAGTTATCTCTTCCCATAAATTACACAGAGATGATCAACAAGTGTTGGATCTCATAATTACTCTCTCTTTGATAACTTTTCTCACTTCTTTCTCTTCTTTTTTTTCCATAAAAGACAGATCCCCATCACTAAAAAATTATAGATTTTGTCCCAAGGAAGACATTAAATGATTGACATGTTATACTTTTATGTTTTTTCTATTTGAAATAAGTTTCTGCAAATTAGCTATGGAACGTAGCCAATTTTGCAGCTAACCGTGTGTTCCATGGCTAGTTCCATGGTTGAATAAGTTACAGGTGTCAAGCGAGGAAACAACCCACATGGTCATCTCTGGAATGGTCACGACATGGATCTTATCCTAGTCACCCAACCCAAATCGACAAAAAAGCCAGCTCAAGGCCACAGTCAAAGGTGGAGTCAAATGAAGAAACTCGGGAGCAATAGGACTCTGTGTCCACTCTTCATGGCTAATTAATAAATCCGACAATTTTGTTGTAGCATTAACTCAAACCAACCACCAGCGATAACAATTTCATGCAACCATCTTGCTGACTTAAAGTCACCTGTAGCTGATCAACCCAGATCTGTGGTAATACGTGGAGACCACCTGTAGCTAAATTCTCTCAAAATATAGTTAGGAATGTTTCTTTAAATATCAGTTGTAAAGAACTGAGAAGGAGTTCGAATTTTTGCATGTATTAAGCTCAGACTTACAACTCTGTAATTTTGAAACTTATTTTCTTATTAATAATATGAAGTCGTGTTTGACCAAGCGATCATTTGAAAGAGTATCTTCAGCTAGTTAGCAACTAAACTCAGTCAGTTGCAGAGGGCCCTTGTACTAAAGGAGGTTTTTCTTTTATTTTGTTTGGTTTTCAGTTTAGTTTCATTATTTACTTTTAGCAGTATTTGTAGTTTAGGTTGATTTCCTGTAGTTTGTTTTATTTTAATTATGTTCAGTAGCATAATGTTAGAATTTGATGGTGCAGTCTTGTTTCTCCTATCTATTTCATAAATGAAACTTGTTTTGTTTTAACAGGGTAAGGTGGAAAAGTAACAAGGATGCATTGTGGATTAGTTTAATTACTATTTGTTTCCTCTGATATTTATTTCCTAGTTCAAATTTCCAATGCATTGTGTGGATAAATGTTTTTGGTCACCATTTCAAGCTGATATCCATCCTAAACTAAATGGTTAAACATTCATTTCACACAAGGATTGGAATAAATTAGTTACTCTCTGCATATTTTATTTAGTTCTTTAAACTATAAAGTACAATAAGTTGCTTGTTTTCCATCTCAAGAAAGTTATCTTTCAAAATTGGAGGCTTGGACGATTAAAAGTGCTTTAGTCATTTCATTCTTTGTAATTATTTCAATTTTCCTTACAACTTCACCCTTTAATTTTTGACTTAGGATTAAATGACAGGATAGGATAGATGGTCTGTTTTTCCTTCCTTTAACTTTGATTTTGATTAGTTCACCTTTAGGAAATTTAGACTCAGTTTCTCATAATTTAGACTGTACATCATTAGAAATCAAGGAAACCCCCAAAACAAAAAAATATAAAAATACAAAACAACGAAGTAAGAAGGGTTAACTAGCACATATAGTGCACTACACTTCATCAACTTATGATCCTCGGTTGATAATTTATGCAAAGCAATTTAGGAAACTAAATTGACTAAACATTTTGGCGCTATTGCCAAGGAAGTGTAACTAGGTAACTTTATCTCTTACAGTAAAAAAAAAATGATATGCATAGAGAAAGAGACTCTAGGGGTAGATTTATAGCTAGAGGCAGGAGTTCAATTCCTACAACACCACCTACTCCACCAAGAACAAGAAAAGCTACACCTCCATCCCAAACTCATACTCCCAGCCATAGAACTTCTGAAATTCTAGGGGCAAAAATCCAATCAAAAGAATCTCCTACTTCATCTACCAAGTCAGTCCTAGAGGAGAAAAATATTGAATCTCCAATAGCAAGAGTAGCCCTTTTCACCTCCACAAGGGAGCACATTTTAGTTGAAGAATTAGGAATACCTAGTGAGGAAAAAGAAGTAGAATCTCTCTCCCATATCCCATTAAGAGAAGAACCAGAGGAGGAGAAAGTAACCTTGCAGGTTGAACCCTATACTAACCCTGAAGAAACTATAATGGCAGAAGAAGGAGAAGATGGAGAATTCACACTGTTTGGAGGAGGGGGTAGAGGAAGAGGTAGAGGAAATAATGGAGGAGGCAGAGGAAATAGGGAAATAGATAATTCTTTTCGATTCCCTATAGTGGATGAAGAAACAAATGTCACAATGAAACATATCTCACCTTTTGTCCTCCCAAACTTCCATGGGTTAAAAAGTGAGGATCTTGAAACATTTTTATTTGAGTTTGAAGTCTTGTGCAGAACCTATGATTATCTAGAAGACTCTCAAAAACTTAAGTTGTTCCCTTCAACATTGAAAGGAGTTTCTTTGAAGTGGTTCATGGGGTTAGTCACTCAGTCCATTAGAACATGGAATGACATGAAAAAAACATTTTTGGATAGGTATTTGGATTATTGCATGCCTATCAATCACAAAAATGAAGTGTTCAAAATGATGCAAAGAGAGGATGAAAACTTAGAGGATTTGATTAAGAGATTCAACTATAATTTGAAAAGAGCAAAGATGGACAATTTAGATGAAGATATCTTAAAAGATATTTTATTAAAAGCCATTAGATATGAGTGGATAGATATCCTTAACATGATGGGGAAGGGATATCTCTCTCAACTCCCATTAAATGATGCAGGAGAATTATGTGTTCATCTCTCAAGAGGGAAATCAAAAACTGGGAAAGGTCCAAGAGATCCTTCTCTTGTTAACGTAAATAAGTCTGCAACTGGATCAGTGAGTAGGGCAGAAATTGGTAATATGCTTGATGAATTCAAAACATATATCCTAGGGAGTCTTAGTAAGCAAATAGACAACCTTAAGTTGCAAAAAAATCAGAAAACCAAGGCTGATTCTTTAGCTATCTTCTATCCAAAATGAAGAAAAAAACATGCTCGAAGAGAATTCCCTTTGGATGCAAAAATTATAGAAACTTGTATGATTTTCTCAGAAAATCATGAAACCAAGGGTTTTCCTTCGATTTTAGGTCTTAAGGTTATTTTTTAGGAAGAAACAGTTCCAAATTCAGCAGAACCTCTTTGTTTTGTCTCTAGAAAACCTTGGCAGGGGCCACAAAATCAGGGATTTAACAATCAAATGTATCTTCAGCCTCCACCAAATCGGAATTCTTGGTAGCAACCTTTGGCCTCAACCTCAATCTCAATCTCAACCATGGGCACAAGGAGTGCAAAATGCTTATGGGAGATTTTCTAAATATTATCAATATCCTCCATCCTATCAAAATTATCCTACCCCACACATTCCACAACAAAATCAGCAGCCACAACTTCAAAATCAGAACCCTCAACTTTCATTACCATTTCCACAACAAAACCAAATCCTCAACCCTTACTACCATTTTAGCAAAAACCAAATCAGCTACTTGCCCAACCATTACCAAACCCCAACAATAAAAATACTCAGAATACTTACATGGTGGAAGAACAACAATTTCCAACTTATATGATCACTCCTCTAGATCTTAATGATGTTCAACTAAGATCTGGTAGGATATTAGAAAAGGAAAGACCTTTTGTAGTTATTCAGGAACAAGACAATTCTGAGGAAGATTTTGTACATCCCAATAAAAGTTTTGAGGGAACATCTCTCCAAAACCAAAATATTGAAAATGAAAAACAGAAAGAACCAGTGAACTCAACTCCTATGATTGAGCAGCCAGTATCTACTTCTGCAAATCCTTTTCCTGAAAGACTACAAGTTGATAGAGGAGTAGAAAAGAAAATCATGTTGCCCAATTATGATTTTATAGATCAATTGAAAAATGTTTGTATCAAAATTCCTTTGTTACAAGCCATTAAGGAGATTACAATTCTAGCTAAAACAATAAAGGAGTTGAGCATAAAGAAACCAGGAAGAAAAGAAAAAGAAACAAAAAGAATTCACTTTGTAGGAAAAATAGCAGATACAATGATGGGAAAAATTGCCATGCAAAAATACGTAGATCCAAGAAGTCCAATTGTGAAAACACATATCAATGTAGTTGAAATTCCATATACATTGATTGATTTAGGGGTAGCAATAAACATCATGAGCAAACAAACCATGGAACAACTCAAGCTTCCTAATCTTCTTTACACACCTACATTATTGCAATTAGCGGATAGATCTATAATCAAACCAGATGGAGTGTTAGAAGATATTTTAGTATCCTTAGATTCTTGGGAATATCCTGTTGATTCTATGATCTTAACCCCCAAGAATAATCTAGGAGGACATCCACTCATATTAGGAAGACCTTTGCTGGCCACAACTGATGCTTTCATTAGCTGTAGATCTGGTGTTATGTATATTTCAAATGGGAATTCAAAAAAGAAATTCACTCTATATCCTCCAGCAAGAACAATCACAAAAATAGATGAGAAAGAATGGATTGATGATGAAAATGACATTCAGCCTCTCTTTACTGTTTCAGATATTAGTGAAGATAGTCAAATCTTAAATACAATGGAAAATTTTGAATCATCTCAAGAATATGAACATGATCAATTTCAAGAAAAATCCAATATTGAATATTTGTCATCTAGGTAGATGTCTCTTTATTCTATGGAAGAATTTGGTAGCTCTACAATTCAAATCTTTCTAGGGAGAACATTGAACATAAACAATAACTTGGAGAAATTACAACAGGAAAACCTAATCAAGACATTACAACAACACTTTGTTGCATATGCATGGGAATATACTGACATGAAAGGAATTAGTCCTAATACTTGTATTCATCACATCTACATTGAGGAAAATTGTAGACCTATCAGAAAACCTCAAAGAAGAATGAATCCAAATCTTAGGGAAATTGTGAAAGAAGAGCTATTGAATGTAAACTTCATTTACTCAATTTCAGACAGCCAATGGGTTTCCCCTTTAGTGATTGTGCCTAAAAAGAATGGTAAATGGAGGGTGTGCATTGATTACCGAGAATTGAATAAAGCTACCCTTAAAGATCATTTTCCTTTGTGCTTTATAGATCAAGTGTTAGATACATTAGCGGGTAAGAAGTATTTCTCATTCTTGGATGGTTTTAGTGGTTATAATCAGATTCAGGTGGCACCTAAAGATCAAGATAAAACCACATTTACTTGTCCATGGGGAACTTATGCCTATAGAGTACTTCCTTTTGGGTTATGTAATGCACTTGCAACATTCCAAAGAGCAGTACTAGGAATTTTTTCTAATATAATACATGATTGTGTAGAGGTGTATATGGATGATTTTACAGTTTATGGGAATACATTTGAAGAAGCTTTGGAAATTTTGGAAAGATTTCTTAAAAGATGTAAGGAAGAAAACCTTTCACTAAGCTATGAAAAATGTTTTATGATGTTTACAGAAGGTATTGTTTTAGGGCATCACATTTCAGGAGATGGGATTAAAGTTGGTAAATCTAAAGTAGAAGTCATCTCTAAATTATCAATTCCAAATTTCCAAAAGGATGTTCGAGGTTTTCTAGGATTCACAGGATACTATAGATGATTTATAGAAAATTTCACTAAAATAGCATCCCCACTCTTCAAATTACTCACCAAGGGTTGTGAATTCAAATGGAATCCTGACTGCCAGTTAGCATTTGAGACTTTAAAAACAAAAATTTATGAAGCACCCACCTTGAAAGGTCCAAATTGGAAACTAACCTTTCACATTTCAACAGATGCTTCAGATACAGCTCTAGGAGCTGTATTAGGACAAAAATACTTGATTCCCTATGCCATCTACTATACAAGGATTTGACTCCCATTGAGTTGAACTATATTGTAACTGAAAAGGAATTTTTAGTTGTTGTTCATGCAATCAACAAGTTCATACATTATATAACATGCTATGAAACCTTTCTTCATACATATCACTCTGCAATTAGATATTTAATGAAAAAGCCTATTACTAATGGCAGAGTTACAAGGCAACTTTTACTCTTGCAAGAATTCAATATTACTGTGCTAGATAGACCTGGAAAACAAAACACAGTTGTTGATTTCTTGTCTAGAATTCAGAATATCAAATATGACACTCTAGTTGAAGATAAGTTTCCTGATGAATATCTTTTTGCAGTGACTACTCAAACTCCTTGGTTTGCAGATATTGCTAATTACTTAGTCGCAGGGAAATTGCCTTCACATTTGTTTCCTAGAGAAAAAAGAAAAATCATTTAGATAAGTGCAAGAAACTCATGGATCACTAATGAATTATATAAAATAGGCCCAGATCTTATGATCAGAAGATGTGTTAGGGAATACGAAATTCCTGAGATTCTTAAGGCATGTCATGATGAGCCGTGTGGTGGACACTTTGCTGACAAGAGGACAACCTATAAAATCCCTTATTTAGGATATCATTGGCCATCCATCTTCAAAGATGCCAAAGAATATGTCAAGAGGTGTGATAGCTGCCAGAGGGTAGGAAAACCTGCTCCTTCAAATGAAATGCCACTACAAATTCTGGTACTCATTGAACCTTTTGAAAAATGGGCCTTAGATTTTTTTGGGCCAATTAATCCTTCATCTAAGCAAAAGAAGTATATATTGGTATGCACTAATTATGTCACTAAATGGGTAGAGGCCAAAGCATTACCTTTTGCTAATGAAAAATCTGTAGTTAATTTTCTTTTTGAGGACATCTTCACTCGTTTTGGTGTTCCAAGAGAAATTGTGACAAATCAGGGATCTCAATTTACATCTAAAATGGTGAAGGATCTTGTGGAAGATTACAAGATCAAACATAGGAAATCTACTCCCTATCATCCACAAGCAAATGGTCAAGTTGAATCTACAAATAAGGTGATTGAAGGAATTCTCACTAAGTTTGTGCATCTACATAGAAGAGATTGGGTAGAAAGGCTTCTTGAAGCCTTATGGGCCTATAGGACTACATGGAGGAACACAACAGGACATACACCCTATGAACTTGTTTATGGGAAAGAAGCCCTATTCCCTATAGAGTTTCAAATTAAAACCTTCAAGATGGCAGTCCAATTGGGATTGGATTTAACAGAGGCACAGAAACATAAATTGGAGCAACTCAATGAACTTGATGAAATTAGGCAAGATGCAGTCCAAAGAACTAGTATAGTCCAACAGCAGAGGGCTAAATGGCATGATAAATGTATTAAGGAGAAGAAATTTCAAGCAGGAGATTGGGCATTATTGTTTGATTCAAAGTTCAAAGTTTTCAAGGCAAGTTTCAAAATCATTGGCTTGGGCTATATGAGATTGAAAAAGTCTTTAACAATGGAGCGGTGAGAATAAGAACAGTAGATGAGGAAAAGGTACCTCTTCTTGTGAATGGTCATCAGTTGAAGATATATCAAAAACAAGTTTCAAGAGAGGAGTTCATTAGGATTTTCCAGGATAACTCTGAAATGAAGCTAGTGAAGAAGAATCCTTCTTCTCCACTAACTTAGTCTTTATTTTTCCCAAGAAATGACTGATAATATATATATATACATATATATATATATATATATATATATATATATATATATATATATATATATATATATATATAGATAAGGGTTGAAAACCAATCATTGATTGGAATATTTATACCGAAAATACAGGGTGAAAATCAGAGATTTCTGACATCCTATATTTTCCATTTCCTTTTTGTAATAAGTAGTCACAAAAAGCTACATTTATTTGTAGTATAGAGTCTGCAATTTCATAGTCTCATTCCATCTCATTCAGTTTTCATTCTGTTTTACAGTTCCACTTCATCTCATTGTCATCTTTCATTTACATTTTATTTTTACAGTTTTACTCCATTTCACTCTATTTTTCATTTTATCTTACATCTCATTCCATCTCACTGTCATAACTCATTTCCATTTTATTTCTACATCCATATTTCATAAGCCATATTTCACTTTTCCTTCTTTTCACATTCTGCAGTTGGTTCTGTAGCTAATCTGATTCTGCAGCTACAACTTACTTATCAGCTCTGGCACAATTGTACATCTTCCAAATAAATCATGAATGTAGGGAAATTGAATAATCAAGTTTTGGAGATCAACCATGTTTAAAGTACCTACGGATCAACACCAAAAGAATTATCAAGCGAAAGGTTAAGTTATAACTCCATCTGTTAATGGTCACAACCACGATGTGACCAATGTATTCACATCTCTCCAAACCCTCACCATCTACTTATTCCATACAAACCCATAGTTATTTTTTACCATACCAATAGACAGTCTATTTCATAGACGAGGAGAGTAATTCTGAAGGTTAGAAAATTCTACGAAAAAGAGACCATGGGACTCATTTTCAGGGTAGAGCTCGTAGGGGCAGAGTTTATGGAAGTGTACCCACAACTCAAGGAGATGCTACAGAAGATTGAATGGCTCAAATTCATTGAAAAATTTGATGGATATCACAAGGATATCACAAAATATTTTGCTAGATCATTCGATGGTACAAAAGTATAGATTGGAGATATTAAGTTTGTAGTAACAGAATCTTACATATCAGAGGCTATAGAACTACCAAGACTTGGTGAGAGATGGTTCAAAAACAAAGAATTTCACACTAAATCTTGGAAGGTAATCCTCAGGAACCCAGGTATGGATGTCACTGTGTTTAGAAAAGGAATTCCTATTTTAGCACTCAAAAGTAAATGGAGAAGCATGCTTCTGATATTACAAAAATTTATTACCTGTGAGGGAAGATTCGGATGTATGTATGCTTATCATATATGTTTATTGATGAACTTTCTAGAAAATGGAAACATCAACCTCCCTTTCTTCCTTCTAAACAGTCTAAGGAGGATGATTTCAAATGTACAAAAGAAAATAGAATCCCTGGAGACAACCATGTACCATCATGGGTTGGTCAAAACACTAGTTGAATATCATCTGAAAAGAATAGGAGATACCTGGGAAAACTTTCTGATAAGAAACCATTTCCAGGAGGCACCAAAATCTCCTGAAACAGATAGTATCAGAAAGAGTATAAGAAAGAAGACTAATCTAACCATTCAAATCAACCCTGAGCCCTCAGTACAGAAAAATGATGAAGAACCAATCTCTGAAAAATTAACATAGATCATAGAGCAAATCAAGCAAAAGAAGAAGATAAAAAAGAAATCTGGTTGAATTACTGAGAACAAACTTGAATCTCCATTACAACAAGATGATGAAAAACTAATCTCTGAAAAATTGATAGAGATTAGGAAAAAAATCAAGAGGAAGGAAAAGATAGGAAACGAGAAAAAGGGTACAAAGGAGGAGAACATAAATCCCCTACAACTTAGAAGGAGCTCTAGACTCCGAGGTATGGTAAAGAAGGTATCATCAAAGGAAACAGAGTTCATAAATCTAGAAGAAGAAACCCCAAAACCATCTCCTGAAAATGTTCCATTTACATACAGTCCTCAAAACTCTCCTAAACAGTATTTTGAAGGCAGCCCCAGCAGAAAATCCCTAGGCATAGACCCAGTGCAGCAACAAATTTATGATTACATAGAATCACTGGAAAAGAAAAGTGCCTTAATGGATCCACAATCCTCAGCCAATCCAGAACAACCTGTCAATCCACAAGAACCTCTAACTGATTCTATCAAATAGGAAATATATGAGTTAGAGATACTGAACAGGCATATCAAGAAAGAAAATGAAACCCTAAAGGAACAAAGAAAATTGGATAAAGCCATTCATGATAATGCAATACTGCATCGTAATACTGCACCTAGGGCTATGGTACAAGAAGAATAGGAAGTTGAAGAGGAAGAATAGAAACTTGAACAAAACAATGATCAACCTTAAATACAGGCTTCTCATGAAGAAACCCAAGATGGCAGTCACTTCAAAGAGGAGCAAGAGAAGAAAGTTAGATGTACTGGTAGAGATATCTAAGCAGATGAAATAGGAAAGAAGAGTTCACAGTTTTGGAAACATTGCATGGGGAAATGCAATGATTTTGCAGTGGGAGTATGTTGGATCTCAAAATTACTCTCTCTTTGACAACTTTTCTCACTTCTTTCTCTTGTTTTTCCATAAAAGACAGATCCCCATCACTGATAAATGATAGATTTTGTCTCAAGGAAGACATTAAATGATTGACATGTTACACTTTTATGTTTTTTCTATTTGAAATAAGTTTTTGCAAATTAGCTACGGAACGTAGCCCATTTTGCAGCTAACCATATGTTCCGTAGCTACTTCCATGGTTGAACAAGTTACATGTGTCAAGCGAGGAAATCGACCACCTGGGCATCTATAGAATGGTCACGACATGGATCCTATCCTAGTCACCCAGCACAAATTGACCAAAAATCCAACTCAAGACCACAGTTAAAGGTGGAGTCAAACGAAGAAACTTGGGAGCAATAGGACTTTGTGTCCACTCTTCATGGCTAATTAACAAATCCGATAGTTTTGTTGTAGCATTAACTCGAACCAGCCACCGGTGATAACAGTTTCATGCAACCATCTTGCTCACTTAAAGTCACCTGTAGTTGATCAACCCTTTATGTAGATCTATTGTAATATGTGGAGACCACCTGTAGCTAAATTCTCTCAAAAGATAGTTAGGAATGTTTATTTAAATATCAGTTGTAAAGAACTGAGAAGGAGTTCGAATTTTTGCATGTATTAAGCTCAAACTTACAGCTCTGTAATTTTGAAACTTATTTCCCTATTAATAATATGAAGTCGTGTTTGACCAAGTGAACATTTGAAAGAGTATCTTCAGCTAGTTAGCAGCTCAACTCAGTCAATTGCAGAGGGCCCCTGCACTGAAGGAGGTTTTTCTTTTATTTTGTTTGCTGTTGAGTTTAGTTTCATTATTTAGTTTTAGCGGTATTTGTATTTTAGGTTGATTTCCTGTAGTTTGTTTTATTTTAATTCTATTCAGTAGAATAATGTTAGAATTTGATGGTGCAGTCTTGTTTCTCCTATCTATTTCATAAATGAAACTTGCTTTTCTTTAACAGCGTAAGGTGCAAAAGTAACAAAGATGCATTGTGGATTAGTTTACTTAATCTTTGTTTCCTCTGTTATTTATTTCCTAGTTCAGATTGCCAATGCAGTGTGTGGATAAATTTTTTTGGTCACCATTTCAAGTTGATATTCATCCTAAACTAAATGGTTAAACATTCATTTCACATGAGGATTGGAATCAATTAGTTATTCTCTACATATTTGATTTAGTTCTCTAAACTATAAAGTACAGTAAGTTTCTTGTTTGCCGTCTCAAGAAAGTTATCTTTCAAAATTGGAGGCTTGGACAACTAAAAGTGCTTTAGTCAGTTTCATTCTCTGTAATTATTTCAATTTGCCTTACAACTTCACCTTTTAATTTTTGACTTAGGATTAAATGACATGATAGGATAGATGCCCTGCTTTTCCTTCCTTTAACTTAGATTTTGATTAGTTCACCTTTAGGAAATTTAGACTCAGTTTCTCATAATTTAGACTGTACATCATTAGAAATCAAGGAAACCCCCAAAACAAAAAAATATAAAAATATAAAACAACGAAGTAAGAAGGGTTAACTAGCACATACAACGCACCACACTTCATCAACTTACGAGCCTTGGTTGATAATTTATGCAAAGCAATTTAAGAACCTAAATTGACTAAATAGAAGGTCGACCTCCCGGCCTTAGTGGATTTCCCTACCAGCAACTCCTAGTAGCAGACTACCAGTTCCTTCTTGGAATTGCGCAATTCTGGTTGCCAGTGACTGAGCAGCCAACTACTAGTTCCCTCTCAGAACATCATAGTTTTGGCTACCAGTGACCCTAGCATTCAACTATCAATTCCCTCTCGGAACTCTGTAGTTCTTACTACCAGTGACCCCAACAGCCAACTGGCAGTTCCCTCTGGGAATTGTGTAGTTCTCGTTGCTAGTGACCCTAGCAACCAACTGGAAGTTCCCTCTCATAATTGCGTAGTTCTAGTTCCCAGTCTCCTGGGTAGTTCCCTCAAAAAACTGCACAATCCCTGCCAATGACCCTTCATGCAGCCTGACCCATTCCTCTAGAAAATTACGCAAATCTAGCTGTCCATCCCCTGCTAACTATTCATTTCAGAAAATGCGCAGAGCATGCCTGCCTTGCTTTCCGACAGCCTGGACTATTCCTCCCAAAATTTGTGCAATTTGCCTCCCAGCTAAGCTAGACCCTACAGACAGTCAATTTCGACTCAGATTTCTTGTCTCTAGTACTCAGTGACTCTTGTGCAGTTTTCATTAGCAGTGCCTGGAGCAATCATCCTGCATCATAGCCTTGCTACCTCTCCTAGTCACCTGCATTTGAATGATTATGTGTCATGGTAGACTAGGAGGTTTTTGATTTTATGTCATCTCGTCATGAGTGACTACAGGTACAGGTACACCAATGAACATGCCAAGATGAAGAATGGGATGAATGAAGGGAGCACATGCAGAATGACAAGTTCACCAACGGATGAATGAATGAAGCATGCGAAGCAGACGAATGGCACGGCAAACATGCACCTTTGCAAATAGTCAAGCTTATCAAACATTCCAGCATTGCAAGCAAGGAACAACATGTTGAAGCTTCATCAAGCAAACCAAGGACCATTGAAGACTCTATGAAATTCGCCATGCAGAGGTGAAGCTATGATAGACCATGAATACATCCATCACTCAGTAGCACTGTAGCTCGACATGCACTCTAGCAGCAATACGAGTGTACCAACACTGTCATGTCAAGTCTTGTCGAGTCATGTCATGAGTCATGTCGCTCACTTCTCCACTATGGGCCATGTTGTTAATCAATGTGATGTAACGAGGAAGTACAAGAGACCCACTTGTTGACATAGAGTCATGTAAATGAAAAGTCATGGAAGTCAAATGCTCATGAGGGTAGTCAAACAGCCACAAGGGTTGGTTTCACCCTTGGCTATAAATACCCCCTCATTTGTACATGAATGGACTTTTCACCTCAGCTCCTCCCACATAGCCAGGAGAGTCTATAATATTTTCTTTGAGGAGTAAGTAGTGGCTACAATACCCCACTGACGAGGTTAGCGATGTATGGTGTAATGATGTGCCTTGGAACTTTCACTTAATTCAGAAGCCTGTTAACAGGTCAGCACATTTTCAGACATCTAATGCATTTGTTGTAAGACTAATCTTTAACACTTGTAATGCATGTTGCTTTAACCTGTGTTCTACATCTGAACTATTTCATTTGTTGTAGTGCATAATCTATTAATGGAAATATGTTTTATATACTTTTAATATAACAACCACTGCACTCATTCGGACTGATCCGTGAGTGTTGTACATGTTATCTTACCTTGTATGTTGTGACTTTTGCATCTGTGTGGACTACTTTGCCTGAAGCTATGTATGTCTTATTGTGTTGTGTGTTCCTAGCCGAGTTGGGACTAATCCCTTTCAACCTGAAACTCACCTTCACCCTCTTCCCCTCACAGTGAAAGAATCATTGACACAAGTACACTTACACTCACCAAGCATGCAAACATCACTTTGCGAAGACAAAGAAAACCACTCTCATGTGCTGACAAGCAAGAGTTGAGGAAAATCCTTAAGACAATGGAAACTGGGCCATCATACTGGATGGGACTCCCACACCAAAATGTGTGAGCTCTAGTTGGGAATTTATACCAAAGTGATCCCCTGAATGTTGGAAGTTCAAGCACCATCAACATTTTTTGCGCTAGAAGGAGGGCCTGATGACAAGCTTTGTCCTCTCATTCAGTTTTGAACCTTTGCATACATTTCATGAATTCTTGCACTCTTCTTCCCCCTCGATGTTTTTTGAATCATGAAGATGTCTCCATCATGGGGGAGTTTTTTTTATCTCTTGTCCACTTTCTCATATGATGGTGAAGACGAAGTGGCATGGCCTAAGTACCTACATGAATTTACTTCCATGCTTCATGAGGAAGATGAGTTTTCTGAAGAACATGCCGGTTTGTTGCTTGCATACACACTTCGTGAATATCCATTTTGTTGGTTTCTCAGCCTACTAGCTTACAACATGCACTCATTTTAACACTTTTGTGATCTTCTTGAAGACATTTTCTACCATTTTGATCTAGACCATCTTGACCAAAAACTAATACAACAATGGAAGGCTTTGCATGAATCAGTTATTGATTTTTGGCAGTGCTTCCATGACTTGTAGTTTCAATCTATGAGGAACCAGATGAAATTTTCCTATCTTTGGGACTAGTTTGAGTGTCGCCTTAAAAAATATGCTAATCCCAAGAATAAGTTCAAGCTAAAACCATGCTCAGTATTCTTCAGTAATGGAGCTACACAATCATAGACAGACATGGTCACTATCACAAGTGATTGTGAACTATCCCCTCATCAAACAACTCCACCACTACAGAGTGATGCCAGAGAGCATGAACACAGATTTGTTGAACCATCATGACCTCCCGACATCACTCCTTCTGATTTTTGTGCAGAGTTGGTTGTGAGTACCATACCTCATCACATGTATATTGTACCTCAACCTCCGTCTTCATATTCTGATAATCCTCCGGATAATGTTGTCTTGTGTCCATCCATTCCAGACTCCTCACTTGTTTTGAATGAGGAACAAGCCATTGACAAAGTGGGTGTTGCCCAACCAACATGTGATGTCATTTATGAAGAGTATGAGTGGGAGCTTGAGCTTCAAAACTCGGTGAAGGATGACTCCCTTCCATCTGAGCCCACTCTGTTCTTTCCTAACATCGTTGGTGAACCTACCATCCATGATTTCACATGTGTGTCTTCATCCATAGATGCAACCATTGTTGATCTTCCATAGGACACATTGTATGTTAGCCGATCATCCAACAATGAAAAGGACCAATCATTCATTGAAAATCTAGTTAATCTTTCATCCGCTCTTTCCAGAAACATAGAGGGTGAACATCCTTTCTTCTCATCTACCCCTCTATGTGATTCATCAAACCATGAGGATGCTGACCAACATCCTGAATCTTCTGATCTTGGTTGTCATGATCTCTTCACCTCATCATGCGCTCATGATGTTGATCCACTCATTGTTAGTCCATCTAAGCCACTGGTCTACAAATATCCATCTATCAACGAAGTTGAAACCCCACAGACCGTCGAGGAACTTTAGCTTGAGCTGATGGTTATGTCAAGCCCTCGCTGTCCTAAGGTTGGTTTCACTTCTGATCAGGAAATTCTTCAAACACTCAAGGCTCCTCATCGCTCATTTGTATGCACTCGAGATCAATCTAACACTCAGATTTTACTTCCTCCACTCGAACTACATGATCCCATCACTCATGCATTGGAGGAATCTTACACAACAAGCAAACTTGTGCAACACAAGTGGTCTACCTTTCTCACATTTGCATGCATATCACAGTCAAGGGAATGAATACACTCAACATTTGCATGAAGTGTAGCACAACACCATGGAAAGTCCATAGAATACATGACATGCGCTTTCATTCATTTTTGTTCTCTGGATGCTTGTAATATTAGAGTGTGTCTGTTTTCATTATTGTGTCTTTCACATTTGTTGTTTTTCACAACTAGGTTTCTCACAAACCAAGCCTTCACCAACATGGATCAACCAATGTGTCGGTGGCTGCATTGCAAATATCACTTCACGTGATCAAGCCCATGCACTGTTAGCTTAGGAGTAGTAGTGTTTGATTTCAATTTTATTGCTTGCATGCTTGTTTGCTTTCTTTCTTTACATGTTTGTTTGTTTTCTTTCTTATGTGTTTGCTTACTTGCTTTGCTTTCACTTTTACTTCTGTTTCTGCTTTGTCTGTTTAGCTTCCTATTAATGTTTACGTTCATTTTTTTTTATTGATATATTACTATATTTGTTTTTATAAATATGTGCTGCCAACTACTACGTTCCGGCTTTTGAATAAAGTATGTGGTGGAGATAGGAAGAGACTTGTGACACTACAACACTTGACCAATCTTGTACCCATATTCTCTATGCTTGGTTAAAAACTTCAGCTGATGAAGTCTTGATGGAAAATATGAATCGTTTGCAAGGGAATTTTTGGCCCAAACATCAACCTATGTCCACACTGGGAAGCCCCATGCCTATACTCAGTTTTATGTTATGTGTGTTCAAGCTCATCCAACTAGTAGAAATGGAGAAGGGGAAAATCTAAACGAGCAAACCTATGTCAGAGGTCTTACATGCTTCTCTGAAGGAACAACCTCTTCTATTCTCAATAAGTTGGGATCCCTTTTCTACCCCAAAAATGAATAAGTGCCTATGCACAGTCCTCTTGAAAAATACAAAGGTGAAAGAAGAGAAAGGCTTCCTGCGTAGAGAGGTAAAGAATCCAACTCCACCGGGGTACTGACCAGGCTCGCTGGTAGTGGAGCAATGTGTGTGCTCCTGTGTGACTCCGTTGGGGTACTGTTGATCCAGATTTAAATAGGAATTCAACAAATTACAGATATAACCATACATACAGAGATGCAGCAGAAATAATACTTCATTTCATTACTGTAAAATACTTAAATATGCATACAAACAGAAATGGAAATAAACTAGCTAAGGATATGGTAGCTTATCTTTGAGAATATATGCGGCGGCTACATGCCTCTAAACTCTCTTAAAATGAGGTTCGAAGGCCTATTTATTATGGAGAAACAATGGAAAACCCTGAACATCCAAAAACCTAACCTTAGGAGATGAAGCGCCAAACTATGGGCCCCGTTTTGGATAAATTGGTACATCAACTTCCCGGGGTTGTAACTTTGGCATATGATCTTTGTTGGACGTGCACAATACCTCATTAGAAAGATCTGTCTAAGGAATTTGGGAAGAGAAATGTTGGACCATGTACCCATGTTGCTCCCATTTGTCCCAAAAAACGTTGTTTAGGGCCTCAAAACGGCTTTGGAAGTGTAGGACCCAAAAAACTGCTAAAAATACTAAACTATGCTACAATAAACTGAAAAACTGAAAGAAACAATGGTTGGGGTCCAAATGGAATTGGTAGGTGGCCACCAATATCCACCTTGATCATTCCTCCGCCCTTAGGAAGCAGTGGTCCCCAGTGCGTTGAGTTCCTCCATGAGATGAGGAAACTTCTACTGAACTTGGTCCTTGGTGAGCCACTTTCCCTAGTGAAGGAGTTGGTCTACTTTGACAACTTAATATAGTTGGATATCCTGCTGGTGAGTGTGCTTGATCTATGTGTCCATGATATGATCATTTGTAGCTTGTTGCATGCAATCTAGATTTAACTCTGTGGGTGTGAGTTGTTCTGCAATGCCATATGTGTCTAGTAATGGTGGAAAGTATGGCCAAAGGTGGTCCACATTGAACATTGGGTGCAGGCTAAGGAATGGGAGAATGTTGAGTTGAAATGCATTATCTCCCATAGCCTTGGTAATGGTGTAAGGACCATATCAGAGTGGTCTAAGTTCCCAATAGGCTCTGGTAAGGTGTTCCTTTTGCAAATGCAACCAGACTTTGTCGCCCACCTGAAACTTGTGTGGCACTCGATGTTGATCATGTTGCTGCTTGTACTTGGCATTTGATTTCTCCATAATGTTGTGGACCGGCTGGCGAATATGTGGGATGTGCTCAATAAAGTTGTTTTTCTTATCTTTTTCGGACTAGACATGAGCCGAATCTACCTGAGTAGCTACAAATGACATGGCCACATCAATGGGACATAGTGGCTGGAATCCCAAGCCCACCTAAAAAGGGTTGTGGCTAGTCGAGATGTGGAGAGCCTAGTTATAGTTGTGTTGAACATAGGGGATGCTCTCATCCCATGTGCATAGATGCTTTGAGTTGTACATGCATAGAATGTGTACGATCATCTTGTTGACAATCTCTATCTGGCCATTAGTTTGGGGATGGAAGGATGTGGACTTAGTGAGTTTGGTGTTCATCATCGACCAAATACTGGACCAAAATGTATTGAGGAACCTACTGTCCCAATCTAAGATGATAGACTATGGGATCCCAAAGTGTACCCACACTCATTCAAAGAAGAGTTTAGCAGTGGCTTCTACTATGATATTCTTCTTGCAAGCCGCCATAATGGCCATCTTCGAGAACCTATCGACGACCACAAAAGCACAGTCATTTCCATGCTTAGTAGAAGGAAGGCCCGGCATGTAATCCATGGAGATGGATTCCCAAGGTTGATTAGGGGTAGGAAGCGGGGTATAGAGGACTTTCTTCTTGATGGTCAGTTTGGCAATGGCGCAAGTAGTGCATGATCTGATGTACTTCCTGACATCTTGTCAAAGATTCAGCCAATAGAAATACTTCTACAGTACTGCCACCATTTTCATGACCCTGAAATGCCCAATAGCCCAACTATAGTGTGCTTCCCAAATCACCTTGGCATGCTCACTTGAAGGCACATAAAGGTGACCCAGGTGCCATAACAGGGCATCTTAGAGGTGAAAATCTAGAACATGTTGACCCTCCAAGAGTGTTTGGTATGTGTGGCTGAATTCTAGGTCACTTTTGTAGAGAAGTGGCCAATCATAAGTCTCGTGACCACAAGAGTTGATCATGGTGGTTAACGCCATGATCGGTTTTCAACTAAGGCAATTTGCAACATTATTGGTGTTGCCCTTTTTATATTTGATATTCAAATGGAACTGTTGCAAGTATGTGGACCACTTCTGATGGCGATCATTCTGCAATTTCCCTTGGGTCTATATGAACTAAAGGGGCTGGTGGTCTATGTGGATGACTGTTTCCTTCCCCAAAATGTAATGCCTCCATTGTCGGTAGGCCTACACAATGGAATACATCTCTTTGTCATAAGTGGGATACTTTCAGACTATGTCTAAAATTGTTTCATGGTGATATGCCATTGGATGCCCGTGTTGAGTAAGGACTGCCCCAATAGCATAGTCAGAGGCATTTGTCTTGACCTCAAATGGTTGTTGCAAGTTGGGTAATGCAAGCACTAGTGCCGATTAGAGGCATTGTTTCAACTCTATGAATGCCTTCTGTTGAGATTCAAACCAAAAGAATTTTTCTTTCACTCCTCCCTTGGTGACTTTACTCAAGGGCCAAGTGGTATGAGAAAATCCCAACACGAACCTACGGTAGAAGTTGGCAAGACCCAGAAAGCTACAGAGCTCTGTCAAAGTGGTTGGAGATGGCCAATCCCGAATGACTTGGATCTTAGCTGGATCCACATGCACCCCCCATTCATCAATAATGTATCCCAGATACTGAACTTGGGTCATGCCAAAAGCGCATTTCTCCAAATTGGCACATAACTTGTGTTTCCGTAGTGTTTGGAGAACCAGTTGGATGTGGTGAAGGAGCTCTTCCCAAATCTTGATGAAGATTAGGATGTCATCCAAGTATATCACCACAAATGAGTTGGTGAATGGCCGCAAGATGTCATCCATTAGCCTCATGAAGGTTGCAAGAGAATTTGTCAACTTGAAAGGCATAACCAACCATTCGAAAAGGCCCTCCTTGGCTTTGAAGGCAGTCTTCCACACATTGGAGGGTTTGATTGGTTCCTGGTGATATCCTAACTTCAAATCAATCTTGCTGAAATATTCGCCCCTTCAATTGGTCTAAGAGGTCATCAATTTGTGGGATCGGGTACCTATTACGGACAGTGATCTTATTCAGCACCCGATAGTCACTACAGAGTCTCCAAGTCCCATCCTTCTTTTGTACCAACATGATCGGGCTCCCACAGGGTGATGAACTCGGATAGATGTGACCTTTCTATAGTAGGTCTTGAATCTACCTCTTGATTTCATCGTTCTCCATAACAAAGCACCGATAGATTGGTCAATTGGGTAGCGATGCACCTGGGATCAGATCGATGGAGTGCTTGACCTAACAGTGCAGAGAAATCCCTGCGGGGGAGGTGAAGATGTCCACATACTCTTACATGACGTTGTCCATCTGTAGTTGTCGTATGGAGGGGCCTTGTCTGGAGGTCATGGCCACCGTATTCTTCTTTCCTTGAGGATGTATCATCAAGAAAACAAATTTCTCTATTTTGGTAATGAGCTTACTGCATTTTTTTCCAGTAACCAAAGAGATGGCAATAGGCGGTGCTACCTCATGTATCCTGTACAACTTATTTCCCAAAGTAGAAATAACAGGACAAGGCCTTGATGCATACATAACATTTCACTTCCACAAGTATGGTTGGCCTAATAATACATCATAAACATCAAGGGGATAAATGTCACACAATACCTCATCCATGGAGGGCTTGATGTTGCATGGAATGCAACACTGCTAGCTCATGTGAAGATCTCGTCCTTGGTGAAGCCACCTGATGGTGTACAGGTGTGGATGTGCTATGGTTGGTAAGCCCAACTGCTTCATGACCTCTGTAGAAATGAGGTTCTTTTGGCTCCCACTGTCGAAAATGAACTATCGCAGGGAGCCCTTTACCCACATCTGAGAGTGGAAGAGGCACTCCTCCTCTGGATCTTCGGGTTCCTCCTTCTGGATCTTCGTGGTGGCAATGGTGGCATTGAGATTCACATCGATAATATTCTTCCCTTTGTCATTTCCATTGTCAAGTTTTGACTCAGAGTCAAAACATGCATATGATTCTGAAACCTTTAGCTCGGCCACCAGTGACTACTTGGCTCGACACTCACTTGTGTTGTGAGTGGAGCTCTTATGGAACTCACACCACTTTCTCATGTCCTTTTTTGGCTTCATGACGTTGTTCTTTGCTTGAAAGTTTGTCGAGTTGTCTTAGGCTACCTCGCCTTGGCTTTTTCCTTTTTTCTGCGGTTTGGGGGCACCTTTCCCTTGCTTCGGATTCGCAGATCCAAAGTCTCGCTTCTCCTGTTTAAACTTTTTCTTGATCTTGACGACACATCGGTATGTCATGCCGATTGAGGAGATGTTCAGGAATTATAATTTGTCCTGGATGTACCTATGCAGGAAGTCATGGTATTTGAGTACCAAATGCTGCTCTGAATCCTTGATACCCAACTTTTTGCAAAGGGTATGGAAAATATTGGTAAAATCTGGCACGTCTTGGTCCCTTCCCTGCCGCAACATGGTCCACTTTATGTATTGATCCTCATAGCTTCCAACAAGGTAGTACTACTCCTTGATGGCAGCCCAAAATGAGTTCCAAGTGGGTGCAGCTGAAAACAGTGAGGCCATACTTTCATCCTTCTGCTAGCAATAGGTTTCCCGCCAGTCTTGATGTGGGGGCCAGCTTTGAGAAGAGCGAAAGTAATATTTTCCTGTCCGAAAAAATCATGAATAGAAAAATACCCTTCTATCATATTTAACCATTTACCTATGGTGTCTACATCTATCTGACCCTCAAATATGATAATGTCAAAGTTAACTTGTACCTTAAAAGGTGTGGCGTTTCCGGAGTAGCTAGTAGAAGTAGATGTGTCACCCCTGGGTAGTCGCTGAAGGATCTAGGCAAAGTTGTCCATCATCACATTCCTTTGTCACCCAAGGGCCTCTTCGAGCAAGATTTTGAAAGGATCTCCTGCCCCCTTGTCTTTATTTTCATCCGCCATGGGAGGTCGTCAGGATTTGCAAGGTTGGTCTTGCAAAGGTTCAACCTGATCAAGCCCTAACTCCTTATATCCCGACCTCATTGGGGACATGCAAAGAAAGATAAAGAAAGAGTAGACCACTCTGATACCACTTATCTAGATTTAAATAGGAATGCAAAAAATTATAGATATAACCATACATACAGAGATGCAACAAGAATAATACTTCATTTCATTACTGTAAAATACTGAAATATTCTTACAAACAGAAATGGAAAGAAACTAGCTAGGGCGATGGTATCTTATCTCTGAGAAGAGATGTGGTAGCTACATGCCTCTAAAATCTCTTAAAATGAGGCTCAAAGGCCTATTTATTGTTGAGAAACAATGGAAAACCCTAAACATCCAAAAACCTAACCCTAGGAGATGAAGCACCAAACTATGGGCCCCATTTTGGGTAAATTGGTACGCCAAATTCCCGGGGTCGTAACTTTGGCATATGATCGTTTAACATGCACAATACCTCACCAGAAAGATCTATCTGAGGACTACAATTTTAGGAAGAGAAACATGAATCCATGGCCCAATTTTGCTCCCAGCTTTCCCAAAAAAACGTCGTTTAGGGCCGCAAAATAGCTCTAGAAGTTCAGGACCCGAAAAACTGCTAAAAAGAGTAATTGTGCTACAATTAAGGAAACTAAAAAACTGAAAGAAACAATGATGGGGGTCCAAATGGAATTGATGGGTGGACACCAATGTCCAACTGGATCAATCCAGGCCTGTTGGTAGTGGAGCAACACTAGAGATAAAAACTTATATTCTGAAAATTTTCAACTTACAAGCCAAACTACCCTTCCCGGATTTGAAACAATGTGATCAAGCTGAAATTTTGATTGTGCTTGACTAAGTTGGAAAAAGGGTAAACCATGTATGTCCATGGGGTAAGTGAGGAAGCTGAAGTAGCCCGCACAACAATTCAACACTCCCCGAAAGCCCAAGACCCGGTTCTAGCAATGAACCGAAATGGAGAAGCTGGAGTTCTACCAATGTGTCACCAAGTGTTGTAGTGGATACAACCACCCTCCAAAATTTTGGCTTGCACACAATTTCGGAGCCTCCCTTGAGAGTTTCACTTGATGAAGGCACACACTCGATTTCACTCTGTGAACTTGTGTGAGTCCTCACATCTGCCATGCTTGTTCATTTCATTCAAGTTTCTGCATTTTGGTGTCTAAGTCATGCTTGCGACCATGTTCTTCGTGTGCTCAAAGTCTTCACTTTGTGTGTACTTGTTGTGTTCGCTATGAAAGAATATATCACACTCACACATGGAGTCACATTCACTATCATGCAAGCGTTGTCTCGACCAATGAATGGTCAATCATGAGTGTCATGCTTGTCACTTGCACCGTGGGTCAGTCATGTTGAACATGTGTGTCTGGATGGTTTAGGTGTTTCGTCGTCAAGTCATGCAAGTGTGTGTTCATATGATCACCTATGCATCTTTTGATTATTCACACACTTAGTCATTTATACTAAAGTTCTAACGACCGGACTCCCCACTAACAGCTGAATCATCACCCTGCTTTTGATCTGATTGACTGTCAACCAGAATAGTGCAGAAGCACCAAGCTAGTATTTTCAAGTTGCACTACCTACAAGCGATTCAATCAACTCTCATTCTTGCCACTCGGACAGTTAGACCCAACTGTCACCCCAGGACTAACTCCCCTCAAAATTTTCACAAAGGCCACTGATCTCACCCGCTCAACTGACTAAGGAAATTGCATGGATAGGCTGGACAAACACTAAGTGCTTGCCCCTGTCTCCTTCATAAAATTGTGCAATTTTCCCAGTCAGTCATCCTGACTGTTCATCCAAGAAATTGTGTAGTTTTTATGAGCAGGCCTTCCACTACCCATCAGTCAGCTCAGCCCAGAAATTGGGCAAAGATGATTAGAAGGTCAACCTCCCAGCCTCAGTGCATTTCCCCACCAGCAGCTCCCAGCAGTAGACTGCTAGTTCCTTCTTGGAATTGCATAATTATGGTTGCCAATGACTAAGCAACCAACTGCCAGTTCCCTTAGGGAATTGTGCAGATTTGGCTACTAGTGACCCTAGCAGCCAACTAACAATTCCCTCTAGGAATTGTGTAGTTCTAGCTGCCACTGACCGTAACATCCAACTAGAAGTTCCCTCAGGGAATTGTGCAGTTCTGGATACCAGTGAACCAAACATGCAACTGGCAGTTCGCTCTAGGAATTGTGCGGTTCTAGCTACCAGTCTCCTGGGTAGTTCCCTCAAAAAACTGTGCAATCCCTACAAGTGACCCTTCATGCAGCCCGACCCATTCCTCTGGAAAATTGCACAAATCTGGTTGTCCAGCACCCGTTGACTATTCATTCTGGAAAATGCACAGAGCATGCCTACCTTGCCTTCCTGTAGCCCAGACTATTCCTCCCAAATTTTTCGTAATTTTGCTTCCCAACCGAACCAGGCCCCGTAGATAGTCATTGTGGACTCAGATACCCATCTCCATCACTTAGTGACTCTTTTGTAGTTTTCATCAGCAGTGCCCAGAGCCATCATCCCGCAGCATAGCCTCGCTGCCTCTCCCAGTCACCTCCATCCAAATGATCATGTGTCATGGTAGACTAGGAGGTATTGGATTTGATGTCATCTTGTCATGAGTGACTACAGGTACATGTACACCAATGAGCATGGCAAGATGACGAATGGGATGAATGAAGGTAGCACATGTAGAATGAGAGATTCACCAATGGATAAACGAATGAAGCATGCGAAGTGGATGAATGCGATGAACATTCACCTTCGTGAACAATTGAGCTTGTCAAGCCTTCCAACATTGCAAGCAAGGAACAACATGCTAAATATTCATCAAGTGAGCCAAGGAACATCAAAGACTATGTGCACTTCGTCATGCAGAGGTGAGGTTATGATACACCATCAAGACATCCATCTCTCAGTAGCACTGTAGCTTGACATGCACTCCAACAGCAACACGAGTGTACCAACACTGTCATCTCAAGTCTTGTCGAGTCATGTCGCCCATTTCTCCACTGTGGGCTATGTTTTCAATCAAAGTGATGTAACATGGAAGTCCAAAAGACCCACTTGTTGAACATAGAGTCATGTAAACGGAAAGTCATGGAAGTCGAATGGTCATGAGGGTAGTCGAGCAACCACAAGGGTCAGTTTCACCCTTGGCTATAAATACCCCCTTATTTGTAAATTAATAGTTTCACCTTTGGCTATAAATACCCCCTTATTTGTAAATTAATACAATATTCACCTCATCTCCTCCCACATTACCAAGTGAGACTGTAATATTTTCTTTGAGGAGTAAGTAGTGGCTCCAACACCCCGATGATGAGGTTAGTGATGTATGATGTAACAATGTGTCTTGGAACTTTTGCTTAATTCAGAGGCATCTTAACATGCCAACACGTTTTCACACATTTATTGTATTTGTTGTAAGATGGATCTTTAACACTTGTAATGCATGTTTCTTTAACCTGTGTTCTACATATGAATTGTTTCATTTGTCGTAATACATAATGTATTAATGGAAATTTGTTGTAAATGTTGTTAATGTTGTCTTGTCTGTGTCGGCTGCTCTATCGGACATTAGACAAGCCTTTCACATGAACCTCACTGTAACAACTATTGCACTCATTCAGACTAATCTGTGATTTTTATACATGTTATCTTACCTTGTATGTTGTGATTTCCGCATCTGTTTGGACTGTCCACCAAAAGATATGTATGTCCTATCGTGTTGTGTGTTCCTAGCTGAGTTGGGATTGATCCCTTTCAACCTGAAACTCACCTTCACCCTATTCCCCTCATAGTGAAAGAACCATTGACACAAGTACACTTACACTCACCAAGCATGCGAACCTCACTTCCTGAAGACAAAGCATACCACTATCCTATGTTGACAAGCAAGATTTGAGGCAAATCCTTAAGACAATGGTAACCAAGCCATCATACTGGATCGGACTCCCACACCAAATGGTGTGAGGTCTAGTTGGGACTTCATACCAGCGTGGTCCCCTGAATGTTGGTGGGTCCAGCACCGTCAACATTTTTGGCGCTAGAAGGAGGGCCTGATGATAAGCTCTCTCCTCTCATCTAGTTTTGAACCTTTTCATACCTTTCATGGATTCTTGCACTCTTCTTCCCCCGCGGTGTTTTTCGAATCATGAAGATGTCTCCATCACGAGGGATTTTTTCGATCTCTTGTCGACTTTCACCTATGATGGTGAAGACAATGTGGTCTGGCCTGAGTACTTACATGAATTTCTTTCTATGCTTCACGAGGAAGATGAGTTTTCTGAGGAACAAGCAGGTTTGTTGTTTGCCGACACACTTCGTGAATCTCCATTTTGTTGGTTGCTCAGCCTACCCCAAGGTCCACACTATTGGATTGTCAAGCCTCCACCTTGAGGAATTCAGTAGGCCCAAATTTGAAGAGCAATCAGTCACTAGATTCAAGGAGATCATGATGAAGCCTAGCAAGGCACCCTGGGAGCTAGATCAGAGATTGAAGTGCAAGATCTGTGAAGCTAACATGAATTTTACAAATGGGTAGCACCACAAATGGTTTATGGCTTTCCTCTTTCCTCATCTAAGGGTTGCTTTATCACAACAAAAGATTGAGACCCAGGTGAAGGCCGTGGAGATTGTGATGAGATTTCATGAGACACCAATTCAAGATGCTGATTTGGGAGTTCAACAAATTCACACAGAGTTGCAGAACCTTTGCCTAGAATTCCAAAGTCTGAAGAAGGATAGAGCGGTGCTTTGGTAGTTTAGTAGATTCATGTAGAGTTGTAGAACCTTTACCTATAATTCCAAAGTTTGAAGAAGTGCACGAAGAAGTTTGGTGTTTAAAATGTAAGAGTCAAATGCATGATAAAGATAATTTCCTTGTCTTCGCGAATTATGTTGCAAGAGGAGGGCCAATACCTTTGAGGCCGAAAGCTCAAGCAAGTCCAAGTATAGGGCCCATGTTGTGGTGTGCTATTTGTCAAGTAGCTGCAAAACATGTGATAGATAATTTCCACTTGCTACATAAATTTCTACAGATGCCGCAATAGCTCTTCTGCAACTTCTGCAAATTAGTAGGTCATGAGGAGTGTAGTTGTCATAGTTATGAGTTAATGATGGAGAGAACGCCTACGTATCGAATACAAATAGAGACTCAACCTCCAGATCAAGGTGTTGGGGGAGCGTGAGGAGGATATCAGGGGTGTGGACGAGGCTGAGGCAGAGGAGGACCTGTGAGAGGTTGGGGGCAAGTTATCAGCTACAATTATGGGGGCAAGGACAATATACGCAAGAATGTACGAAATTGACGTGCCTATCATGTCGATACTGTACTCACTTTGAGCACACGACAGAGGACTGCCCTGTATTAATAGCTAAAATGTGTGAAAATGGGACGCAACCTTAACAACCTACCCATAACCTGCAGATGATGAGGGTTGAACCCATGAAGAGGATCCTAATGTGAATATTGTGTTGCATAGTGGATTCACGACTGGCGAAGATAAGGGAAAGCATCCTGAAGAAAGTGAATGTGTCTACGAAGCTCCAGAGAAGGAGGTTGGATTTGATCTAGGGCACATGAAAGAAATCTTCATGGAAGCAAAGAAAAGCTTCGTTGAGGCTTCTACCTCAGGAAGTCAGGATAAGAAGTCTGAAGAAATGGACCCATCCATGCATACTACCTTTTTAGAGACTTGTATGAAGCTACTACGTGATAGAAAGGCCGTAAAAGGATTACAGGAGTTGACCAATAAATGTGCTAGTAATGCTCCTGAGGGACTTCTCGTGGTCTAGAAAATTGGTAAGGATAGGGAAAGAACAAGGCGTGAGATGAAACTAACTACGCAAATAGGAGAGTATGAAATGGACCAAGTTATTATGGATCTTGGGTCAGATGCAAATGTTTTGTCAAAACAGACATGGGAGAGAATGGGGAGACCTACACTGCAGTGGTCTCCTATTCAATTGAGGATGGCAAATCAACAAAAGATTATCCCCATGGGAAGATTGCAGGGAATGACAGTCGATATTGAAGGTGCAAGCATGTTGGCTGATTTTGAAGTGATAGAGATTATCAATGACAATGATCCCTACCTTGTGCTCCTTGGGATCGATCGGCCTATCGACATGAACAGGGTGATCAATTTGAAGAAGCAGAAAATGTCATTTCAAAGAAAATCGCTCTGCATAGTAGTACCTTTGGACCCTGTAGAAGGACCGCACTATACTGAACCGGTCCGCGATTACGAAAGTGATGATGATTTGGACCAGATTTATAAGATAACGACATGAGATCAAGATTCGGTGAATCCAACAACAGATGGAATTATTGCATGGGATCGTGAAAGCTCCTACAGATCAGATTCAGATGAGGAATTGGGACACTGAAATAATCAATTACATGAAGTGTCTACGCTATGATGTAACATGATGAATAAATCGCTATGTTGTGTATCATCAAAGTTAAGAAGTCTACCTTATTATGATGGTTTAACTAGCTTTGATAAATTTATGGATGCATTTGAAAGGGAAGTGCCAAAGAAGCATCGCTTCCAAGCCATGGACTTAGCATTACGCACTATGCCTATAAGATAGTGGGGTAAGCATAAAGAAAATTTCGATGGATGGTGCAAATACAAAAGATTGATGAGGGTGCACTTTGGTCGCCCAAAGGTGTGATTGACAAAGAAATATGATGGGAGGAGTGATCTGTGCAATCACTTGGCAAAATGGACTGATGCTTATGGATCAGAACCACAACCGGAGTGGGTGCATTTGTTCTGTCGAACATTAGACGTAATACCAATGAACTGGTACTTGGAAATAGATCTTCACCATGGCATAGATGAATGTGATATTTTGAGACAGGGATTCTTGATGACATTTAGCTTTGAAGATGGATTTGAGTGCATTGATGAAGTGTTGTAGGAGGTCAAAGTAGCGATCTTTAGAATCCCATAGGATCCCTTGGATTTTATTCAACCAGATTGGACCACCCAGCTGCATCATGTGCTGAAGTGCTACAATATGACTATTGAAGAAGAAGAGGAGAATCCAAGAAACATTAATATCCCAGAGACAAAAGGTCAACGTGAAGTTTAAGGGCCGCAGATAAAGAATCTAGATATCACCGTGCCATTGAAAACTTGACAAGTGAACATTATGACAGAGAAGGAGCCAAAGTTTGTGAAGATAGGGGACTATTGGGATGATGCTATAGTGGATAAGGTTGCTGAGTTCCTCTACAAGTAACAGAATTTGTTCCCTACAAAGTTTTCAGACCTGAAAGGGATAATAGGTAATTTAGGAGTAATGAAGATAATGTTGAAACCAGACACGAAGCGTGTGAAGCAACGGCCATATCACCTTAATCCTAAGTATAAGGAAAAGGACCGCTTGGAGTTGGACAAAATGTTGGCAGCAGGTATCATTGAACCATTGGAGGAGTCCAACTGGGTAAGTGCTATGGCCGTTCAGGAAAAGAAGCAAAGGGATGAAATAAGGATATGTGTAGATCTCAGGAAGCTAAGTGATGCTTGCATACATGATCCTTTTCCAACTCCGTTCACTGATGAAGTGCTAGATAGTGTAGGAGGACAAGAAGCATATTCATTCACTGATGGGTTCTTAGGGTACCATCAGATCAATATCGCATCATAATACAGGAGTAAGACTACCTTTGCGACTGAGTGGGGATGATTTTACTATAATGTAATGCCTTTTGGACTGAACAATGTGTTGGAAATATTTTCACGTGTAGCCATTGTGGTGTTGAAAGAGTTCATTCACAAGTTTTTGGAAGTATACTTTGACGATTGGGTGGTGTTTGGACTAGTCAAATGCCATGTAGCTAGTTTGCGCTTGATGTTGGATATGTGTCGGAGGTATCAGATCGCATTAAACTTGAAGAAGTGTCTATTTTGCATCCCTTTCAGAATCTTGCTGGGTCATGTAGTGTGCAGACAAGGATTAATGATGGATCTAGCTAAGATCACATTGTAATTAATTTGGAGGTGCCAAGAAGTGTTAAACAACTGCATGGAACATTGTATCATACTGGTTATTACCGAAAGTTCATCAAGAGTTATGATCAAATTACCACGCCGATGGAGAGACTGTTGAAAAAGGATGCTACATTCTATTGGAATGAGGAATGTTAGCAAAGCCTAGATGTGTTAAAAGAAAATATGGTCATCGTGTTGATCCTAGTCTTCCCAGATTGGAAGAAGGAATTTCATGTGCATGTGGATGCATCATGTATTATGCTTGGAGAAGTATTGACACAGGCCAATGAAGGAGAACTAGATCACTCGATATATTTGCAAGTAGGAAGTTGTCAAAGGCTGAAAAAGAACTATTTGACAAAGGAGCATGAAGAGTTGGCTATGGTGTACACACTCTAGAAGTTCAGGCATTACTTGTTATGTGGACACTTTAAGATGTACATAGACCATTCTGCATTAAAGTACCTGGTCAATAAGCCTATGTTGGGGGGGGAGGATATATTTAGATGGCTGTTGTTGTTTTAGGAGTATGATTTCGAAGTCCTTATGAAACCAGGGCAATTAAATGTAGGACCAGATCATCTGTCGCACATTGAAATAGGTGAAGAGCCCATTAATTTGGAGGAAGGCCTGCTTGATGCATAACTATTTACGTAGCTCGTGGTAGACAATCATTTTGCAGACATCATCCACTTCCTAACTACGGGAACGGATCGAGAGGGATACACTAGTCAAAAGAATAAGGAATTAGTGGTGTGCGTGACATACTTCTCTATGATTGCAGGTCATTTGTATAAAATGGGATTCAATGAGATACTCTGATGCTATGTGCCTGATTTTGAATGAAGCAGTATCCTAACTAAAGCACATGGAGGGGCTGTGGGAGGCCATTATGCAGGAAAAGAAACAATGCAGAAGATTTTACACACTAGGTTGTGGTGGCCAACATTGCATAAGGATTTGAAAGAATATTGTAGGGTGTTTGATGCATGTCATAAGATGGGCAGGCCATCGTGGAGGGATGAGTTGCCTCTGAATCTGCAAGTGTCATTGCAGCCATTTGAAAAGTGGGCAATCAATTTTGTAGGATTGATTCAGCCTCCAGGAAAGAAGACGGGTGCATGGTATATCATCACCGTGACTGAGTATTTGACCAGATGGGCGGAGGTGTAGCCTGTAAAGGATTGTATAAGGGTAATAGCAGTGAAGTTCCTATTTGAATATGTGTTGACCCAGTTTGGTTGCCCAAAGATTTTGATGAGTGATGGTGGTACACACTTCCTTAATGAAATGCTCAGTGCACTAACGGAAGAGTTCCAAGTTTATCATCAGAAGAGCACGCCATATCATCCTCAGGCTAATGGGATAGTGGAAGCATTTAATAAGATATTGGAGAATGTGTTGATAAAAGTCTGCAATGTGCAAAGGAATGATTGGGACGTACACATACCAGCGGTGTTATGGGCTTATAGAACTACTTGTAAAAAGCTGACTAGACAAACACTGCTCAGGTTGGTTTATGGCATAGAAGTTGTGATGTGGATGGAATACATTGCACCTATTCTATGCATAGTCGCATTCATAGGGATGGCGGACCACAAAGCCTTAGATAGATTCTTGGTTGGATTCCATCAACAAGTTCAGAAGGAGCAGAAAAAGGCATGGCATGATCGACACATAAAACTGCACACCTTCAAGGTAAATGATTTAGTTTTATTATATGACAATAAGTTTAATAAATTTCCAGGAAAATTTCAGATGCATTGGCTGGGGTCGTATGTCATCACAGAGATTACCGATGGTGGAGCAGTTTAGCTTGTGAAATTGAATGGTGATCCATTTCTCGAAAAGGTAAATGGCAGCCAATTGAAGCCATACACCGGGGATTTGACCAGATGAATATATATGATGGTAGCACAGTCGTAGTGCTCTAGGAAACTGCAACGAGGTGCGAGACTATAAACTACATTGCCTGGGTTGTAGAGTTGCATGATGAGGGGTCTACGCAGAATAGAAGGGTGTCACAGTGTCAACAGATGCATGAAGGGAGTTGCACTACAGGACGAGAGACCGCACAACACTGTTCATGATTTGACTACAAGAAGAAAGTTAAGAGGAGCAGGCGACTGACATTTAAGGAATTTAAGGCTAAAATCAAGTGTGAAATATTTGGAAATATGCCACCAATATCACATTTATAGATGGATTTTGGGGCGAATGGTCAAATTTGAATTCAAAATTGCCTATAAATTACAGATGGTCATCCAGTGAGAAACACTTTGCATTCTAAGAATTTTTGTGTTGTGATTTTTGTTGTGCAAGAACTATGAGCTCTTTGAGGACTTGATTGCCAGTTCTGTGTCTGATAGATTACCTGAGGAAACCCAAAATCTCATTAATGGCTTTATGTCTGCACCAGCTAAAACCACTAGTACTGGGGGTGCTATTGCCTCTGAGGAAGATGCCCCTGAAGTCATGAATATAGAGGTTCCTGCTGTAGTGCCTAAGGCACTGAGGTCACCTAGACCAAAACCTATGCTGCCAAGAGAGGCTCCTAAGCCGAAGAACGATAAATAGAAGAAGATGATGTTGGTGCATCAGTCACTGAGGAATCATACAGCTACACAGGCGTAGCGGAAATAAAATCCCACCGCGTAGGAGAAAGGTAAAGTGGTAGACCTGGAGGCCAACGAGGGCACGGAAGAGATAGATGTTGGGGGGTAGACCCTATTTCGAAGCTGTCGAAGTACATCCCTCCATTTCAAGGCAAGGTGAAGCTCCCGAAGGACCGAGATGGGGGACAATTTCTCCTAAACACCCCTCTGCTACCAAAAAACATAATGTTTGAAAGTCTATTCTTGGCACACATCCCACATCTGAAGCTTGAAGATTAGGATTTGGGAGATGTTGAGTAGTTTCCCCACCTAGCTTGAAATACATTCATGAAGCAAATGTTCTACAAGGAGTCCGATGTCACCGCACTAAAGCTAGTGGAATGGATTCAGGGGGTAAACAAGCTAGGATTATTAAACGTCCTATGGGTGCCACACTACCACCGCACACCCATAAACTTGAAAATCATCAAGAAGTTGATGTGCCTTATGCATGGCGGGTTCTTGTGGTTGAGTCAGCTAATACCAATCATTGATACGATGATCCATAGGATCACATTACTCCCTCACTCTAGACTGAATCCAGCAAAGGCATTTGGTGACAAGATGGGCGAGCGTGACCTCATGCAAAATATGAAGGACAAGTTCAAACTTGTCAAGAAAGCGTGTGAGTATTCCATCTCTAGTACTATTGACCCTGTAGTGAAGGTGGCCACCAAAATTTTGGCTGGAAAAATAATGAGAAAGTATCATGCGGATGAGGTGCCAGCACCAGTGGTCTCATTAGTAGCTCAGTGTGTGGAGGGTGTACAGTTCAACTGGGCACGCTACCTGTGTAGCGAGCTCCTTGGGAACTAGAGAGAGGCACAGGACCAAAGAAAAACTTTCCATTACTCATGGCTCTTACAGTCAATTGTGTTGGTCGCATGGGAGTTTCCAAAGGACATGCAATTTCCACCAATTCAGGTAGTTTTAACAAAAGCAACGAAGTTTTCTTTGCTATGGGCCATAAAGGACATTGTGCGAGTTCACAAAAGAAAAATATTTTGGGTGCTGATGGAGGTAAGAATCCGCGCATCCATCAACCGCAAACCACGGTTGTCACCAAGCATTTTTGAACATTTATCTGGGTACACAGAGTTCAAAGTGGACTTCCACCAAGTTTACATCTGGGCATTAAAGGACATGGATCAAAAATGGTATGATCTCCCTTATTTGGCTACAGATGATGCCATTACCGAATTCCTTAAGTGACGGCCAGCAGATTGGAACACACCAACAGATTTGGTTGTTGGAACTAGCAAGTCCATTGAGAAGTAGAAGAAAGAGGAGGCCTTGTTAGTGCTCAAATCTACCTTAGGCTGAAATAAGGTAAAACTCGAGGCTACATCAAACGACGCTCAGCCTCGTAGCTAGCCCTACGAGGACAGGAGAGGGATTTCTCTGAGTCAATCTCGGCAAAAGGTAATCAATGAGGCTCGAGATGACTAAATTGATGACTAATTTTAGGCTAGGTATGAAGTACAAGGACTTTGAAATTGATTTTTTGAGGTTTTGTTGAATTCAAGGGAAAGGAAATTTTGGGTGCGGGGATGAGGCACAGCGTTTACAGAGGTCTACTTGGGGCAAGATAGGTGATTTTTTTGATGCCTTTAAAGTGATTGAATGGATAGATCTGACTAGTGAGAGGTTAAGGAGAGCAAGAAACGTTCAAGGATTCTCCCTAAACAGACGAAAACATGGAAAATTAAACAAATTTAAAGGCAGCACATAGAAAATTTATGGATTCTACCTTAACACTTCATTTGTTCAATTGCAGAAGATTAAAGAAGGAAAGCGGTACACATAAACAACTTACAAGTACTGAAAGAAACACACCATCAATACATAAAGCCACATGAATCCCAAATAGTGCTGCAAAACCCTGGTCTTTCCTTTGCAAAAAATGCAGATAAGATATGTACAATAGAGTGTCAAGTTATTCCCAAGAGTCCAACCCTGAAAATGACTTAGAAAATACATAATATAGGCAAGCCAAGCCATTCCCTTGCCTCTAGGGGTCGAGCTCATCATCCTAGGAGCTGTTTCAACCAACTCTAAACAAAGCACTACAATCTAGGTAGTCAAAACAACTTGCCTCTATAAGGTAGGAAACTGATTCATTCATTAAATTTTCACTCTTTGGTGAATGAATCTTCTAGAAAAAGTAACTAGGTGTCAAAATTACATCATGTTCAATCAATTACAACAAGATAATTCAGAAATTACATCAAGTAGTGAAACTGGTGAAAACTGGCCGAATTCCTGAGCTGAAGAATGAAAACTGGACCAAAAACTGTATGCGTAGCGCCCCTAATCCCTATGCATAGCGCACATTTCAGCCTGTTTTTGGGGCACTTCCTGACATCCAAATTGAGCTCATGATAGCTCGTTGGAAAGCCCTAGATGTCTAATTTCCAACCCAAGTGGAATTTTTTAATTTAAATCTTATTTCCCCCCCTTAAAACTATATTCTCCTAGAGGTACTTCCTGCTATTGGAAAAGGTGGCAGAAAGGTGATTTTCATGATGTTTTTGAGCCTTTTGGTCACCCAGAACTTGATGAAATGCTTTGGAAATAGCTGAGAATTTATAATTCATCATGAAAAAACCAAAACTACAAGCCATTTGTGATTTGGACCTCCCAATCTTATGGGTCGCGCGCTACGCGTTGAGCCAAAAAACCTGTTTTGCAAGCCAAAAATTTCAAAATGACAAAATTTTCTCCGAATTTGCTCAAATTTAGAGTGAAGACCCTCTATTATGTGTTGTGCCCCGCCAATGGAGCCTCGGCCAAAATTTGGAGTGGATCAGGCTTTTTCCGTTGTTTTAGCGCTTTGTTCAAACGCCTCTTTAGGATCTTCATTTTCGCTTTGCCAACATGCATGCGAGCCCAATAGTGATGTTTCATGTGACAGAGCATGTATTTTTCTCTATTGGCCTTCGCCAGAAACTTCTCTAAATGGATGTTGACCCTCTCAAACCAAAACTCTCAGTTAGCCTCTACCTCCTGCTTATAAACTGAATCTGTGTCTGACATGGCTTTGAAAACAAGATGTCTCCAATATGTATGTTGATATAGGTGTAGTGAAATCAAAAGTTCAATGTATGCTCAAAACCTAAACATGTTACATGTGTACCAAAGCATCATAGGAAACACGCCATAGTGGTAATAGCTATGTTTAAGTAGATTGGCATAAAATAGTCACTGCTTTCATCACAAGGGAAGTTGATAAATGAGCAAAAGTGTAATGTGCACCCTTTGCAATGTTGGCTAAAACTTTACAAATGAGTATGGGATTGTATTTCACCAATGGAGAATGGGAAAATCTTCACCAAGCCACCCACATGTCTTTAAAACCCTAAGGAATGATTTTGGTATGTGCATAGGGTTTCACTTTTCTACACCCAACACATCAAATTTCCCACCTTAAACACACTACAAACATTTTAAAATTGACTGAGCAGCCACGAAAAACCTACTTGCAAGCTTTGGAGTCAATTTGGCAAGATCTGGTCGTATTAACAAAAAAAAAAATTGGGGCTGTGACTGAGTGCGTAGCGCCTGAATCCAATGTGTAGCGCACACCTGTATGCGTAGCCCCTTTGTTTTTTTACACTGGCCAGTGAGGCCCAGTGCGTAGCGCACAGTCCCAATGCGTAGCGCATTTTGTAAGAGGCGTTTGGAGGCCTTCCCGGTGTCAAAATTGGGCACAGGATAGCTCGCTGGAAAGGTCTCGGAGTCTACTTTCGACTAAAACTAGAATGTTTCAAGTTTGAGTTCATTTTCTTTGTCAAAAATCAAATCTCCCAAGACTGTTCAAAATGTGCCAAATGAGGCTGCCTCAAGGCAGAGTGCTATTGCAATCAACTTTTGAATGCCTTCATCAATTCCAAATTGCGCTCATGATAGATCATTGGAAAGATATGTTTGTATAGTTAGCCTTTTACTTATCAAGAAAGTTATTTGGCCAACCAATCTAGGAAAAAAATTGATTTTCCCAAGGTCACTTCAGAGGTGCATCAATTCTCCTAAGGCAATTGTATTTTTGACATTTATCGAAAACCATAATACCTGTGTAAAATGTGAAGGAGGTTTTTCTTCCTTGGCCTATTTTGGACAAGCACCTCTCTCAGGTTTTCCAAATTCATCTTGGATTGCTCAGAAACATCATTTGAGTAAAACTTATCCCGATGTGTGAAACAAGGGATTTTGTCGAAATGAAGCGAAATGAAGGGGATAAGGGGGTTTCTAAATTATTGGGGAATTTGGGAAGTAGGAAGGGATGTTAGGAATTAGGGGAAAGTGGAATCTTAGAGATTGAGTGAGGGGAAGGGGTCCAAAAGGGCAAAACACATGCCCAACCTAGAAAATTGCCAGGTTGTAGCAAGAAACTAGGGTTTGTGAAAAAATGAGGAATTTGGGGGATCTCAGTGATGGGAAGTGTTTAATAAGGTACATGAAGGATATTGGAAGATGTATGAACATCTGGGTACAAGTTTTTCTAATGATTTGACCATTTAAGAGAAATTGCCTTCAAAACTCTAGGAGAGGGAAATGAACCTTGCCTAGGCACAACTAAGGCATGAACAAGGTGTAAAATGACCCAATGGAACCTGACATGATGATAACAACCTTATGAATGATGATAGAATCAACTGAATAGTGACATAGACTGAAATTTTAGCAACTTTGAAAGGAGTGAAAGCAAACCCTAGACCTAATTCCTAGTGACCAAATTTTGCTTGAAGACTCACTGAAATGACAAAATTTGATTTTGACACTTTGAGACCACTTTGTAAGAGTATATTTGATCATTGGAGGAAGGCTGGAAAGACTGACACTAACATTGGCTCCAATGGGGATGATAGCTCCTTGGAGGTGCCAAGAACGGCAGAGCTTTGGGAGAGGAGACAGTGCCTCCGTCCATTGGGCAATGGAGTCATTATTTCAACAAACAACACGAGACTTCTGACTCATTTATTGACTAAAACATGGACTCAAAACGACTTAATTGTAAATCTGAATGACGGAAAAACTAACTCGACAAAATTTACTAAAAAAAAACTAAGACCTGAAACTTAAAACTCAAAGCTTGGTGGCAGCACCTGGCCACCTGTGTTTCTTTACAAGACACTATATCTTCAAACTATATCAAAATGCCAATGCAACCAATCAAGAAGATGGATTCTTGACTGATTCTTCCTATCAGATCTTCTGGTCAATAGTACAAACCTATCACTGGGCATCCAAAAACATAGTTGACCATGGTCTCCTTCGTCACTGAAAACTGCAATAAACACCTTCATTGCTGGCTACAACAAACTTGCCAAAGGATCTTGAAAAAAATGAAGATTTACCTCCTGCTGAAAGAACAAGATGTCTTTTTCTCCTGCTTCTGATCTATATTCATCATGTACTTCAGTAAAATTATGCTCATGGGCTTCAAAAAACTCTGAACAAGTAGATGAGCATATCTCCTCTTGTAAAAACATTTCAACACATGAAACATATGAAGAATCTGAAAGGTAATCCTGTATGCTATGATCTTCTATAGTCTGACAATATGGTAGGTCATCTTCATATGATATCACAACCAAATTATCAAGTCTCTTATTATATTCTTCAATCATAAGGAAAGAAACTTCAGCTGATTCTTGAAGTGCAAAAATGACATTTCTATCATCTACCATAAATTCATCCAAAGGAACTTTTTCACTTACTTGAATGAATATCTCATCTTGCTTTTCATGAACTGACTGAATTACCTCCTCATGCAGGCTTTGTTCTGATGGCATGAGAACATTTGGATCAAAAACTTTGTCTATGATCTCAACAACAAAACTCTCCTTTTCAGGATTCAGCACAAAGTATGCTTGGTCATCATAATCTGAATCTAGAACTGAAGTAGCTGTCCTAACATTATAACATTCCGCAATCTGCATGTTGTCTTCTTCTGTGGGTAGATCTGGAATAAAACCTTCTCCTTCATCATCTTCAACTATACTTAAATCTTGATCCTGCTGCAAATTTTCCTATGCATCTTGACAAGTATCCTCTAAGTTTTCATTATACTGCTGAAATGGATTTTCATACAGGGCCTCCATGATCTCATCATCCATGAAATTATCATCTTCATAATATTTCTCAAGGCTTTCAATAAAAGTAGAAGCATGTTTGCAACAGTCATGAACTAATTTTAATGATGGGTAAGATACTTGATATCTTTCAATGAACATGGCATGAAAATCATTTAAGCAGTAAATACAAGCAGGCGGAAAACTTTCATACCAAGATTGGGCTTCACCTTCCAAAGTGGCCAGGAATATCTTCCTCAAGCAATCTTCAGGAAAATCCACTTTCAAATTGCGAATATGCATATGAAATCTAACCAGATGTAAAGCAGCATCTTTCTTACCCTCATTGTTAAACATAGGCAGATTCCTTGACCAATCTACCTTGGGCATCTTATTCGGAAAACTTGGAATGTGATCTCGGCTCATGGGAGCGTATCTTCTCATGATTCGGTCCATCTTGAGAATCGCACAGCTACTGATCTCCCTGCAGTGAAGTCACCATGAAGCATCGATTTATGGATTTTTCAGTGAATGGAGTCGCCAGGTGAATGATTTCAGCCTTATGATTTCTGACCGTTTTTCACCATCAACCATCAGATCTAAACTTGATACACGTACTGGGGCAATTTATAAGTTAAGTGTTACAATTACAAGCTACACTGGAGATCGACTGAAGCAACGTTTATCTACTATGCACTCGCAGAGCAATGTACAGTTTGAAGGCTACCTGGCGTGACTTCAGACTCCGTCTGTAGCTATAAATCAAATAACACTAACAAGCAAGCCAATTCTTCCCCAGTATGGTTGCCACTATGTTAGCGCTCAAATCTACCTTAGGCTGAAATAAGGTAAAACTCGAGGCTACATCAAACCACACTCAGCCTCGTAGCTAGCCCTACGAGGACAGGAGAGGGCTCTCTCTGAGTCAATCTCGGCAAAAGGTAATCAATGAGGCTCGAGATAACTAAATTGATGACTAATTTTAGGCTAGGTATGAAGTACAAGGACTTTGAAATTGATTTTTTGAGGTTTTGTTGAATTCAAGGGAAAGGCAATTTTGGGTGCGGGGATGAGGCACAGTTTTTGCAGAGGTCTACTTGGGGCAAGATAGGTGATTCTTTTGATGCCTTTAAAGTGACTAAATCAATAGATCTGACTAGTGAGAAGTTAAGGAGAGGAAGAAAAATTCAAGGATTCTCCCTAAACAGATGAAAACATGGAAAATTAAACAAATTTAAAGGCAGAGCATAGCAAATTTATGGATTCTACCTTAACACTTCATTTGTTCAATTGCAGAAGATTAAAGAAGGAAAGCAGTAACATAAACAACTTACAATTACTGAAAGAAACACACCATCAATACATAAAGCCACATGAATCCCAAATAGAGTTGCAAAACCCTGGTCTTTCCTTTGCCAAAAATGCAGATAAGATATGTACAATAGAGTGTCAAGTTATTCCCAAGAGTCCAACCCTAAAAATGACTTAGAAAATACATAATATAGGCAAGCCAACCCATTCCCTTGCCTCTAGGGGTCGAGCTCATCATCCTAGGAGCTGTTTCAACCAACTTTAAACAAAGCACTACAATCTAGGCATTCAAAACAACTTGCCTCTATAAGGTAGGAAACTGATTCATTCATTAAATTTTCACTCTTTGGTGAATGAATATTATACAACAAGTAACTAGGTGTAAAAATTACATCATGTTCAATCAATTACATCAAGAGAAATCAAAAATTACATCAAGAAGTGAAACTGGTGAAAACTGGTCGAATTCCTGAGCTGAAGAATGAAAACTGGACCAAAAACTGTATGCGTAGCGCCCCTGATCCCTATGCATAGCGCACATTTCAGCCTATTTTTGGGGCACTTCCTGACATCCAAATTGAGCTCATGATAGCTCGTTAGAAATCCATGGATGGTTACTTTCCAACCCAAGTAGAATTTTTCAATTTCAAGCTCTTTTGTCCCCTCAAAACTGTATTCTCCCAGAGGTACTTCCTGTTGTTGGAAAAGGTGGCAGAAAGGTGATTTTCATGATGTTTTTGAGCCTTTTGGTCACCCAGAACTTGATGAAATGCTTTGGCAATAGCTGAGCATGTATAATTCATCATGATGAATCCAAAACTACAAGCCATTTGTGATTTGGACCTCCCAATCTTATGGGTCACGCGCTATGCATTGAGCCAAAAAACCTGTTTTGCAAGCCTAAAATTTCAAAATGACAAAATTTTCTCCGAATTTGCTCAAATTCGGAGTGAAGACCCTCTATCATGTTTTTTACCCCTCCAATGAAGCCTCGACCAAAATTTGGAGTGGATCAGGCTTTTTCCGTTGTTTTAGCGCTTTGCTCAAACGCCTCTTTAGGATCTTCATTTTCGCTTTGCCAACATGCATGCGAGCCCAATAGTGATGCTTCATGTGACAGAGCATGTCTTTGTCTCTATTGGTCTTCGCCAGCAACTTCTCTAAATGGATGTTGACCCTCTCAAGCCAAAACTCTCGGTTAGCCTCTACCTCCTGCTTATAAACTGAATCTGTGTCTGACATGGCTTTGAAAACAAGATGTCTGCAATATGTATGTTGATATAGGTGTAGTGAAATCAAAAGTTCAATGTATGCTCAAAACCTAAACATGTTACATGTGTACCAAAGCATCATAGGAAACAAGCCATAGTGGTAATAGCTCTGTTTAAGTAGATTGGCATAAAATAGTCACTGCTTTGATCACAAGGGAATTTGACAAATGAGCAAAAGTGTAATGTGCACCCTTTGCAATGTTGGCTAAAACTTTACAAATGAGTATGGGACTATATTTCACCAATAGAGAATGGGAAAATATTCACCAAGCCACCCACATGTCTTTAAAAAACCTAAGGAATGATTTTGGTATGTGCATAGGGTTTCACTTTTCTACACCCAACACATCAAATTTCCCACCTTAAACACACTACAAACATTTTAAAATTGACTGAGCAGCCATGAAAAACCTACTTGCAAGCTTTGGAGTCGATTTGGAAAGATCTGGTTGCATTAAAAAAAAAAAAAATTGGGGCTGTGACTGAGTGTGTAGTGCCTGAACCCAATGCGTAGCGCACACCTGTATGCATAGCGCCTTTGTTTTTTTACACTGGCCAGTGAGGCCCAATGTGTAGCGCACACCTGTGTGGGTAGCGCACAGTCCCAACGCGTAGCGCATTTTGTAAGAGGCATTTGGAGGCCTTCCCAGTGTTGAAATTGGGCGCAGGATAGCTCATTGGAAAGGTCTCTGAGTTTAATTTCCATTACAACTGGAATGTTTCAATTTTTAGTTCATTTTCCTTGTCAAAATTCAAATCTCCCAAGACTGGTCAAAATGTGCCAAATGAGGCTGCTTCAAGGCAGAGTGCTGTTGCAGTCAACTTTTGAATGCCTTCCTCAATTCCAAATGGAGCTCATGATAGCTCATTGGAAATATCACATTGTCTAGTTATCCTTTGTCGTATCAAGAAAGTTATTTGGCCCCCCCCAACAAGCGAAGAGAAAAATTGATTTTCCCAGGTCCTTTAGAGGTTGCCATCAATTCTCCGAGGCGATTGTATTTTTGGACGATTTATCCCAGAAACCATTTAATAACCCGTGTAAAAAAGTGAAGGAGGCGTTTTATCCTTGGCCTGTTTTGTACAAAACTCTCTCTCAGGTTTCCATAATTCCATCTTTTGATTTCTCAAAACATCATTTTGAGGTAAAACTTTATCCCGATGTGTGAAACAAGGGATTTTTGTCGAATATGAGCAAAATGAAGGGGATTATAGGGGCTTCTAAATTGGGAATTTTGGATATGGAAGGGATTGTTTAGGGAAGTAGGGGAAGTGGAATCATCGAGATTTAGTGAGGGAAGGGGTCCAAAGGGAAAAACACCATGCCCAACCTAGAAAAATTGCAGGTTGTAGCAAGAAACTAGGTTTGTGCAAAAATGAGGAATTTGGGGGATCTTTCAGTGATGGGAAGTGTTTTAATAAGGTACATGAACGGATAGAGGAGAGGTGTAATGAATATATGGATACAAAGTTTTTTTTGCTATTATTGACCATTCAAGAGAAATTGCTTCAAAAACCCTAGGAGAGGGAAATGAACCTTGCCTAGGCGCAACTGAGGCATGAACAAGGTGTAAAATGACCCAATGGAACCTGACATGATGATAACAACCTTATGAATGATGATAGAGTTAGCTGAATAGTGATATAGACTGACATTTGAGCAACTTTGAAAGGAGTGAAAGCAAACCCTAGACCTAATGCCTAGTGACCAAATTTTGCTTGAAGACTCACTGAAATGACAAAATTTGATTTTGACACTCTGAGACCACTTTGTAAGAGCATATTTGATCACTGGAGGAAGGCTGGAAAGACTGACAGTAACAGGCTTGACTGAAGGCGTAGCAGTTGGTAGAGAAGAGGAAGAAGGAGAACGAGGACAAGGCTCGCACAGAAGCAGAGTGCATTACCAAGGAGCAAGCGGAGTAGGAAGAGCACAGCTCTAATAGGAGTCATAAATCTCCTTCACCCCAAATGAAGGACGATGAACAGTTGGAATAGGGAGGCTGAGATCTAGAGAGCGCTCCTTTTTGTGTAAAGCTACATAGGGAACAGGAAAAGGAGGGGCAGTGAAAGAAGACCAAGACCTCCAAATCGTCGCTTGATCTAGTCACCTTGATGGAGGATGACTTGGGCAATATTGGTGACAAGGTAAGAGATATGACAATGGAACTATTGTAGCAGCAGAAGAAAGCATTGGTCGCTATACAAACAAGTTTGTGCGAGTTGTAGATCCAAACAACTAGACTACAGGTGGGTGCAGGGAAAAGCAATGTGGCCTCGACCAGTTTGACATCGGGGACCACTAAAGTAGCAAAGTTGGTTCAATCCTTGGATCTCTGAGAAGTCGCGCTTCTCGATGCAGCTCTGAGTGCGGAAGCGGAAGCTGACAAGGCTACTATCAACACATTGAGGAATGTTGGCCTCAACTTGGTTGCACTACCCAGTGAATTCCTTCACACACTACAAGCAGGTGTCATTGAAGAGCTTAAGGCCCAAGAGTAGCCTGCGTTGCACATGATGAAGGAGAAGAAAGTCAACAATGAGTAGATATTTGTTGAGAAGACAATCGTGCTAGAAGCCTGGAAGAAGGTTTAGGAGAAGAATGAGCACACCGCAACAATGGTAGCCAAAGCATGCAAAACCGTTCTAGATCTTCATATCCCAAAAGAAGTTCTGGTGGAGGCCAAGATTAGGAATTTGGCTGCAGGTGTGCATGATGCAAGGATAGAGATGGCCAAGGTTCAGTTTGAAATGAACCTTAGAATCACAAAGCTCGAGTTGAAGTCACAACCTTCAACTCCACCAAAAGTTAGAGAACAATGTGAGGCAGCTGTAAAGGATGCAGTAACGACAGAGGATGCCGCGGTGGCGGATTGTGCCACACTTTTTGAATAGTTGATGGAGGTTGTTGTGACTCTGTAGGAGGATCCTAACCTGTAGAGGTTGAACACAGAGCCCCGAGAATTGTAGCAGTAATATGACGAAGCAAGAGCGACTATGCACACCATTGTTATATCACAACAACTGGCTAAGCTATGTGAGGCAAAGCAGTTGCTCGAATAGGTGGAGGCAGTGCAATGAAAATAGGCAGCCCTCAAGGAAAAATTGGGGCCTTGGTTGGACAAGGCATATGTTATATTTTCCACCATTGAAGAGAAGTTGGAAGGCCTATAGAGGACACAACAGAAGGTCAAAGAAGACAGTGCGGGACCAGAAACCAAGAAATTGGTTGAGCAGCTCAAGCAAGCAGGCACGTAGAGTGCGGTTGAGGTAGAAGTAGTGCAAGTCGAGTTGGGAGGTCTCCACACTAAGATCTCTGCACCAACAGAGTGACTCAGGGGTGAGTCATGATATTTGTGTTGTGGACCTATTGGGACAGGGTCCCCTACGATCAATTTTGGGGAAAAATCTCGAGTTTTGTGATGTAAAGTGTAAAATCTCTACAATTAATGGTCGTAGAGCACGTAGATAGTAAGTGTCATAAAGGGATTTTCCCTTCTTTTATGTAAGTTGTGTCAACTTGTATAGACCCACCCATGGTCAGTGAAGCATGGGACTGTATAAAAAGGAGAGTGTTAGAGGGTTTAAGGAAATTCAGTTCACTTAAGTTCATAGTTGATGTAATGGGTCATTAGAAGTGAAGAGCGAAGATTCTTAGAGTAGAAGAGAGGCTCTGCAGTTGTGTGCATAGAGGCCTAGAGTAGAGTCCGCAGTTGAGTGCACAGACCCCTACAACTGAGTGTGTCGGGTAGTCTTGAATCTGCAAGCAAATTTGAACCATCAATAAAGAGATTATTTTGGAAATATCTGTGTTTTTCCCATTTACCTCTATTATGAATGAAGGCATTTATGTTATGATCAATATTGGGTTTATGATTTAATATTGTATTGATGTACGATTCTACATAGTTTATGTTGTTACATGAATGCAAATAATAATATATGTCTACATGAAGAATATCTTAAAGCATGATAAATATATCAGAAACATAAGCCGATCTAGGTAATAACAGACTTCTGAGTGATTACCGAGGCGTGTAAGTGGTTGATTCACCTATTTAGGGTCCGCGAAAGATAGTCGTAGACCTTTGCGAGGGTCTAGAGGATGGTAAGAGGGAGTTATATCGATAAGCCTCAGGAACTTATAAATCTGCGCAAAGGTAGGTTTAGGGCATAAACGACATCATAATCATCTCTAGGTGCAAAAACTTGGTTCCAGCATCCCCCCATACTGCTTCGGGTGAGACTTCAGTCCGCGCTCCAAGGATTGATGCTGAAAGGGCCAGTAGTGTAGGGATTTGATTGGAAAACTTAACTCTAAAGCTGGGTCAGGACCCACTAAGCCAACACCGAGGTAAGACTGATGTTCTTATTATCTAAAGGAGTGTTCTACATTTTGCTACTCATGGACGTACTCTTGCCCGCCGCCATCTTCCTAGACTTGCTTTGTGTTTTCTGCTTTGGGGCAGTTGGTTGATCAGTGTTTCTCAATAGTAGTCTCATATTTTCTTCACTTCCCCAACTGTAAGGGGAGCCCCTTTACTCCTAAGATTGTAATGTTCATTTTGCTTTGGGGGGCTATTTCTTGGTGTTCGCCTTTAGCGCTGCTTGCGAGCATTGATCCATTTTCATTGCATGCTTGGAACTTAATGCTTCGTTAGGTGCAACATCTTTGCCATTATTTATGTCTTCCATTTGTTCCTACATATTGTCTTCTACGTCAAATGTATGACTGCATATAGAGCTTGCAACACACTTCAAGTATGAACAAGAACTCTCTGGGTGATGTTCTTCGTGGAATGAATAAAATTAAGAGTTTGCGCACTAATCAAGCTAGAACATAGGGATCTACATAATTTTTTCAGTGAACTGGTTGCTGCCTGATGACATGCTTCCTTGTTTTTTCTTGGGTGGACGGTTTCTTGCAGACGTGCCTGTTTTCCATTGTTTAAGCTAGGGCACTTCTGTTGTCAAGTTCTTGATGGACCGAGTGAGGATTTCAATATCATTTTTTTCCTTGTCTCTACCTTTGCTCACCATCGCCTGGGACTTCCTCCTCACACCTTTGGAGTCCTTTTTTGGTTCATCATCCTTGATGACTCCAATCATGTGCATGTCTTTCTCAACAACAATAGCCTCTTCATATTTTTCCAAAAGTGTTGGTTTCGTAGCTCGCTTGATGAACTGTGCAATGTTGGTTAGCAATGCACACATGTAGTAATCAACAGTGATGGAGTAATGAGGTTTGGTGTCTACTGAAAACTTGTTCAATATGTGTGTAAACCTCTCATTGAATTCTTCTACCTCTTCTTTCCCCTCCATCTCCAGTCTTCCCAATTCTTTCAGTAACATGGCTCGAGTCTTATCATCAAAAAAGTTTTCAAGAAACATGCATTTGAATGCACCCAGTTCTGTATGGAGTTGGCTAGAAGGTTTTGAGACCATTTAGCTATGCGATCTTCCAAGGTACATGCAAACAATCTACATTCTATGTTGTCATATCGTACCTCATGGGTCTGCAGCTGTAGGTAGAAGTTGTCAAAATGGTCTTCTGCCATCACTATGCTATCAGGGTTGAACTTGACGTTCATTCTCTCCGCACGCTTTGGAATCTTGTGCAAAGCACTCGAGAGAGCCAATAGTCACTAAGTCATCCATTCCATATTTTTATCAACCATCTCTTCTTCTTCTTTGTCCTCCTACTCTACTTCAAAATTTGACGGTTCCAGCTCTAATTCTATTGGTTTGTCTCCGTCTCTGCCTCCTTCATTGCCTTCCCCTCTGCCTCTTGTACCAAAGTCTGATCCCAACATCACGAGGGTGTCTCGTTCCCCCAGTTGGAAGACTGGAGATTCCTATTTGTCTTCAACAACTTTTTCTAGACCTTCAAGAGTGGCAAGAATTGCTTCTTCCACTGATGATACAACAAGCCAGGTGGAAGTCGTTTTTGGCTTCCTTGATGCGTATGGAAGATGTTGTATGCCTAGGATCAACCTGATTTCTTTCACGAATTGACGATTGATGGAACAAATGGAGCAAATATGATGACATGCAATTTCATATTCAATCCTAGGAGGTGAGAAGTAATTGTTGGCTTAGTGGGTCCTGACCCAGGTTCAAAGTTAATTTTTCCAAACAAATCCCTACAATATTGGCCTTTTTGGCATCAACCCACAAAGCGAGGATTGAAGTCTCACCGGAAGCAGTATGGGGGGATGCTGGAACCAAGTTTTCGCACCCAAAGATGAGCGTGATGTCATTTTATGCCCTAAACCTGCATTCACGCAGATTGATAAGCCTTTAAGGCTTATCAATATAACTTCCTTTAACCAACCTCTAGACCTTTGTGAAGGTCTACGACTGTCTTTCACAAACCCTAAATAGGTGAATCAACCACTTATGTGCCTCTGTGATTACTCCTAATTCTATATTTACCCAGATCGTCTTATGTGTTTGATAACTTTAACATGCAACAAGATATTCTTCACATAAATAGTTACTATTACTTTTGTTCATACAACGATATAAATTATGTAAAGTCACACATCAATACAGTACTATTTCATGAACCCATCATTTACCATAACATAACAGCACATTCATTCATAACAAAAGGAAATAGATAAACACACAAATTTCTATAATAATCTCTTTATTAATACTTCAGTTATGCTTACAAACTCAAGACTCCCCTACGCACTTAGTTGTAGGAGTCCGCGCACTCAGCTACAGACTCTACTCTAGGCCTCTGCACACACAGTTGTAGAGCCTCTCTTCTACTCTAAGACTTCTTTGATCTTTCTCCTACTGACCCATTACATTCATCCTCATCCTTCGTTATCTTTCTTAGCCTCTTAAAGACTCTCCTACTTATATAATCCCATGATCCGTGGACCATGGGTAGGTCTATACAAGCCAACACAACTTACATAAAAGAAGGGTAAAACCCTTTATGACACTTTACTATCAACGTGCTCCACGACCACAACTTGCGGAGACTTTACATTCTTTAAAACAAGACTTGGGCCTTTTGCCCCAAAATTGACCCTAGGGGACCTTGTCCCAATAGACCCCCAACATAAATATCGTGACTTGCCCCCGAGTCACTTTGCTGATGCGGAGATGTTGCTAAGGAGATCTCCCAACTCTACTTGTGCTACTGCTACCTCAACCATGCTCTGTGTTGCTACCTGTTTGATCTATTCCACCAACTTCTCTGTTGCTGGTCATGCACTATCTTCCTTGATCTTCTGTTGTGTTCTCTGTAGGCTTGCCAATTTTTCCTCAACATTAGTGGAGATAGCATAGGCCTCATCCAGCCAAGGCCCTAGTCTGGCTTTTAGGACCACCTCTTTCCTTTGCGCTACCTCCACCTGTTCGAGCAAATGTTTGGCCTCAATGCAACTTGGCCAATCGATGTGATATAACAACGATACACGTCATCTCTCGTGCTTCATCATACCGCCGCTGCAATTCACAAGCTTATGTGTTTAACCTCTGCAGGTTAGGATCTTCCTGCAACACCATGACTACCTCCATGGATTTCTCGAAAAGCGCAGTGTAATCAACCCCCACGGCATCCACTACTGCGACTCCATTATTTATAGTTTCTTCGCGTTATTCTCTGACCTCTGGCAGAGTTGAAGGTTGTGACTTTAACTCTAACTTTGTAATATTTAGGTTCAGTTCAATGTGAACCTTGGCCACTTCCATATTCACATCGCACACACCTGCAGCCAACGTCTTGATCTTCATGTCCACCGGCGCTTCCTCTGGTATATGTAGTTAAGGGACTATTCTACATGCCTTGGCCACCACGACTACAGTTTGTTCATTTTTCACCTGGAATTTCTTCCACGCTTCCAATGTTGTTGTTTTCTCCATGAACATCTATTCATTGTTGACCTTGTACTCGCTGATCATGCTCAGGGTACGCTGCTCTCAGGCCTTAACTTTTGCTATCATAGCTGCTTGCAGTGTCTGAAGGAACTCACTCGGAGTGTGGCCAGGTTGGGGCAAATATTTTTCAAGGAGATGACAATAGCCTTGTCAGTGGCCATCTCAATGCTCAAAGCTCCATCAAGCAGCGCGAGTACCCAGAGATCCATTGACCAAACCATCTCTGCTACTTGAGTGGTCTCCAATGCCAAACTGGTTGATGCACCAGTGCTCTATCCTACAGCTGCCTAGAGTCTAGCTGTTTGGATCTATAGCTTGCATAGACCCGCATGGATGGTGCTTAGTTACAAAGCTTTTGTTGCTGCTCAAACTATTACAGTAGTTCTACAGTTGTATCCCACACCTTATCTCTAATATCATCCAAGTTTCCCTCTTTCAAGGTAATTGGATCTAAAGATGACTTAGTGGCTTTTTCTTCTTTCACTATCATTTCTTTTCCTGCTACTTATACCACTTCACTCAAAAGGAAGTGCTCTCCTACTAATCTCTACTGCCCTACTTTAACCGCTCTTCTTCCTCCGTTTGGTGTGAAGGAGATTTATGACTTCTTTCGGATCCATGCTCTTCCTTCTCTGCATGTTCCTTTGCGACACGCTACCTTCTACCTGGGCCTTCTCCTTAGCCTCTTTCTTCCTCTTCTCAGGGAACAACTGAACCTTCTGTTTGGTCACTTCCTTTTTCTTTTTCTTTGCAAACTTGCTAGTCCTGGTGGCTACATCGAAGGCAGAATGCCACTTTGTTGGAAAACGCTTGATGACCTATGCAATAGTGTCATCTGTAGCCAAGAAGGATAAGTTGAACCATTTTTGCTTGAGGTCCTTGCACACCCAGATGTAGACATGGTGGAAATCCACTTTAAACTCCGCGTACCCTAAAAGTTGCTAGAACATGGTTGATGAAAAATGTGGCTTCTGGTTGATGGCCATGCGAATGATCGCCTCCATCAGTACCAAAAATACTTTTCTCTCTGTGACCCGTGCAACATCTTTTGTGGCCCAGAGAGATGAACTTTGCTACTTCTGGTAAATCCTTCTCCATAGGAGGAAACTGGTTGTCCTCTAGCAAATCCCACGCGACCAACAAAATTGAGAGAAAAAACCATGAATACTGAAAGGCCTTACTATCATTCTATGCCTCTCTGCAGTTCGTGAGGAACTCACTACATAGGTAGCACGCACATTTGAATTGTATACCCTCCGCTCACTAAGCTGCCAATGAAACCACTGGTGCTGGAACCACATCCATGCAGCAATTTCATATAACTTTGCTAGCCAAAATCTGTGTGGCAATCCTGACTGCAGGGTCAGTAATGCTGGTAATCAAATACCCACGTGGCTTTTTGAAAAGTTTAAACTTCTCCTTCCTCTTCTCAGTGAGGCTACGCTCGCTCATCTTTTCGCCAAATGCCTTGTCCAAATTCAATCCTGAATGGGGTAATAATGTGATCTAATGGATCAGCATATTGGTGATAGGGATTTTCCCATTCAGCCACAAGCACTCGTCCTGAACCAGGCACAACAACTGCTTAATGAAAACCAGGTTGATATTTGACCGATGGTAGTGTGACACCCATAATAGGTTCAACAACCCTGACTTGTTGACTCCACAAATCCATTCCACCCACTCCAATGCAATGACACCAGACTCCTTGTAGAAAACCCTGTGCATGAAGGTGTTGGTAGCAAGGTGGGGGAACCACTCATGGTCTGCCAAATCCCAGTCTTCATTTTTTAAGTGTGGGACCCACGCCAAGCGCGAACCTTCAAAGGTGATGTTCTCCATCAATAGGGGTGTGTTGAGGGAGAATTATTTGACATCTTGGTCCTTCAAGACCTTGATCTTTCCCTTGTGTGGAGGGATACACTCCGATATCTTAGAAATAGGGACCACCCCCTCAATGTCGATATCTTCTGCACCCTCCTCTGCCTACAGATCTACCACCTTCCCCTTCTCCTTCACACTTGGATTTTATTTTCTCTGATCCTATGTAGCTGCATGCTTTCTCGGTGACTCGCGCACTGGCATCAAATTCTTTTGTTTATCCTTCTTCAACTTGGGGACCTCTCTCGTCAACGTAGGCTTTGGCTTAGGTGACCTCAGTTCCGTAGGCACTGCTGCTAGAACCTTCATACTCACAACCTCTAGAGTAGCTCCCTCAGAGACAATAGTCCCTCCAGTGCTTGTAGTTTCTATGGGACCTGATCCTAACATGATGTCATGGATAAAATTTATGTCTGACTTAGGATACTTATCAAACATAGGGCTTCTAACCGAATCCTCAAGGAACTCACAGTTCATGCAGAATAGACAGCATAACATAGAAATTCTCATAATGCAATTATTTTCTCACTGGATGGCCATGCGTATTTTATAGGCATATTTGAATTCAATTTCGACCATTCCCCCCAAAAGGCATCCATAAATTCTATATTGGCAGTAGATTTCCAAATATTTCACTCTTAAATTCATCCTTAACTGCCTTAAATTTCAGTCGCCTACTCCTCTTAACCGTCTTCTAGTAGTCAAATCATGAACAGTGACAGTAACGGTCACTTTCTAACTGCACTGTGTGATCTCCCCTCCTATAGTGCATCCCTCTTTGTGGTTCTTCTAGTACTATGACACCCTCCTATTTCATGCAGACCCCTTGTTGCGCAACTCTACAAATCAGACAGTGTAGTTTATAGTTCCGTGACTCCACAGAAACCTACAAACTAAGTTTCGAATTCAAATTCTCAAAAACCACTCCACAGAAACCTACAAACTAAGTTCCGTGACACTTTGCAGCTGCCTAGAGCACTAAGACTGTGCTACCGTCATGTAGTCATCAGGTCAACCCCAAATCCAAAATAACTTAATCCATTTCGTACTCCCCTATTTGCGCAGTGAGACTCGCCTCACGCCCTATTCTTACCTTATGCTTACCAATTTTCCTTACTACACACAATCCTTCAACAACATTTACTTTTCCTTCACACTTATTTATTAATTCCTGTAATCCTTCCACAACCTTGGTGTCACGTAGTAGCTTCATAGAGGTCTCCAAGAATGTAGTAAGCATGGAGGGGTCCATTTCTTCAAACAACTTATCCTACCTTCCTGAGGTAGAGGCCTCAGCAAATCTTTCTTTTGCTTCCATGAAAGTTTCTTTCACATGCTCCAAATCAAACCCAACCTCTTTTTCTAGAGCCTTGTGGACCCACTCACCTTCTTCAGGTTGCTTTCCTTTATCCTTTCCAGTCGTCATTCCACTCTGCAACACAATATTCACATTAAGATCTTCTTCGCGGGGTTCAACCCTCATCATCTACAGGTTCTAGGTAGGATGTTGAGGTTGCACCCTTTTCTCTTGTATTTTAGCTATCAATACAGGTAAGTCTTCTATCGCATGGTCAAACTGAGTACATTATTGGCACGACAGGCGCATCGGGTTCATACACTCCTATGCATAGTGTCCTGGTACTCCACAATTGTAGAAAATAACTTGTCCCCAACCTCTCGCAGGTCCTCCTCCGCCTCGGCCTTGTCTGCAACCCTGATATCCTCCACACGCTCCCCCAGTGCCTTGATCCAGAGGTTGCGTTTTTGTCTACATTCAATATGCGGGAATTCTCTCCATCATTAACCCATAGCTAATGCAATTGCACTCATCGTGACCCACCGATTTATAGAAGTTACAGAAGATATGTTGTGGTGTTTGCACAAATTTTTGTAGCAAGTGGAAATTATCTGTTACATGGTTTCTAACTACCTGACAGATAGCGCACCACAGTGTGGGACCTGTACTCGGCCCTTCTTGGGCTTCCAGCCTTAGAGGCATTGGCCCTCCTTCTGCAACATAATTTTCAAAGATAGGGAAGTGATATTTATCATGCCCTTGACTCTTACATTTCAGACACCAAATCTCTTCACACACCTTTAGCGGAGACGCTTTATCTTTCTTCAAACTTTGGAATTCTAGGCAAAGGTTCTGCAACTCTGCATGAATCTACTGAACTCCCAAAGCAACATCTTGAATCTATGTCTCATGGAATCACATCGCAATCTACAGGGCTTCCACCTAGCTCCTAATATTTTTTTGTGATAAAGAAACCCTTAGGTGAGGCAAAAGTGAAGCTACAAACCATTCATGGTGTTGTCCATTTGTAAGATTCATGTTAGCTTCATGGATTAGTAATTTCAATCTTTGATCCAGCTCCCAGGGTGTTTCACCATGCCTCATCATGACTTCCTTGAATCCAATGATTGATTGCAATTTAGAATTGGGCCTGCTAAATTCCTTATTTAGCACAATCTGAAGGTCTGCTAACAGAGTCGTCGGGTTTATCAGTACAATACTTAATGTACCATGTTAGCACATGATCTTGTAGAGAAGTAACCAATGTTTCTGTATTCATTTGATTGTCTATAATATTTTGGGATATCCACATGACCTTCGCAATGAACTAGAACTAGTCTGGGTCCTCATTTCCCAAACCCTTGAAAACGAGCAACTTCGCTATATTCATCATATTGAATGGCGGTGGAGGTGGTGGCAGTGTGGGTGAAGGTGTAGGTTGTGGAGGTGAAGATGGATGTGGTGTGGGCAGATGGGGTATTTGCGGGAACCCTTGCCTTATTAACTGGACAATGCTCTGCGGTGAAGCCTGTGCTACTCCTTTTTCATCACTTAGAGGAGGCTCAATCAGTGGGCTATATTTAGGGCCTGTTCTCCCTCTATCCCTGAATAACTTTTCACTTCACATAGCTCCAAACATCAAGGTAATGGCATAACCTGATTTTCACACAAGAGCATTTTAATTGAAGTATTCAAAGATCTTAAATACTTACGTTGCGGTCCCTTGAAGAAGCGTCACTTTGCTTTGTTGTATTTGATCAAGGTATCAACCGCAAATTCTATAAAAAATCCTCCTATGATGCAATAAAGAAAGTGATCGATAGCACATGTGATCTTATCTTTAGAGGCTTCCAATCTCTGCACTAGCTCCGGGATCCACACTATTGGACCGTCAAGCCTCCACTTTCCCTAGCCATCTACCAATTTAGATATCCACTCGTATAGTTTGATCAAGAAAGAACAGAAGAAAATTCTGTGTATCTCCGTGTACAGATCCCTGTCCAACCACTGTTCTTTCGTCAAGCATAGATTTTTGTTTTCTTGCGTCATGAATTCGTGGATCTTTCTATCCACGAATTTCTTTCTTTGTTGGATTCCAGTGATGCGACATCACACATTTCATTATGCAAATCCTCGTCCCAGCAACGAAACCATTTGTTGGCTTAGTGGGTCCTAACCTAGGTTCAAAGTTATGTTTTCCAAACAAATCCCTACACTACTGGGCCTTTCGACATCAACCTGTGAAGTGCAGACTGAAGTCTCACTCGAAGCAGTATGGGGGGATGCTGGAACCAAGTTTCCGCACCCAGAGATGAATGTGATGTCGTTTTATGCGCTAAACCTACCTTCGTGCAGATCAATAAACCTTTAAGGATTATCGATATAACTTCCTTTAACCAACCTCTAAACCTTCGCAAAGGTATACAACTGTCTTTCACAAACCCTAAACAGGTGAATCAACCACTTACGTGCCCCTTTGATTACTCCTAATTCTATATTTACCTAGATCGGCTTAAGTGTTTCATAACTTTAACATGTAGTAAGATATTCTTCACGTAAATAGTTACTATTACTTGCATTCATGTAACAATATAAATTATGTAAAGTCTCACATCAATACAATACTATTTCATGAACCCATCATTTACCATAACATAATTGCGCATTCATTCATAACATAAGGAAATAGATAAACACAAGAATTTCTGCAATAATCTCTTTATTAATACTTAATTTATGCTTACAGACTCAATACTTCCCTGCACACTCAACTGTGGACTCTACTCTAGGCCTCTGTACACACAGCTGCAGAGCCTCTCTTCTACTCTAAGACTTCTTCGCTCTTTCTTCTACTGACCCATTACATTCATCTTCATCCTTCGTTATCTTTCTTAGACTCTCTAAGACTCTCCTACTTATACAATCCCATGGTCCATGGACTATGGGTAGGTCTATACAAGTTGACACAAATTACACAAAAGAAGGGTAAAACCCTTTATGACACTTTACTATCTACGTGATCTGTGACCACAACTTGTGGAGACTTTACATTCTTTACAACAAAAATTGGGCTTTTTGCCCCAAAATTGACCCTAGGGGACCCTGTCCAAATAGTAACCAACTATAGATTTGCACGTAGGTGAGAGGGAGTGTGAGTTACTACCTTGACCAAATGGTTGATGAGTGAGTGTGACAGGATGTTCAACCATAAACAACTGGAAACCCTCCTTCTAACGCTAGAAATGTTGACGGTGCTGGACCCACCAACATTCAAGGGATCAAACTGGTGTGATGTCCCAACTAGACCTCACATCATTTGGTGTGGGAGTCCCATTTGGTATGATGGTTCGATTTCCATTATCTTAAGGATTTGCCTCATCTCTTGCTTTTTAGCATGGGAGAGTGGTTTGATTTCTCTTCGAGTAGTGAGGTTCACATGCCTGGTGATTGCTAGTGTTACTTGTGTCAATGGTTCTTTCACTACAAAGGGAGAGAGTGCGAGCGAGTCCCAAGTCGGATGAGAGGAAGCCCCAACTCTATTAGGAACACATAGAAAAACAGGACGTGAACAACTTCTAGAGGAGCAATCCAAATGGATGTAGCAGTCACAACACACAAAGAAAGATAATGTGAACAACACACAACGGAGGAGTCCATGCAAGTGTGACAGTCGTTATAGAAAGTTTTCGTGAAAGGTCTGTCTAATGTCTAGGGAGGTAACCAACATGAGTAGGACAACTTTAACAACTCATACAACACATTTTCATTAATATATATGTATTAAAACAAATGAATGTGTTCAAGTGTTAAACATAGGTTAAAGCAACATGTATTACAAGTGTTCAATATTAGTCTTACAACAATTACAACAAATGTGTGAAAACGTGTTGGCCTGTTAGCGGGCTTCTAAATTAAGTGAAAATTCCAAAACACATCATTACACCATACATGACTAACCCCGTGGGCAAGGCGTTGGAGCCATTACTTACTCCTCAAAGAAAATATTATAGACTCTCAAGGCTATGTGGGAGGAGACGAGGTGAAAAAGTCCTTTGCATGTACAAATGAGGGGGTATTTATAGCCAAGGGTGAAACTGACCCATGCGGTTGTTCAAATTCCCTCATGACTGTTTGACTTCCCTGACCTTTTGACTTCACATGACTCTTCATATGAAAAGTTGGTCTCTTGGACTTCCACATTACATTACATTGATTGATAGTATAGCCCACAGTAGAGATGTGGATGACATGACTCATGACAAGACTCGACATGATAGTGTTGGTACATTCATGTTGTTACTGGTGTGCATGTTGAACTACAGTGTTGTTGGTGATGGATGTCCTCATGGTGTGTCAAGCCTTCACCTCCACATGGAAAAGTGCGTGGACTCTTTGATGGTCGTTGGGTTCGCTTGATGTTTCATTCACACATTGCTCCTTGCTTGTATGTTGGCATGTTTGACAGGTTTGTCCATTCGCGAAAAGTGCATGTTCATCTGTCCATCCATGTGTGAACACATCCTCTCATGTTCACTCACTCATCCATCCACGAACACATCTTTGCATGATCATCCATTCATGAGCACATCTCTTTGCATGCATCGTTTGTTCATCCATTTGAAACATGTCCTTCTACATGTACCCCCTTTGCTCATTGCATCTATCATTGCACCATGTTTGTTTGTGTACCTATATCTACAGTCACTCATGATGAGATGACATCAAATCCATAAACCTCCTATTCTACCATGATGCATGATCATTTCAGGTATAGGTGAATGAGAGAGAAGACAAGATCACGAAACCACGTGAGGCAAGCTTCAAGATGGGATGGAGGCTTTGGGAACTACTGGTGAAAACTACGTAGAAATCACTGGGAGATGGTGATGGGCAATTCAGATCGATAGTGACTATCTGAGAGGTCTGGCTCCGCTAGAGGACAAAGCTGCACAATGTTTTGGAGGAGCAGTCTAGGCAGACATAATCTATGCAATTTTTAGAGGGAGTGGGCAGTGGGAGCCTGGCATCAAAAACTGCACAATTCTTGGAGGGAACTGGCAGTTAGCTGCTAGGACCTTGGAAAAAAAATTGTGCAATTCCTGGAGGGCACTGGCAGTTGGATGTTGGGAGCTTGGCAACAAAAGCTATGTAATTCCTGGAGGGAACTGGCAACTGGCTGCTAGGAGCTGCTGGTGGGAAAGACTGTGCTGATACTAGGAAGCTGGCCTGGTGATCACCTCTGCATAGTTTTTGGGTTGAGCAGACTACTGGGCAACAAAGGGCTTGCTCATGAAATCTACATAGTTTTCCGGGTGAGAAACCGGGCAACTGACTGGTGGGCTGGCTTGAAAAACTACGCAATTTTACGATGGAGAAAGGGATGGGCACTGCGTGTCTGTCCGGCCTATCTGTGCAATTTTCTTAGTCAATAGAGCAGGCATGGTCTGCAGCCTCTACACAATTTTTGAGGGGAATTAGTCCTGGAGTGACTACCGAGTCAAATTCTCTAGTTGACTAGCAAGACGTTTGATTGATGAACTTGCAGGTAGCACAGCTTGAAATGGCTTGCTTAGTGCTTTTGCACTGTTCTGGGTGGCATTCGATCGATTCGATGGTGAGATGAAGGTCTGGCTGTCAAAGGGGAATATGATTGTCATAACTTCAGCAAAACGACTAAGTGTTTGAGCAAGTGAAAAGGTGCACATGCGAACTTGCAAACACACACTTACATGACTTGACGACGAGACAAATCAAACCATCCAAACACACATGTTCAACATGACTGACCAACGATGTGAGTGACAAGCGCAATGCTTGTGATTGATCGTTGAGCGACCACAATGATGCTTGCACGACAGTGTATATGACTCCATGTGTGAGCGCGTTGAATGTTTACATAGTGAACACAACATTACACATGAAGCGAATACCTTATGTATGATAAGAACATGGTTCCAAGCATAACATTGACATCAACATGCAAAATTTGTGCAAGGACTCACATGAGCTCACAAGGTGAACCCAACTGCATGTAGACGTCAAGTAAAACTTTCAAAGAAGGCTCCAGAATTGGATGTGGGCCAAAATTATACACTAGACCATCTAAATAGAGATTTGAACTGTTCACTAACTTTTCACTTGAAATTACAGAGATATATGCGAATTCTACATGGTTCATCCGAAATGTGAAATTATGTCTCTATCACCCGAAAATCTCAAAGAAATATATCCAAAATTTTGTCTTTGTAGACTAGGTCAAGGTTTCTATTTATAGTGGTATGACTGCCATATTAATCTTACATGTACTTATGAATAGGTGTGTCTCCATAATGGGAAGCCAGCATGAGTTTGTCACCTTATCTTGAAGCCGACATGAAGAGAGGCCTTTGTGCTTATTGTTGGAGGGCTATATAGTCTCATATACAATTGACACATGCTCAAGAAGAGCCCTTCATACATTACATTTCCTCCTTGACTCTAATGATAAATCCTAAGTCTCTCAATGGAAGCCACTAACGAATAAAATATATTGCTCATGAAACCCATGAAGAAAATCCTTACAATAATAATTTTATTTTCTTCTTTACTTCATTTACAAAAGTCACAATTACATTTCATTATGAAGGCTAGACCTAGTTACACTTTTCAACACTCCCTCTTAACTAGGACGATATTCATAATGGTACTTGTTCATTATTGATCTGAATAATTTCTCATATGAAGAATTGGATTGGTAACCCATTTGTCTAGCATCATATCAACTAGCATTGTCACATAGGAAGGCCTTGACTAACATATCTATCCACATGATCAGAGGACAATGTTGGTGAGACCAATGATTCATAGACACCATAATCATTGTCTCTCAAGGTACATACTCCACCTGAGTCTTCACAAAGTATGGCCTACTTTGGACTATTCTTATCTTTGATAACCATTCCTCAAAGAATATTGGTCCATGACTACTCTTATCTTGGATACCATATTTCATCCTCAAATAGTATCGAATGCCAGGTGATTACCCAATCCTCCATTCTGTCTTCCCAGGTGAAGACCAAAATGGTGTGTCTATCTCTCCCTCTCAATTAGGGAGGACATATCAATTCCAATAAAGGAATGTACTCATTCCTACAAAAGGAATGTATCTAAGCTCCCTCTTGGATTAGAAATTTCCAAGTTTCTTCCTAGTAAGAAACTTGTTTTTAGGCTCCCTTTTAATTAGGGACCTATAGTAGCTCCCCAACTAGCTACTTGAAGAGCTCATTTCTTCTATGTCATGAATTTTTATGTTAAGGAGTCTTCATCTTTTGTGGCTTCTTCATAGAGCACGGATCATCCATCACTTTAATCCATGGGTCAGTCATGTCATTACTCCTTTCATGATAAAGTGATCCATTAGTCTTCATCTAGCCTTGCTTCATGTCATACTAACTTCTTCATGCCATATTTTCTGGAAGGATCTTACATCATTCTATATGGACATCTTGGAAGTTATCCATAGTTCTTTCCTTTGGCAGTCTTGCATAAGCCCATCCAGATATTTGTTAAAAAATAAGAAATGAACACTTAAATCAAAATTACCTTTGTGATGGTATTTCATCATGACATCTTGCTATAACTATCCACATCCTGCATACATGTCGATACATCTCCCAAAGATATCCATTTTAAAGGGTCTCCATCTTTTCTAGACTTCCATCAGAGTCTTCATATCTTTCCAAGATATTTCCTATTCAAACCTTTTTGGTCTTTTGGATGTTGATTTCCTTTACCATGGTTGCATATAGCATGATCTCTTCCTTCATGTTTTAATTCTAGGAGCTTCCATTTAGAGGTCCTCAATTGTAGTCAACCAACTCATACTTCATATGAGGACATATTATGTTGATTTCATCTAGTGTGACCCATGCCTTCCACCAACCTTTCATAAAAAGGGATTCATTTCCTTTGATCATGCTTCTCAAGATCAATCATTGATCCATGTTACTCTCAACCATACAACATGACTTTATAATATTGAATACAAGAATACATACCTTATTTACCTTTAGGTCATCTAGGCTTCTTTCAACTACTTACTTGATTGAAAAGAGCTTCAACCCCTTGACCTGCTTCATCTCTTATGTCATCATACTATCATCCCATAAATTCGACAAGTTGAAGTTCCTAATGAAACACTTGCTTCCTCTCTAGCTCGGTGAACCCTTCAATGAGGATTCCACCAGAGAATCTTAAGGATCTTTCATATCCCTATCCATCAGATGTTTCATTTTGACTTGATGTACGATGAGACTTGTCCCATATGACTTCTTCCCTTTCTTAAGTTTTCAATGAGGTTCTACAGAGTTATATCCTTCATAGTTGAATATCAAACATCTTACATGTTTCATATGGTGATGCCATGAGCTCTTACTTCTAATTATTTTCCTCTTCATTGGAATTCCTTCTTTCATCTTCCTCCACTTCTTCGGTGAAATGGACGTCTTCTCTATCTTTCTTGTTAATTCCCTACTTGAGCTTAGGACAATCTTTCTTGTAATTCTCATACCATTAAATCTTGGTTATGTTCTTCTTTTCTTTCGGCAAATGTTTGAATACTTTTTTCCCTCAACCTGTCTTCTTCTATCTTACGTAGAAACCACAAGTTGTTGAATGGGATAACCTTCTTATCCTCATATATATTTGTTACCTTGTTCATTAGTTAGTTGTATGAAAATTATTTCAACCCATATCTTGCAATTAATATCTTATGAAGATAACCCTTTATCCTTTGATACCTTCAATTTGTGTAGATCAAATCTAAGTGACATGACATTCTTTGATGTCTTAAATACTGCTATATGAGGGGATCTTTCAAATGAATCCATTTCGATGTATTCAGAGGGGACATTTTCATTTATATATTCAATGACTTCACTTTCTTCTCCTTTTCCATGCAAGGAATTTCGATGACTGAACCAACTTATAGACATCCTTGCAAAACGAAGTCATTTTACCAAATTTGATTATAGAATGGAAGATACTTACTTGACAAGTGAAGATGAAATCTTCAACTTGATCACTTTGATGGTGGTTGAAGAATATGTATTGATGCTTCCTTGGATGATCTTCTTCAAGGATAAGGAGGGGATCTTTGTTGCAATGATAGGAATCTTTCTTTATAGATTTTGAAGATAATGATAATGCCTTCTTTTCTTCAAGATACTTAAACTTCTTTGGTAATGAATGAGTGAAAATCATAAATGATTCTAGGATCTCCAAGATGATGTGATCTTAGTCCTAGAAATGCTTCTCTATACTATGGGTTTCCTTCCTTTGTAGATCTCTTCATCTTGATGAGGGTCTTTGTGGTATTTTTCCAAATACTATAGGATCCAACAATCTTGACGGTGTAGACTTCCAGTTGCCTTAATTTGTCAATCTATTCACCTTGAGTAGAAATAAGGCTTTGGCCTTGATTATTTAATGAGCTCATGACTTCTTTTGAAGTAGACTTCCTCTTTTGATTTAAGGTTTGATTATTCAATTTATATACTTCACTTTTCTTTGATTCCTTCCTTGAAACTCTATCCTTGAGTGTCTCATTGATTATATGCCCTTCCTTAATTCTCACCTTAGCCCTGATACCATGTTGAGAAATCTAGGGTATTAGTAGTAAGTGATTTCTCTTCAATTAGTGACTACTTGTGACTGCTTTTTATTTCTTTAGATTATTATCTTCGTATCCTTAGATGTATTAGTGTTCTTATTCATCAAACAGTAACCAATGGATGAACATAAATAGACAAGAGACACAAAATGTAGGCTATCAACGAGGGCCAAAAAATCTCACTCTTTGAGAGGAAAACCTGAACAAAATATTCTTATAGAGATTCCAATTGACAAATACCAAGACCAAGACCTTTGGCCTATTATCCACTCCAAGACCAAGACGCAAGTCCTCTTCCACCTTATCATTTACCCTTTCTCGGTTACTTCAGATATTTCACTATATGTGATGACACCGAATTGTGGTCATTAGGTTTCTCCTTCTCCAGTAGCACTGAAATCTGAAGTCATATCACTGAACCATAGTAATTGTTGATAGCACCGAGACCTTTTCTCTTACATTAGTATTGTGATCTTGTCACATACTTGTGACCTACTTCCTATGATGGAACTGAATACTATGAGATAGAGATTACAACAAGTGATTATGCAGAGACTTTTTCTACACTATAAATTATGTGGTTACACCTTGCTATCGCTTGAGATATCACGATTGTCCCTTCATGTCCCTTCCAAAATCCATCTAAAATTATTGACTGTGATGATATCTGAATTAGTCTCTTATCCTTTTGGTTTCCACTATGATCCAAATTACAAAGGGATTTGAATTCCCTTGGTTGTGAAACAACACCTAATTCAATCATGTACCCTTATCAAACTTCTGTACCGAACTTACTTCTACACTAGGCCATCCGAATAAGAACTGTTCACTAACTTTTCACCCTAAATTACAAAAATATATGTGAATTCTCCATGGTCCATCTGAAATGCGAAATTATGTCTCTATCACCCGAAAAACTCAGCGAAAGATATCTGAAATTTTGTCTCTGTGGACTTGGCCAAGGTTGCTATTTATAGTGGTTTTTCCATCATACTAAGCTGACATGTACTTATGAATAGGGTGTCTCCATAATGGGAAACCGACATGAGTTTGGTCACCTTATCTTGAATCGAACATGAAGAGAGGACTTTGTGCTTGTCATTGGAGGGCTATATAGACTCATATACAATTGACACGTGCACAAGAAGAGATCTTCATACATGACATTAACTCTTTGACTCTAATGATAAATCATAAGGCTCTGAATGGGAGCCATTAAAAAATACAATCTCTTGCTCATGAAACCCATGAAGGAATCCTTACAATAATAATTTTATTTTCTTCTTTAAATTATTTACAAACGTCACAATTACATGTCATTATCATGAATAAACCTAGTTACACTTTCAATAGCAGGATCATGATAAGGGTGTAGGACCTTCATACTCTTCATTATCAACACTTTAAATAAAAATTAAGCTTTAATAACATGCTTGAACCATAGAATCTTGGCATAAGTTATAGATTTACCTTGTAACTTCAAAAAGAAAGACCACTTTAGCATGATCACCCATTGTTACATGTAAAGATCCTACATGGATGCAAAATGGGGAGTTCATAGGAGGTGAAAAGGGAACAAAAATGGAATTGTGACAATGAAAACATCTTCAATTTCCATACCCAACAATAAAAATTGAATATAAAAGGAATTAGGTGAAGAGTCAAAGTGATCATTGTCAAGATAGTTGTGGAGTTATTAGAATTTTAAACATTAGAGAGAAGAATATATCAAATGGTAGCCATTTAGATCTAGTTAACCATTCCTTATAGAATTTGTGGTGAGTATAATTCATCTATAAATCTCTAATAGACTGTTAAGGCACTTTTCTATAATTTTGGGCATTTTCATACAATTATCTTAATGAGAATGAGTAGGCCATTCTTTTATATATTTTAGCTTATTGCCATGTTCTTAAGTGAATGTGTGTGTGTGTGTACACACACATTCATTTAAGAACATGGCAACAAGATTAAAGATATAAAAGAATGGCCTACTCATTCTCATTAAGAGAATTGTATGCAAATGCCCAAAACTATAGAAAAGTGTCTTAGCACTATATTAGGGATTTAGATGAAGTATACTCACCACAGTGCAAAGATTATAAAATTAGAGACTTGTGTATATTTGTAATATTATTACAACTCAATCTATGCCATTTAGTATTATTAGATAATGTTGAGACAATAAGCAATATAATTAAGCAGGAGGAGGTCATTAAAGAAAATTATATAGGTTTATGATATAGGAAATCCATACATATAAAGAGAAAGGGAAAAATAACAACTATGAGCAAACAATTATAGGCTTTGAGATGAAGAAAAATGTAACGAGGGAGAAAACAACAACATAAAGAGATGAACTAAGCAATTTTGAACTAAAAGAGGAATGAAAAAGCTAAGCTAAAGATGTATATGTTGTAACTATGTTTATCATATTTTTTAAGAATGATAGAGGATTATAAGTTAAAGATTTTTACTATGATATAAGCTTGAATGTAGATGATTTAATATGCCAATTCAATGAAACTGATGATATTTTGACTTCAAATGAATAAAATACCTTCAAATAATCAAATTCACCGATAAAATGTTAAAGAGACACACTACCATAATTTGGAATCTTGTGAAATGTGAGTAAACTTTAAATCATAAATAGAAAAAAATTAGTTGGAACTATATGGTTGTGAAGGTTTGAGAGAAATTATTATCTATAGATTACAAAATGAATTATTGATGTAGGTAAAATATTATGTAGAAGGATCAAATTGTATAAGAATACAATGAATTTTTATGATAGTCCTATTTGACAAGGTCATGGGGAGAATAAATATCAATAAATGTTAAGGTATTTAAATGGTTTAAAATATGTTTTTCAACAAGCAATAAGTTTGCATAAGATACTGTTCATTGAATAAAATTGATACATATAATTGAAGGTGGAATAATATTACACATGCAAGGATATAATAAGAAATGTTGCTAGATGAAGAGGTGGTCAAGGAAACATAGGTTGAAATTCCACATAAAAGGTGGAAGATGCATAGGATGATAAGTTTTATAAGAAAAATTAAATAATATATCAACCAAAGAATAAAGTAGATGTAATAGAGAATTTATATGATCAAGATGAATCTTTGGTGGTTACACATGCCAATCACAATTTTATACATATGGAGATGAAGGACAGAATACATTTGTGTTCCAACAAAAACAAGATAGAGTAGAAATGAAAAGAGTACTAAGTTCTCATATAGAGAGGCTTTATAGGGCTAATGAACAATCTTAGTAGGATTAAAATAATGGAGGAAAAATGCAGAAAGGAATGATTTCACACAATAAGTAACATCAAGCACTCAAATAAGAAACATAACTATTAAAGAATGTATTTCAGACAAAATTAAAGTCCAGAGGTAATTGTTGTAAAGTGATCACAAGATGTGACAAGGAAAAACATATGGTTGTAATAGAGATGATCAAAATTTTGAACCTAGTGGGATAGAAGCACCCATAGCCAAATAGGTAATTCAAGTTTTAGGAAGGTCATGTGCTAATGGAAATAATTTAGTCAAGGTGTTAATTAATATTGGAGAATATGATTTCCCCATGACAGGTGCCCATTAATGCCTCATAGTTGTCTATGATATGTCATGGATACCAAGCATAGGGGAGAATCAATAATCCCTCCAGCTATCATATGAGTTATCACGCATAACATTCAAAGTCTGATTTAATTTTATTGCTTCAACTTTTGTTCATTACCTTCATATTACAAAACATTTGACATCTAGTGAAATCATGGAAAGACATTTGTTCCAATGGATGGTATCCAAAGGGGATTTCAAATACTTATATCAAGTTGGCATGCAAACGATACCATTTATAAGTCGCCGCTAGTTGCTAGAATTCCCTGGGATTTTGTGGAATAGAAAATTTATAAATAGAAAGGTTTCCCTCATACCATCCTTGCTTTGGAATTTATCATCAATTGAGGTAAGTTTTTTATAATTTTTTCTTTGCATGTTTGTGTCTATTATTTTTGTTGGTAGTATTTGCTTCCTCCAACGAGTTTGAGTTTTGTTTGGGGAATTCCTTAGTTAGTCATTGGTTTTTTGACTCTATTTTTCTCTCATTCTAGTGGTCTAGTCAGTTTATATGCTAATCACAATACAAGGGAAGTAATCTATTTGGTTTGTCAACTCTACCTGAGGGTGTTTCTTTGCTGCAAAAAACTTTATGTTTCACTATCATTCTAAGTCTAGGTTGGGGTTAATTTTTTGAATTCCTAGTTATCTGCTATATCATTGCATCTTTCCTTTCACTTTCTAGGTGTGTTTCTTAGTCAAGGGAAAGATTTGGGACCCTTCTACTTGACCATGGGCGGAGGTCTAAGTCTATCACTTGCATTCCCTGCCTTGGTCTTGTTCTTGTCACTTAGGTGCGAAAAGGATTACAAGGGTTATTTTGTATTATTGGTAGTCGATATCCTGGTCCCATTGGGAATTGATGGTACTTCCTAACTATATTGAAAAGGAGAGGTCTCTCCTGAAAAAACCACTTTCCTGTTTCTATTTGAAGGTTTTTGGCTCAACTTTGAAATCACTTCCTTACTCCTTATCATCTTTGATGGACCTGATCTTATAAATCTTAGCCATCAATGCCTAGCAGTTGAGGCACTGATAGGAATAGGGGAAGCAAAAGCTCCATATTACCATTTACCTCCCAATATCAATAGGATACAGAGCACTCAGCTACAGTTTATTATAAGAATAAATTTCCTTATATCCATAGGTAAATTTCCTTATTAAAATTAAAATAATTAAAATTAAAATTAAAGAATTCATATATGTAGGTTACTCTTTGAACTGGTTGGCTTCTATATAAAAATTTATCATTATTTAGGTTTATATATACTGTGGTCAGAAGATTCATCTCTCAAAACTTTCATTCATAATCTATCATTTTTTGTTGTGATGATGGACCCCCATTTGGGGTTCGAAACGTCGACATAATGAACATAATACTGTGGATAATTCGGATCATACTACTCCAAAAAACTACCACAAAAGCTTAAAGTCTAACAAGAGAGAAGTTTTTATAACATCGTTTATAACTGATGTAATGTGGTATAATAAGTAGGCTATTGTGTTATATATATTGGTTATATGAGGACAAGAAAAACTTGTTATTTAGAAGTGGTTTTAATTTTATGAGTGGTTGATGTGTACTTGAAGATTAAGACAAATAATGGGTAAGGTTTTGATTGAGTGGTCTTAGGATTAATAGGAGATCTTATTAGCAGTGGATGAACTACAAATAAATATTGTGAGATTGGACCACAAAATCGCAATGTTGGTGAAGAAGCTATCTGATATTGAGTTTTTAGGTTTTGAGGAGGATGTTGGTTCACCATAAACCATCTATTTCGACTCCCCCACTGCATAGATTATGGTCAATTATTATTTATTATTTTCTTTTAGTCATGTATACAATCTTGTTATCCCAATAGATATAGTATTCTCTTATGGCTTAGGCGGTAAGCATAGTATTTATCACCGTAAATTTTGGTAACTGATAGGGTTTTCTACTTGGTTTCAAGTTTTTAAATGGCCTAAAAATACTATGTTGTGCTACTAGTCTAGCTTCCCATGTGACAAACTAGTAGGGACAACAAGACATATTTATTTTTTTTATATTTTTTATATTTTATTAATATAAGTTAACAAACATACACAAAAAAATATTGGAGAATATAATGAAATTATACATGATGTAATCCCCATGGATTATGCCATTTGTTATTAGGAATATTATGGTAATGTGAGACATGTGCATGATGTAATGAGAAGAATAGCACTTACACCATTATAAAGGATCATAAAAGATTTCAATTTCTACCATTGAAGGAACATGAACCTAAAGAGATGTTGTCATCCTCTTCATGATTATGATACATGGTAAAAGAGATAAAAGGAGTTCTATGAAATTGTGTGAAGGAAAGTGGTTGAGACAAATGAAACAAGAAAGTTTGAAAAGGATATCCTTACAAAAGTAAAGAAGATGTCGAATGCATATGGTGATATTACACATGACAAATTCAAAAATGGTTTATTCTCAAATAAGAATAGTATGCATGAGGAAAATTTGATTCTAAGTATGACAATATTGAATCAAGTGATGCATAGGATGAATTCAATATGGAAAGTGCAACACTTAGTTAACATGTAGGTGAGTTTCAGAAGGTATTGACAAGAAAGTTATGATCTACGCAAAATATCAATTATGATAATGTTAAAGATGAATTGATAATGGAATATCTATAACAAACATTAGTGTTAGACAAAATAATAATCATGTATGGTTCCATTTATAAGACTAAATTATGTGATGAGTGATTTAAGTGGTTTCAAATACTTCACAAAAAACGAATTTGAATGTTGAATATATATTTGGAGTAAAAAAGACAATCAATATAATATTACATCTAATACTTGTTATGTTTTGTTATTCCACTTAGATTGACCAAAGATTCAATCGCATTCATATGATTGATTGATGACACAAAGATTACAAAAATACATTGATAATTTTGTAATTATTTATTTGTATACTATTCTATATGTCAATAAAAAGTAAAAAAGAAAACACGCAACATTTAATATTGGTGTTTAAAATCTCTTAGAAAAATAATTAACACATAAATTTAAACATCTCTTCATTATTTAGGAAAGAGTTCACATACCTTGTGTATATGATGTCTAAAAATAAATTGCATATATGTTTTAAGAAAGTGAAAAAAATCTATAACAACCCATTCTTTCAATCCTACATAGTTGAGAAGTTTTAAAAAATATATATTTTTTTTAAGAAACTCATTAGTGGATTAATTGATATAATTCATTCCAATAACAATGTGCACGAAAACACATGAATTCTAATTGATTGTGTAATGATGTTTCCTCTCACACATACCCATTTTCACCCTCTTACCTGGGGTAAACATGAGATGAGGGATTACTATGATATGACTCAACCTCCTAGATGACTTTAAGGAAATGGAGTTGACACAATAGGACCTTACTGACTTCCCTCATGTGCCACAAGTCCTCCAAGAGTAACCCAACCCCTCCAAGTGTCTAACCCCTGAGACAACTCACCTTTTCCAAGCCTCTGTTTCTCCCTTTCCAAGGCCTCCTTGTAACTATGGGTTCCCAGTCGCTCCCGTAGGCCTGCATCAGTGTGATTGTGGGATTTTTCTTCCAATGTTGTGCTAGAAACTGTGATAATTAATGCTACTTTCCAAGGTTGGGGCTTAGCCTCTACCTAGAAAGTTATGAAATTTCTAGAACTCATAAAAGACATGAAGACAATGCTTGTAAACCAAAATTAGAACCAAGATATGGCACCTAAGGGTCATGAATGAAAGTTTGAACATAAGGGACTGAAAACTTATCTAAGGTTTAACAAGAAGGGTCACTGCCTTCTCTCATTTGTTGTATTGACACCAATTAGGTCTTTCATTCATTATTTATTCAGTTATTAGTGAAAACATGAAAAGAGACATGACTAATATCTGTCATAAAACCACGCTTATAACCAACATATAATCAGATAATAACCATAATAAAACAACCATGAAAGCCACATAATAACCAATACATTTCCTTACCAAAAGTAAGAGAATCTTAGCTTTTATTAACCACTGGAAATTACCAATTGAGTTCGGGACTTCCACGCTCCACCCTACCATAGATTGGATGAGCCAAATATCTCTCCAGCTAATCACCCCCTTCCATATTCCAAGAACGAATGTGGGATCTCATGGGATAAACCAATCCAAAGACAACCAAGGGAATCAAAAGGTTAAACCACCTCCACCCTCTTCATACCCTGATCACACCTAAACCGGTGTCGAGATCATAAAACAAAACTGATCTTGGATGCCTTAGACTTTATTCACCATCCTCGAGGAATTTTTTGGTCTCCACCCTCAGACTTTATTGTGTATCCCGCCATTACCAGTAAATGGATTCATAGGCCTTTGGGAATTCTCATAAGACCACCTCACCCCGGATTCCGAAACCATCCAAAACTCCAAAGCTCAAATAGAGAACAATCCCATCACACCATGGTTATCTAGAAATGGCAAGGCTAGGCTAAAATCCATTGTCAAATCTAGGCAAAATCCATGATCCAGATTTAAAAAAGAACACAACAAATTACAAAGATAACCATAAACACAAAGATGCAATGAAACTAATACTTCATTTCATTAATGGTAGAATACTAAAATATGCTTACAAACAGGAATGGAAATAAACCAGCTAGGGTGATGGTAGCTTATCTCTGAGAAGAGATGTGGTGGCTACATGCCTCTGAACTACCTTACAATGAGGCTCAAGGGCCTTTCCATTATTGAAAAATAATAGCAAACCCTAAACAACCAAAACCCTAACCCGAGTTAATGGGCCCCGTTGGGGTGAGTTGGATAGCCAACTTCCTAAGGTCGTGACTTGGTCATATTATCTCTGTTTGACGAGCATGATATCTCGTTGGAAATATCTCTCTGAGGACTATGATGGAAAAGATGATTTTAGACAAAAAATCATTAGCATTAGATTTCCAAAAAAATGTCATTTAGGGCCTCAAAACGGCTCGCGAAGGTTAGGACCCGAAAAACTACTAAAAATGGTAAACTGTGCTACAGTTAAGGAAACTGAAAAACTTAAAGAAGCAATGGTGGGGGTCCAAGTGAAATTGGCGGGTAGCCACCAATATCCACCTGGATCATTCCTCCCCCCTTAGGAATAAATGGTCCCCATTGCGTTAAGTTCCTCGATGAGATGAGGGAACTTCTGCTGAACTTGGTCCCTGGTGAGTGACTTGCCCTGGTGAAGGAGTTGGCATGCTTTGACAACTCGATATAGTTGGATATTCTATTGGTGAGTGTCCTTGATTTGTGTGTCCATGATCTAATTAGTTGCAGCTTATTCCAATCTAGATTTAACTCTGTGGGTGTGAGCTGTTGTGCAATGTCGGATGTGTCTAGTAATGGTGGAAAGTATGGCCAAAGGCGATCTACATTGAACATTGGGTGCAGGCCAAGGAAAGGGGGAATGTTGAGCTCAAATGAATTGTCTCCCATAGCCTTGGAAATGGTGTAAGGACCATATTATAGTGGTCTGAGTTTCCAATAGGTTTTGTTAAGGCGTTCCTTTTGCAAATGCAACCAGACTTTGTTGCCCACCTAAAACATGTGTGGTACCCAATGTTGATCATGTCGTTGCTTGTACTTGGCATTTGATTTCTCTAGAATGTCATGGACCTACTAGCAAATATGTTGGATGTGATCAATGAAGTTGTTTACCTTATCTTTTTCGGACTGGACATGAGCCAAATCTACATGAGTAGCTGCAAATGGCATGGCCACATCAATGGGACATAGTGGCTGGAATCCTAAGCCCACCTGAAAAGGGTTGTGGCCAATCGAGCTATGGAGAGCCCAGTTGTAGCTATGATGAACATAGGGGAGGCTCTCATCCCATGTGTGTGCATGATTTGAGTTGTATATGTGCAGAATGTGTACGATCATCCTGTTGACAACCTCTGTCTAGCCATTAGTTTGAGGATGGAAGGCTGCAGACTTAGTGATTTTGGTGTCCAACATCGACCAATGACTAGACCAAAATGTATTGAGGAACTTGTTGTCCCGATCTGAGATGATAGACTATGGGATCCCAAAGTGTACCCACACTCATTCAAAGAAGAGTTTAGCAGTGGCTTTTGCTGTGATATTCTTCTTACAAGCTTCCATAATGGTCATCTTCGAGAACCTGTCGAAGACCACAAAACACAGTCATTTCCATGCTTAGTGGAAGGAAGGCCTAACATGTAATCCATGGAGATGGATTCCCAAGGTCGAATAGGGGTAGGTAGTGGGGTATAGAGGCCTTGATTCTTGACGGTCAGTTTGGAAATGGCATAGGTAGTGCATGATCTGATGTACTTTCTGACATCCTGTCGAAGATTCGCCTAATAGAAATACTTCTGCAATACTTCTACTGTTTTCGCGAGCCTAAAATGCCAAGCAACCCAACTGTGGTGTGCTTCCAAAATCATCTTGGCACACTCACTTGAAGGAACACAAAGGTGACCCAGGTGGCATAACAGGGCATCCTAGAGGTGAAAATCTGGAACATGCTGACCCTCCAAGAGTGTCTGGTATGTGTGGCTGGATTCTGGGTCACTTTTGTAGAGAAGTGGCCAATTAGAAGTCTCGTACCCACAAGAGTTGAGCACAGTGGTTAATGCCATGATTAGTGGTTGACTGAGGCAATTTGCAACATTATTGATGTTTCTCTTATTATACTTGATATTCGGATGGAATTTTTGTAGGTATGTGGACCACTTCTGATGGCGATCATTCTACAATTTCCCTTGGGTTTGTATCAACTGCAGGGGTTGGTGTTTTGTGTGGATGACCGTTTCCTTCCCCAAAATGTAATGCTTCCATTATCAGCAGGCCTGCACAATGGAATACATCTCTTTTTCATAAGTGGGATACTTCCAGACTGTGTCTGAAAATGTCTCACTGTGATATGACACTGGATGCCCATGTTGAGTAAGGACTGCCTCAATACCATAATTAGAGGCATCTGTCTTGACCTTAAATGGTTGTTGCAAGTCTGGTAATGCGAGCACTAGTGCCATGCAGAGGCAATCTTTTAACTCTGTGAATGCCTTCTATTGAGATTTAGACCAAAAGAATTTTGCTTTCCCTCCTCCCTTGGTGACTTGATTCAAGGGCCAAGTGATATGAGAAAATCCCAACATGAACTTGCATTGGAAGTTGGCAAGACCTAGAAAGCTACAAAACTCTATCAGAGTGGTTGGAGATGGCCAATCCCGAATGACTTGGGTCTTAGCTGGATCCACATGCACCCCATGTTCAACAATAATGTATCCCAGATACTGAACTTGGGTCATGACAAAAGTGCATTTCTCCAAATTGGCACATAACTTGTGTTGCTGCAGTGTTTAGAGAACCTGTCGGATGTGGTGGAGGTCCTCTTCCCAACTTTGGTTGAAGATCAGGATGTCATCCAAGTATACCACTACAAATGAGTTGGTGAATGGCCGCAAGATGTCATCCATTAGCCTCATGAAGGTTGCAGGAGAATTTTTCAATCCAAAAGGCATAATCAACCATTCGAAAAGGCCCTCCTTGGCTTTGAAGGCAATCTTCCACACACGGAGGGTTCCACTGGTACCTGGTGATATCCTGACTTCAAATCAATCTTGCTGAAATATTTTGCCCCCTTCAGTTTGTCCAGGAGGTCATCAATCTGTGGGATCGGGTACCTATTACAGACAGTGATAATTTTCAGCACCGAATAGTTAATACAGAGTCTCCAAGTCCCATCCTTCTTTTGTACCAACACGATCGAGCTCCCACAGGGCGATGAACTCAGACAAATGTGACCTTTTTGCAATAGCTCTTGAATCTGCCTCTTGATTTCATCATTCTCCATAATGGAGTGTTAATAGATTGTTCCATTCGGTAGTGGCACACCTGGGTTCAGATCGATGGAGTGCTTGACCTGACAGTGCAGAGGAACCCTTGCGGGGGAGGTGAAGATGTCCTCATACTTCTCAACAACCTTGTCCATCTGTAGTTGTCGTGTGGAGGGGCCCTCTCTGGAGGTTGTGGCCACTGTCTTCTTCTTTCCTTAAAGGCATATCATCAGGAAAATAAATTTCCCCATTTTGGAAATGAGCTTACTGCATTATTTTGTAGTAACCAAAGAGATGGCAGTAGGCGGTGCTACCTCTGGTATCCTATACAACTTATTTCCAAAAGTAACAATAACAACACGGGGCCTTGATTCATACATAGCATGTCACTTCCACAAGTATGGTTGTCCTAATAATACATCACAAACTTCAAGGGGAGCAATGTCACACAATACCTCTTCCATGAAGGGCTTGATGTTGTATGGAAGGTGACACTGTTGGCTCATGCGAAGATCTCGTCCTTGGTGAAGCCACCCGATGGTGTACTATTGTGGATGTGTTGTGGTCGGTAAGCCCAGCCACTTCACAATCTATACCGAAAAGAGGTTCTTTTGGCTTCTGCTGTCAAAAATGAACTATAGGGGGAGCCCTTTACCCACATCTGGGAGTGGAAGAGATGCTCCTCCTCCTCTAGATCTTCGGGTTCCTCCTTTTGGATCTTCATGGTGGAAATGGTGGCATGGGGCTCCACATCAATAATTTTCTTCCCTTTGTCATTCCCCTTGTCAGGTTCTAACTCAGAGTCGGAACATGCATCTGATTTTGAAACCTTTAGCTCAGCCGCTAGTGATTGCTTGGCCCGACACTCACTTATGTTATTAGTGGAGCTCTTATGGAACTCACACCACTTTCCCTTGTCCTTTTTTGGCTTCGCGGTGTTGTTCTTTTCTTGCAGCTTTGGCGAGTTGTCTCAGGTAAGCCCGCCTTGACTTTGTCCTTTGTTCTACTGTTTGGGTGCACCTTTCCCTTGCTTTTAATTCACGGATCCAAAGTCCCTCTTCTTCTGTTTAAACTTTTTCTCGACCTTGTTGGTGTATCGGTATGTTGTGCCGAGCGAGGAGATGTTTAGGAATTCTATTTCTTCCTGGATGTACTTGTGCAAGCAACCACAGTATTTGAGTACCAAATGCTGCTCCATATCCTTGATACCCAACTTTGTGCAAAGGGTATGGAAAATATTGGTAAAATCTAGCATGTCTTGGTCCCTTCCCTGTCGTAGCATGGTCCACTTTATGTATTGATCCTCATAGCTTCTGACAACGTATTACTACTCCTTGATGGTATCCTAGAATGAATTCCAAGTGGGTGCGGCTAAAAATAGTGAGCCTATACTTTCATCCTTCTGCTCACATTAGGTTTCCCACCAATCCTTGACGTGGGGGCTTGCTTTGAGAAGAGAAAAAATAATCTTTTCCCGACTGGAAAAATCATGGACATAAAAATAACCCTCTAGCAGATTTAACCATTTATTGATGGCATCTGTGTCTACCTAACCCTCGAATATGGGGATTTCAAAATTAACTTGTACCTTAAATGGTGTGGAATTTCTAGAGTAGCTGTTGGAAGCCGATGCGTCGCCCTTGGGTAGCCGCAGAAGGATCTGGGCAAAGCTATCCATCACTGCGTTCCTTTGTCATTCGAGGGCTTCTTCGAGTAATATTTTTATAGGATCTCCTGCACCCTCATATTTATTTTCATCTACCATGGGAGGTCGTCAGGATTTGCGAGGCTAGTCTTGCAAAGGTTCAGCCAGTTAAGCCCTAACTCCTTATATCCCAACCTCGTTGGGGACATGCAAAGAAAAACAGAGAAAAAAAAAGTAGGCCGCTCTGATATCATTGATCTGAGTTTAAATAGGAACGCAAGAAATTACAGAGATAACCATAAACAAAAAGATGCAGTGGAAATAATACTTCATTTCATTAATGGTAAAATACTGAAATATGCTTACAAACAGGAATGGAAATAAACTAGCTAGGGCAATGGTAGCTTATCTCTAAGAAGAGATGTGGTGGCTACATGCCTCTGAACTACCTTACAGTGAGGCTCAAAGGCCTTTTTATTATTGAAAAATAAGAGCAAACCGTAAAAAACCAAAACCCTAACCCAAGGAGATGTAACACCAAGAGTTTATGGGCCCCTTTGGGGTGAGTTGGATAGCCAACTTCCCGAGGTCGCGACTTGGTCATATTATCTCTATTTGACGTGCATGATAGCCCATTGGAATGATCTCTCCAAGGACTAAAATAGAAAAGATGATTTTAGAAAAAAAATCGGTGGCGGTAGATTTCCAAAAAAACGTCATTTAGGGCCTCAAAACGGTCCGAAAGTTTAGGACCCGAAAAACTGCTAAAAATAGTAAACTGTGCTACAATTAAGGAAATTGAAAAACTGAAAGAAGAAATGGTGGGGGTCCAAGTGAAATTGGTGGGTGGCCACCAATATCCACCAGGATCAATCCATGCCAATGACAGCAAAAGAACCAAATACCAACATGCACATACAATGCATGTCAAAACTAGCTAGGAAATCACACATGCAATATGTTACCTACAAGTATTCCCACTAAAGTTGCTTGATCCTTGCCTTCCTTTACTTTCCTTGTCCTTTTTTGGTTTTCCTTTCCTTTCCTTTCTTGCTTACTTTCTTTCTCCTCTTGGTACTTTCACCTCTTTGAGACAAATTCTAACACTAAACTGACAAAATCCCGATAAAAGATAGCAACTGATTCGTTGAGGTATTTTTGTTGATGAGGCCTCTAATTTCTTCAATTTTCCATTATTTTCCTTTATTTTCCTCCTCACATGCAACATGTGTCCTTTCACCTTCCTTTTCTGCTACTTTCCATTATTTTCATAAATAATGTGCCAAAAATACCTTTTTTGCCTTTCCACGGCCTTAGCCATTTCCTTTTGCAATTTCCCCTTAACCATAAAACACAACAAGTGATGCCCACTAGGATATTTTTCCCAACATTTAGCTTGGAATAAGTGTCCCTTGCTCGTGGTCTTATTTTAACTTTATTAACTTTTATTACATGAACTTTTAACCCGGGGTTATTACAGACCCGTTCTCCTTAAGGGAACACCATCCATGGTGTTAAACCACACCTAGACCCAACAAAACCATTGAAGAGGAAAACATACTACCTATGGAGCTCTATAACCCAGCTCATTGTAGTATTTACAATAACATCATACTCAAAAGAAAAGCCATCATGTAAAACATGACAACATGAAAACCATACCTCTTATTAGATATTTATAGCTTAGCTCATTGCGATATTTACAATAGAAACCATACATAAATATTTACAAATATCAAGACTCATTTCCTTCACCAACAAACAATGAAGGATACATAGCCTGCATCTGATCAAACGTCTCCCATGTAGCTTCAGCAGGACCAAAGTGCTTCCATTGTACTTTAACCTGCTCGAGTGCTCTGTTCCGGAGCACTAGATATTTTCATTGCAATATGCATTGGTGTTTTGGCTGGAATTATCATTATTTCTCCACCTGCAATCTAGACCAATCAATGACATGATCAACATCCTTTACATATCTTTTAAACAATGAAACATGAAAAATATCATGGACTTTCACTGACCGAGGCAGTGTAAGTCTATAGGTCACTGGTCCAATCCTTTCAAGGTTCTCAAAAAGAGCATAATACTATGGTTCCAACTTGGCACATGATCCAATCCTCAAGGGTATATTCTTGGGCTTTAAGTGCAAATGTACATGCTCCGCAACATGAAACTCCTTAAATGTCATGTGTTGTTCTGCATAACTTTTCTGACCATCCTATGTTGCCTTTATATTCTTGTTTATAACCTTCATTTCTTGTTCCATGTCTGCCGACATGTCCGGTCCAATAAGTAACCTATTCACGGGATCACTCCAACTGATGGGAGTGTTACAACTCTACCCATATAGTGCCTCAAACAAACTCATCCTTAGTGAATCCTGATAATCATTGTTGTAATAAAACTCAGCCAATGGAAGGTCTTCCTCCCATCTCCTCTGCTAATGCATGACATACATCCTCAACATATCCATCCTATTAACCCTCTTTGTATGTCCATCTATCTATGGATGATAAGTTGTTCTAAAATCCAACTATGTCCCCAATCTTGCAAACACATCCTTCCAAAACTTAGAAGTGAACTTGGCATCCCTATCCGAAACAATCTTCTTTGCAACACCATGCAATCTCATGACCTCCCGGATGAAAACCTGTGCTACCCACTAGCTAAATAAGTAGTCTTCACTAGAATGAAGTGAGCTACCTTACTCAACCTATCTACCACAACCATGATAAAATCATGCTACGTCAATGTCCTCAGAATACTTGTAATGGAATCAATGGAAATGATATCCCATTTCAACTTTGGAATCAAAATAGGCTGAAGAAACCTAATTGGATGCTTACACTATGCTTTGACCTTCCGATAGTCCAAACATCTCTCCACGAACTCTGCCACTTCTTTTTTCAGATTCATCTAGTAGTAGAACTTCTTTACTATTGTCAACGTCTTCTCATATCCTAGCTGACCTGAATATAGTTTTACATGAAACTCCCTCAAGATAATATTCTTGAGTTCACTGTCATCTGACACATAGATCTTATCCCTAAATCTCACCAATCCATCTGTGTAATATGACAATCTACATCCTAATCACATGTACCCTACTATAAGCAAATCATAAGATCCCTTTACCTATCATCCTATTTTCCTGCTTGTAAGATCTAATCCTGTAAAACTGTCATGTATGAGCTCACTGTTGCAACATGGTTCAACCGCACTTTCCTGTTAAGAGCATCCGCAACCTACTTTTTCTTTCCCTTAATGTACCTGAACTCAAATTCAAACTCACTAAGGGTATCCAACCATCTGGCTTACATGTTGTTCAGATTTGGTTGGTCAAACATATATCTTAGTCCATTGTGATCATTCATCAACACAAACCTCCTGCCAAGAAGATAATGTATAAACATCTTCAAGGCATGAATAATAGCTACCAACTCAAGATCATGAATCACGTAGTTTTTCTCGTGCTCATTCAGTTTCCAGGACTCATAGAATATCACTTGTCACTCCTCCATAAGGACTCCACCAAGCCCTCTCTTGCAAGTATATGTACATACTACAAACTCTTTATCTAGACCTACAATCTTTTACATTGGAGCATTTGTCAGCAATTTCTTCAACTGCTCAAAATTGGTTACACACGCCTCTATCCATTCAAACTTATTACCTTTTTCTGTAATCATGTAATAGGATAATCAATGTGCCAGAATTTCCTAATAAACCTCTTGTAGTAACCTATTAAGCCCATGAATGATCTAACTTCCTCTACATTTCTAGGAGTTGCCCACTCCATGATATCTTTTATATTTTCGGGTCTACTACTATGCCATTCTTAGAAACAACATGTCCCAAGTAGTGTAATTCTGTATGAAAGAAATTGCACTTGCTAAGCTTAGCATACAAGTGATGCTTTGTTAGCAACCTCAACACTACTACTAAATTCTCATCATGTTCTTCCTCATTATTAGAATATATCAAGATGTTGTCAATGAATACAATAACAAACTTGTCTAGATAAGGACATGACACACTATTCATCAAACACATAAAAGTAGCTGGAGCATTAGTAAAACCAAATGGAACTACAACAAAATCATAATGCCCATACCTATTCCTAATGGAAGTCTTGTAGACATCTTATTCTTTGATGTCTACCTGATGGTATCTTGATCACAGATCTATCTTTGAGAACATTGTTGCTCCATTCAACTTATCAAACAAGTCGTCAATCCTTGGAAATGGGTACTTGTTCTTGATCATCACCTTGTTCAGCTACTTGTAGTCAATGCACAACCAGAGAGTACCATCTTTCTCCTTTATGAACAATATTGGTGCACCCCAAGGTGATACACTTGGCCTAATGTATCCCTTGTCAAGCATTTCCTTCAGCTGCAACTTTAACTCTACTAATTATGGAGTTCTCATCATATAAGGTGCCTTCGGTGTTGGTGTTGTCCATGGTACCAACTCAATAGAAAAGTATACTTCCCTGTGTGGAGGAAACTCTAGAGTCTCTGTTGGAAGCACATCTTGAAACTGCTACAATACAAGGTACTTCTTGAAGATTTTTACATTCTCAATATCCTTACCCTTGTCACTAGAAATATGAATTGCAAACATCACACACCCTCATTTCTGCAACTATTCTTAGCCTGCATAGTTGTGACCATCCTCATTGATGTAGGCTTCTTCTTCCCCTGCAAGATTCTCTTCTCTCCATTATTATCTAGGCACTCAATACACTTATCATAACAATCTACTTTGATCCTGTGAAGATACAACCAGTCCATACTGAAAATCATACTATATGATCCCAATGGAAATACATTCAAATGTGTTATTGTATACATACCATTAAACTCAAATGTACAAGCTCTTACCCAATGATGAAATCTCTTCTTTGTACCTGTATATAATTGCAGCAACCAAGAATCTACATGCACTTCTTTTCTCAAGCCACACTTATCCACCAGGTCAAGATTAACATAACTATAAGTAGATCCAGGATTAATCAAAATATAAATAACTTAATTGCAAAGCTTACCATCCATCTCAATGATAGATATTTTGTGATTCGCCTTCCTGCTGTCCACAACCGCATAAATCTAAGGAATACTATGACCAACATCCCCAAATGTTTGCGCCTCATGAACATTATAGATCTCAGGCCTACCTCCCTAGTACAATGGACAATCCTTCTTACAATGATGTTTTCCACATATCCAACACTACAATGGTGCTCTACTATCACCTCTAGTCTTCTTCTCTCTAGGTTGCGACACATGCCCCTTCTCAATTGCACTGAACTTCATGTAAGGAGCAACATTTTCTTTCTCACCTACATCTTGAGGTCTTCCCTTCTTTGGTGGCTATTTTCCTTTTACTTTCTCATTTCCCTTCAAGTCACGTTCAGGCTCATATTTTCTCTTTGACTACTCATAACAATGCTTTAATTTAAGGATGGATTCCTCTAATGATATAGACTTATCAAAATCAATACAATCTTTATATGTTGCTAGATATCCATTGATGAATATCTTAATCTTAGCCTTCTCCTCCTTGAGATATGGCACATACCTCAACAACTCCATGAATCTGCTAGTGTACTCATCATCTGTCATAGAACCCATCTGCAACTCATAAAACACCTTAGCTTTATCATCATACTACCTCTACAATAGGTACTTCTTCTTGAAGATCCTCTCAAAATCATCCCAAATCAAATATTCTTCCTAAATGCCCTTGACATTCTTCACATCTTCCCACCAAATGTTTTCTTTCCCTTTAAGTATGAAGGTGGCTATCTTGGATTTCATGTTCTTTGAGTAGTTGTTTAATTTGAATAATTTCTTCATCCCAAGCAACCATGCCTCTACATCTTCTGGCTTCTTCATCTCGCCATCAAACTTAGGAGGCTTGACATTTTTGAACTCCTATGGAAAATACTCACCCTCCTATAAGGATGATGACAATGATGACTGTGATGATGTATCCTTGATGAGGAGCTAGAATGATTCCCATACATACCAGTCCTCCTATTAGGTGTTGTTGACGAGGCAATCCTCTCTACAGATAGAGACAATCCCTCTAGCCCAATGAGTGGGACTAGCAACCTACGTGACAATCTACTAGACACTTTCCTAAGTTACAATTGAAATAGAAGAAGAGGAATATGGTCTACCTCATTATGATGTTACAATATCCTCCTTTGTTTAAGACCTCAAATCACTTGTGCCACAGGCTCATTCCTACTGTTCACAGTGTTTTAATGCCTGCACAAGATATCAAGGCACAACAAAGCATGCAAGTAAAAATAACATAATCGAAAGTAACCTACATAATAGATCAAGGAGCATTAAATGTTGCATTAACATACACATTTATGGAAAATGAACCAACAGTTATATATATTAATAGATTAAATGAGAAACCATACAACCAAGCCTTGATGTTAATAAGGTCTCCTTGAGTGAATGGTCAAGTCCAAGCTCAAGCTCTCTAAGCACTCCTTCTCCAAGCCAAATGAGTAGCATGTAGGCAGAATCTCAGCATAAGGGTGAAAATAGCCGAAGACCAACCATTTGGGAATGGGAGAGGATGAATATATAGGCAGGGTGTTAGCGCTCAAATCTACCTTAGGCTGAAATAAGGTAAGACTGAAGGCTACATCAAACCACGCTCAGCCTCGTAGCTAGCCCTACGAGGACAGGAGAGGGCTCTCTCCGGGTCAATCTCGGAAAAAGATAATCAACGAGGTTGAGATGTCTGAATTGATGACTAATTTTAGGCTAGGTATGAAGTACAAGGACTTTGAAATTGATTTTTTAAAGTTTTGTTGAATTCAAGGGAAAGGCAATTTTGGGTGCGGGGATGAGGCACATCTTTTGCAGAGGTCTACTTGAGGCAAGATAGGCAATTGTTTTGATGCCTTAAAGCAAGTGAGATGGGTAGATCTGACTGGTGAGGAGCTAAGGAGAGCAAGGAAGTCTCAAGGATTCTCCTTAAATTGAAGAAAACATAGAAAATTAAACAAATTTAAAGGCAGAGCATAGCAAATTTATGGATTCTACCTTAACACTTCATTTGTTTAATTGCAGAAGATTAAATAAGGAAAGTGGTACACATACACAACTTATAAGTACTGAGAGAAACACACCATCAACACATAAAGCCACATGAATCCCAAATAGTGCTGCAAAACCCTGGTCCTTCCTTTGCCAAAAATGCAGATAAGATATGTACAATAGAGTGTCAAGCTATTCCCAAGAGTCCAACCCTGAAAATGACTAAGAAAATACATAATATAGGCAAGAAAAAAGATTCCCTTGCCTCTAGGGGTCGAACTCATCATCCTAGGAGCTGTTTCAAGCAATTCTAAACAAAGCACTACAATCTAGGCAGTCAAAACGACTTGCCTCTATAAGCTAGGAAACCAATTCATTCATTAAATTTTTGCTATTTTATGAATGAATCATCTAGAATAGGTAAATAAGTGTCAAAAAAACATAAATTTCCAATAATTACATCACGAAGGGTGAAAAATCCCATCATAAGTCAAAACTGGTCAAACTGGCTTCATTTGCTGAGGTGAGGACAAAAACTGTGCCAAAAAACCCTGTGCGTCGCGCGCCTGAGCCCTGTGCGCCGCGTGCCTTTCCACCTGCTTTTGGGGCACTTCCCGACATCCCAATTGAGCTGAGGTTGGCTTGTTGGAAATCCGTGGATGTCTACTTTCTAACCCAAGTGGAATTTTCCAATTTGGTGTCCATTTGACCCTCCAAAACTGCATTCTCCCAGAAGTACTTCCTGTTGGTGCAAAAAGTGGCAGAAAGGTGATTTTCATGATGTTTTTGAGCCTTTTGGTCACCGAGAACTTGATGAAATGCCTTGGCAATGGCTGAGCATGTGTATTTCATCATGAAAAATCCCAAATTATAAGCCATTTGTGATTTGGATCTCCCCATCTTATGGGTCGCGCGCTACGCGTAGAGCCAAAAAACCTGTTTCGCAAGCCAAAAATTTTGAAACGACAAAATTTTCTCCAAATTTGCCCAAATTTGGATTGAATAACCTCCATCATGTATCATGTTCAACTAACGAAGCCTCAGCCAAAAGTCGAATTGGATCGGGCCTTTTGCGTTGTTTTTGTGCTTTGCTCAAACACCTCTTGAGGATCTTCATTTTCGCTTTGCAAACATGCATGCAAGCCCAATAGTGAGTTTTCATGTGATGAAGCATGTCTTTGTCCCTATTTGTCTTCACCAACAACTTCTCCAAATGAGTATTTACCCGGATGAGCATTGATTCTCGGTCAATAGGTGTCAAATCACTGGGTCTCCTTCGGGCCAATTCCCGGTCTTCCCGGATCTTCCGCAGCTCATAAAGTTCATGCTCATCTTCCAACTATTTGTTGTGTAGGTTTTAACCCCATACAGAAATTACCTGCATATGAATTCTAAATCATAGAAAAATAAACAATGCGAGAGCATAACACATAAAACACATATA
>APFE031618046.1:173271-292524 GCA_000404065.3 Pinus taeda | reverse complement strand
TACACAGAGATTTCCCACTGGATCTCAAAACTGAGACTACCAGCTTGATTTTTCATTATATTCCTTTCAATGTTACAATACATATTTATACATGCCGAAGCATCCAATACCATGGACCGAAACCATCACGTCCAAAACTATGGACCGAAAAACCATAGGTAGGTTCGCCCAACCTAATATAGGGTCCAAAAAAAAATTTCTCGGGGTGCTGCCCCAAACCCTTAGAGGGGGGCTACCCGACCACCTCAAACCCCCCAGACAAGAGGGGCTGCCGCCCCCCCTGTGACCCCCCCGCTGCGCAATCGGCGCAACGAAGGGGGGGCTCCGTCCCCCCTCTAACCCCCGGTTCACTACGTAGGTTAGTCGTGGAAAGAATATAACACAACCCAACATGTTGCACTGCTTCGAGTAGTTGATCACCCATTTAGCCATCTGCAATTTCTTTTGCAGTGACTCATTCTCAGCCCTTTTCTCTCGGATGATCTCCTTGAGCTCCGAGTTAGGCAAGCTAGCATCAACATCAATGATACCCATATCCTGACCTCCAGAAGGACCCTCATCAAACATGGGTCTCTTGCCCCTATCCTGAACCTGTACTTATGCTAAAGACGGAGGCGAGACCCCTTCCACATGATGTGGAGATAATACTTGTTGTGCTGATGATGTTAACGAGACCCCTTCCACCCCGGGTGGAGATAGTACTCGTCGTGCATATGCAAATAAGGCCCTGTGGCCTCTCTGATATGTCACATATACTGGAGCATCGACATGCTCGGTCTCAAGAATTTCAAACTGCTGTGAAGGCCCTCCCTCATCATGAAATATCTCTGGAGGAGGCTGTAGCGCGAAAAAGTAATCACGGGAAATGAAATCCTCCCAATTAATACCCTGTTGTGCCAACTGATGCATCACTATGATTTTGATCAATGCATAATGATATATGCTCCTGTGCTGATGTGTCGGGCTCTTCCTCTGTACTAAAGGCACCATCCTCTCTATGTTACGACACATGAAAAATGGAATGTTCATCATACGTACCCGTGTGAAATGCATCAACAAACGGACATGGTACGCATAGAGACGCGAGAATCTGCCCTCACAGCTGAAATACCAAATGATGAGTTTCATCAACGGTGCAAACTCATCTTTCAGGAACCTAAAAGGAAAGGCTGCGCTCAAGTGTCTGATATATCCGGACTTGATATATGGCTCATAGTAATATCTATCTAGCATCTGGAATTTGCTCCATTCCTCCCCTACATTTGGTATCCCGGTGGCCTAAGCAATAGTGTCGGATGACAAGGTAAAATCCACTCCGGCAAGGTTTACATGACCATCCTGTAGATTAAGGACAAATAGACGGACTAGTTCCTGATGATGCTGAGTTTGAGAAATCATCTCACAATATTGGTAACATGATTGGCACCGAAAACAATCCATTGCAAGTGGGCAAGCTTGCAATTGAGCGAAAGAAGTAGGCTCCTCCCTAACATGCTGTTCACTTTTGCCACCTTTGTGATACCTCCATGGCACATTAGGTACATTTACCTCTGGTGTAGAATCACTATCATACTCCTGCTCATATACTGACTTGGTCTCTGACATGTTCTTTAGAAACAAGATAGCTGGAATATATATATGCTGATATACAACTGTGTGCAAAATTGACTGTAGACTTTTTCTTTTTCTCAAAATGTTGTGACCAAGGGGACACAAATGTACAAGGGAATTGTTAGGAAAAGGGAAAACATTAGGGAAATGAGGAAAATGGAAATAAAACAAGGAATTTAGGGAAGGTAAGGGGCATGCAAATCTTGAAATTTTAGGGTTTTGGGACGAGGTAGGGATTATATGTTTGTAGTAGAAAGGAGGGATTAGGATTTGAGGGAGGATAGTGTAGGGTTTTATGAGGAATTATTGGGGAAAATATTCATGAATATAGGGGATGGGAAAAAAAGGAAATATGAAAACCTTGGCAACATTTATTTTTGAAAACCCTACAGCAATCTTGGCATTTAAATCCTTACAGCAAATTAATGGACAAGGAGGGTTTTTACACTTGGTTTTTCATGGCAAATATAGCATAATTTCTTTACATAAACCATTCAAAAACTAAGAACAAGCTGTGAATGTAAGCCTACCTGTGATTTGATGCTTGAGAAGAGGTGTTTGAGTGGTTTCTGGACAAAGTTTGGGTATAAACTTCAATGCCCCGCGCACCTCACCCAACGCGTCGCACGCTCCTAATGCGTCGTGCGCCTCACCCAACGCGCCGCGCGCGTGCAAAATAACACTGGACTTGGTCGCCTGATGCACCGCGCACCCAACCTGATGCATCGCGTGCCTTAGAAATGGTTCAATTGGCTCACAAACTCACAAAATCGCCTTAGAAAGATGCTCTTCACTCTTGGAATGTGGAATGGGTTGCAAATAAGGAGAAATATCTTCATATAGACTCCTTTTTTATTTTTGCTTGATCCAAAACCCATTTTCTTATGTTTGGTCGTTGACACTTTTTCACAATTAATAGACTCTGACCTTTTTGGTTTCCCCTTTAAAATTGGTTGAAATAATGATTTTCTTTAATAATTTTTTGCAGGCATAGCTCTGATATGCTCTGGCAAAGGAGACCAAGGCTGCACTTGAACGATTAAAGAACTGAAAATTTTGACAATTTTTTACAAAAGTGAGATGGTGACTTATCTTCAAAATAGAGTTTCGAAGAGAAGTCCTAATTCAGCTGTACAATGATGAAAATTATTGAAATTATGATCTATCAAAGACATCCCTCTGGCCTACTGTTCTTCTAAGACTTTTCAAAACAAAACTGACTCAACCCTAGAACTAAGACCTAAAAATTCAAAACATGATTGTAAATGACCTTTGAAGACTTATTTCAATGAATAGACCTAAACCAGTAGTGCCAAGCGCGAGGGGAATGAGTGACACAAACCACTCCATCAGAGTTATGGCATGCCTATGAAATGCAATTGATCAAAACTGATGGGACACTTAAACATGAAATGCATATAAGAGCTTTGATCTCTGACAGAGGGATAACTAGACCAACTCTAACACAGGGAAAGGGAGTTAGGATCTCTCCCAAGATAGGATAAGGCCCTCATCTCAAAGAGTTAGCTCACAGGGATAAGACCAAAAGGCCAAGTTGAGAGAACTAGATCTCATCCACGCCGAACAACCTCCCGTTCATTGTTCTAGAAGCCTCTAGATCATGAATCTTCTTGTCATCTTTGGGAAATTTTCCTTTTATGCATCATCACTAGTATCCAAGCAAAAACCGCAATGGTATCGTAGGGCTAGTATAGTGCAACTAGCGATCATCATGATTTTTAGTATCATGGGAGCGATGATTCTACAATTAGGGTTTTAGAGCCATTTCCTTCATGGGAAGCTCAAGGAATTTTCCAATCAGTGTTTTAGGGAGAATCTGAGCTACATATCTGGATGAGTACACTACATTATGTTCATGTTTCGGGCACTTTAGGGTATGTCACAGGGAAGTGTAGGAGGTGTGACAAAATATTGTGTAATAGATGCCCCCTAAAGCATGAAGGCAGAACAGGGAGTGATGGATGAGATGATTTATGAGCTTTTGCAAGGATGAGAACAAACATTGTGAGTAGATCTGCAAATTGAGGACACATATACATATACATATCTGGTATCAAAACATGAATCCATTGTATGGACACAACCATCCAGATAATAAGGACTATCTGAAAGGATCCATGGTATGGGCACATCCATCCAAATGAAAAGGATCATCTGTAAATCTAAGATCCAAGCTATGGACGTAGCCATCCAAGATAGAAGGATCGCCATAAATGTAAAGTCCCACGGTATGGTCACAGCCATCCGTATAGTAGAAACATGTGTACAATCATGAATAATACATAACTCGACATAGCCTGAGTCATATCAGACAAGACTCAGGGTCTTGCGCTCCATCCCAACCCAATCAATGCATGAATTCTAACATGTGAATGAATGTGTTGAAGTTGAAAATTCTAGAAAACCACCTAATTATGGTCCAATGATGTGGACCATTAACAGGCACAAGAGAAACCACTACTAATGACAATGGTTCTCAAGGTATGACAATACAATCCGTGAATGCGAAAATGAAGCTGAAGTAGAACACTCGTGGAATCATCCGATCGAAGGCCAATGATGAAAACTTGTTGTCGAATGCGAAGAACTTTCCATTAAGGCATGCAAACTCTAAGATACTGAAAGGGAGTCTCTAATTCGTCTTCCTGGATAATGAGCTGAACTCGACAGGAAGTGACTCGCCCAAGGAGGGTCATGATGATTCCCCCATCATTGACATAAAATGAGGAATAAATTGGAATGAAATGAAATGGATCCAAGACTGTAGCAAAGGGTTAGACAATGTATAGGTAATAAACTGCATATACGACTTCTCTTTAACATCGGCAACACGAATTTGGAGTGGGGAAGCATTTGACTCAACATAGGACTAAGGGTCATGATGACGAAGTGGAATAGTCATATGAGAGGCACAATGGATCACCCAAACCTAGGAGGACAAGTGATTGAGTGAGGATATCCAAACTTGACATGAGAAGCAGAAGGTGTCATGTTCAAGAGAAACATGCTACCTATACAAAGGATGTTTCACTTTCATTTTTCTCCACTATTTCTAGCGCATACCTCAATTATTTTTAAACACAAGCTTGAAGGGGATAACATATTCTTGTCATGTAAGTTCATTCTTCGAATGAATCCATCCCAGTAAGTTTTGTGAGTCCTATGAAGGAGAAATGCAGTCTCATCATGGTGATGAGTCTTTCGTCGTAAATTTTTTAACAAGTCTGATGGAAGAATAACTCGGCATCTTTTTCATATTTAGAGAGTTTGAAAAATAGAAAAAAAGGAAAACTCCATCATGTCCCTATTTGTAATTTTTCCCTTGAACTCAAAAAGGTAGAAAACAATATTGGAGAGAACCTCTTGATCATGTAGACCAAGGTGTACCTTTTTCATAAATATTCAACCTCAATCTGAAAAAGGGGCAAATGTATACTGAGTCGACGCCAATTCATTTAATTTAACGAGTTCAAAAACGCAAGTACTCAGTAATATTTTCATGTTTCGACAGTCAAAAAAGAGCTTAAAGATGACTCTAGGGGGGTTCTTTTTTCATTTGATTTTAACGTGTCTAAAAAAGAGATAAAATAAAACTCATCGAATCAGTCAAGAATAGTAATTGTATCCACCAAAAATACCTGTAACTTCACAAATATAACCATGGATCACTAATATATAGGAAAATAATACAATATTAATAAAATGTTGGCAAAAAATTAATTTAAAACTTATAAATAGACTACAAGTAAAAACAATTTTACCATTCACCGGAGTAAGTTTCAGAGTGCATTTTTACTCCATTTTCTTCAATTTTTCAGGTGAATAGTGTGGGAGATCCAAGGCAACATTTCTTGAACCGTCAGCTACAGGTAAGAGCCCTACCTTTTCTCTTGCATTTCATTGTATTTTTGTGTGTTTTCGTTGAAATAAAAGAACAAGAAGATGGCCTACCTCATTCTGATGCTACGGTATCCTCCTTTGTTGAATACCTCGAATCGCTTACACCATGGGCTCAGTCCTACAGTTCACAGCGTTTTAATGTCTACAGAATAGATTGAGAAACAACAAAGCAAGCAAGTACAAATAGCATAATCGAAAGTAACCTACTTAACAGATCAAGGATCATTAAGATAAATGTTGCATTAACATACACATTTATGGAAAATGAACTAATAGTTATATATATTAATAGAATAAAGGAGGAAACATACAACCAAGTCTTGATGTTAATAAGGTCTCCTTGAGTGAATGGTCAATTCTAAGCTCAAGCTCTCCAAGCACTCCTTCTCCAATCCAAATGAGTAGCATGTAGGCACAATCTCAGCATAAGGATGAAAATAGCCAAATACCAACCATTTGGGAATGGGAGAGGATGACTATATAGGCAGGGAAAGGGAGTTAGGATCTCTCCAAAGATAGGAGAAGGCCCTCATCTCAAGGAGGTAGCTCATAGGGATAAGACCAAAAGGGAAATTCTAGAGAACTCGGCCTCATCCATGCCGAACAACCTCCAGCTCATCATTCTAGAATCCTATAGATCACGAAGCTTCTTGTCCTCTTTGGGAAAAATTCCTTTTAGGGATCATCGCTGGTATCCAAGCAAAAAGCACAATGGCATCACAGGGCTAGTATAGTGCAACTAGAGACTATCATGATTTTCAGTATCAAGGGAGTGATGATTCTACAATTAGGATTTTACATCCATTTCCTTTAGGGGAAGCTCAAGGCATTTTCCAATCAAATTTTTAGGGAAGATCTAAGCTACATATCTAGATGAGTACACTACATGATGGCCATGTTTTGGGCACTTTAGGGTATGTCACGGGGAAGTACAGGAGGTTTGACAAAATACTGTGTAACAGATGTATCCAAGGACCTTCCACCTCTAACTGTGTCCCCTCTATCCAACCTATATCCGGACTGAAACTTGCTACCATAGGCTCCATTAGTTTTCTCTTCCTACTCTTGGTTGAACCTCAGTTGTCCCTATCTTTGTAACTTTGACAAGCTCTAAAGGATTTCTGCATTAACCACTTCCTACTTTTCCTGACCCCTTCCAAGTCTTTCCTCAGCCTCAATCAACCTATTATTTTCTTCTTTCAAACTTCTGATCTCTACCCTCAAGCTCCTCGATGTATCTATTATACCAAGAGAATACTCTTCTCCTTACTACCCAACTGATCTGTAGGGAGACTCACGGGAACAACATTCTACCATTTTTCTCATCATCTTTGATTTCTCTTCTTTTGGTAAGTATACCAAGTTAGATAAACCAAATAGATACTAAAACAAAATCCATACCTTAGTGATGTTCATGGAAGGCTTATCTCATCTACAAGATCAATCCACGTTAGCATGTACATGTATAATAATAAATATATTCCTGTAATAATATAACATCACAACAACATCGTGCATGATCATACCAACTACATACCCTAATCCCATGCATGATAGCCATAACCTTGACAACATTAGAATTACTCAAAGAGAGTAAAACCATGCTCTGGTACCACCTTGTGGTATCAGATATGACCCAAAGAGAGCGCAACCCACTCTGATACCACCCTGTAACGACACCTCCTCTCACATCTACCCACTTTCACCAGCTTACCTGGGGTAAACATGAGATGAGGGGTTACTATGATATGACTCAACCTCCTAGATGACCTTATGGAAATGGAGTCAGCCCAGAAATTGTGTAGAACCAACTGCACTCATAAATTGCACAATGCATTAGCCAGAGAGTTGCCTAGTTCTTCCCAGAACTATGCAATATCTTTTGGCAATGCATGGTAGTTTTTCCCAAAAAATAAAAAAGTGATAAAGAAAAAGCATCCCTAAAAAATAGGGATTTATTTTTAGCAGCCTGGAGGAGGCACTTGAGTAATTTTGGAAACTACCACCAAGTGTCACTTTCTCCTTTATTTTTACATGCACATCATAAACCCTAATTTTCCCAAAACTATTTAATCAACACTGCTAGAGCTGATTTTCACATTCAATCTTGGATCTATGGAATTCCTAAGGAGATCAAGTAACCTTCAGTGTGATTGTCGTCACTTTTCCAAGTGAGTTTTTCTTTTCTAGTCTTTTGTTGCTTTTTCTGTCACTTTTTGTTGTATAGCTTGTGAGCATGTTGTTTCACTTACTTATTTGAATGCATGTTGGCATTTTAACTTGTTTTAGCTTGTAGAAGTGTTGTTTCAAGTTTTACATTGCCTTTCCCAAGTGTCATATGTGTTACCTTGTTTTGCACCAACAGTCGTCATTGCGGTGACTCTCTTCACATGTTTTATTTTCCTTCAGTTTTATTGATTCCCACACTCGTTTCACTTGCATGCAACATTACTTAGTCAAATCTACACTCAACATCACACCATCCTTCAAATATGCTCGATTTCACACTCCCCTTAGGCATGTCTGGGCTCCCCATTCCCAGATCTCACTTTTCATTGCATGCACTACGTAATCTAGGAGCTCAAGGCCTCTACCTTGGCTTCTAGAATTGCACAGAGGTTGTCTTGGACTAGCTCCAACTATGCACTATGTAATTCCAACAGCCAGCCTCCCAGCTTGGCCACTAAGACTGTGCAATGCACAGTCTCTCCTGGCCTTGGCCCAAGATTGAGTTGCACATTGCACAATTCGAGTTAGAAAGCCTCCCCACTGACTGTTGGGACTATGTAATGTGTAGTTTGAGTAGGTAGCCAATGACCTCTATGAACTATGATTGCGCAGTTAATCGCATCATGAACTTGGTTTGTTGCTTGGTCTTGTCTTGAAGTTGCTTCAACTTTTAAGCTAACATTTTCTTGCCATGAGTGTCCTCTCTGTCCCATAGGTACAACATTTGTTAAGCATATCTCTATCAGTTATAGTTAACATGGCATACAAGAGAGCTACATCAAAGGAAACCACTAAGAGTAGTATTAGAGGAGAAGTTGAGTAGATATTAGTTAATCTACGAGTCTATGCAGACACTCAGTTGTTCATTGAGAAGGGTACAACATTGCAATGGTAGAAAATCAAGGATACCTTTGTAGAGGACTTCAAGGAAGACAAGTTTACCCTAGCATCCACCGATTGGGCTTATACAAGGTTGCATGCAGGTACCCTACTTCCCATGTGCGCACATCATCAGTTGGATAGTCTCACAAATAGATGAATAGATAATGACTTTGAGTGGTGCTAGTGGGAAAGAGCTTACCGCCTTCAAGGCAAAGAACTTTTAGGAGATGTATCATTTAGCTCAGCTAGTGAATCACATGGATTCATTTTTCTATGCCACCCACAGCTTTGTGAACACTAGAGTCATTGTCAAGTGTTGGGTGAAAGAGTTGTCAAAGTTCTTGATAGACACCCAATCATGTTTATAATACAAAGTCTCTCAAGAAGGTGTACCAATTCTTGATCCTCTTTTCCTGCAAAATGTATGGTCAAGAAAACATACAAACCTTTCCTGAAGGTTGGGTAGTCATGTTGGACCAATTGGTGAATGTTAGGAAGCCATTCAATTGGTTAGACCTGTTGGATCATTAGTTGAAGATCCATGTGACTAATGCTCCGAATCCACCCAAGAATGAGCAACCAAGATTCTACATGTCTGCATACTTACTTGATACAATCTATGCTGAGGAACAGTTCCTTGGCATAAGATGGACATGGAAACCAAAGGATATTATCGTCAATGTTTATTGCAAGTTTATTTCTCACTGTAGTGATCAAGGAGAGATGGTGAATCTAACTCACCATTTTATCATCCCATTGTACAGTCTTATCTTTAAGCAGGATCCACCTTGCATGTCTTGAAAAGCAATGGAGGCGATAGTGAACATCACAGATTGGTATGCCTCACCAAGTGGCACATTCATCAGAGTGTATGGTGGATAGAAGCCCCTGCATGTTCTACCAAGGTATGCCACTAAAAAGTTGGCCATGCAAGAGGTCTCATATCACCTCTCCACACGGTTGTTAGCAAGACTGCATAGGAAGAATAACGTGCCATGGCCCACTCTTCCTTTGTGGATCGGATTGTACGAGATTAAGAGATTGAAGGATGCATATGTCGAGGCCAAGGAGATAGTAGGATTCGAGTTCAGCACCAAATACTTTAATCCATATGATCCTCATGGAATTTGCAAGGAGCACCATGTGAGAGTGTACTTTATATGGATCATGGGACATTTCATTGGCAAGAGGAGGACCCTTGGAGGTACTGTTATAATGCCTCCACACTCAATGAACCATTCAATATAGCAACAACTTGGAAAGTTGCTCTATAGACAGAAGCAGCACAGGAAGCAGCAACAACTTGGAAAGTTGCTCTGTAGACAGAAGCAGCACAGGAAGCAGCAACAACAAAAACAATAGGTGGAAACCCAGTGAAGGACAAGGGAAAGAGGAAGATTGTCGAGAATCCATAGGTAGAGAAATGCTACAAGGTGAGGGAAGATCCTATCATGGAGAAAGAAACTTTGGCAGTAGAGGAAAAGAGGGAGCATTTGAGAAAGAGAGAATAGTGAAGGAAGAAACAAAATCATAGGTTTCAGGAAGCATAACTGAAGTTGTAGGAGACATAGAAGAAGTTAAAGGAATGAAGGGAGTTGACGAGGAGAGAAATAGAAGAGAAGTAGAAACATGAAGAGGAACAAAGGAAAAGCCCAATGACAAAGCAAACAATGCACATATAGTTTGATGTGTTGGAATAGTGAGCAGCTAAGGAAGAGGGTGAACATATGTAGGATCAGGAGCTTGCTCAACAGATTGAGAAACTAATTGAAGTGATAGACATGGAGTTGTAGCAGTATCAATAGAATAAATATGTTGACCTCATACCAAGAGCACCAAAGGTCATCTCTCAGTATCCACCACGTCCAATGTTAGAAACAGTCTTGACCAAGAAAGGAGATTTTTTTCTCCTTAAGGATGATCCAATCATGGACGTGTACAATCTATCATTTGATGAGTTGCAGAAGAGGATTGCACAACCGCATAGGAAGAACTTTCCATATAATCACTCATCACTTGCATTCATCAAGGAAAGGATGATAGTGCCAGACATCAGGAAGCATCCAGCTTCCCTTGTCGATGTCATCTTGGCCTATGCAGGAGAAACAAGCTCAAATGTTAAGTTACTATTGACCAAGAATTAACAAATGGAAAAGAACTTGCAAGCTGCCACGTAGGAGGTGGAAAAACTTTGAGAGCAGAGTGTAGTTTCTACAATGAGAGAGATGAGGAAAGTGATACTTGATGAAGTATCAATACTTGAGAGCACCATGTGGAAGCTATATGACATATTGGTCACTATGCATAAAGAAGTTTTCCATGTGCATGGCTTACAGCAGCAAAGCAAAAAGTTTGTTCAAACTCTCAAGAACATACATGCTACCATCGCCCATGTATAGTAGTGAACAATGTGGTAGAAAGGGGCCCCACTTCACATAGCAGAGAAGATGAAGCCACAAGTAGAGCTAGAGAAAACAAAGGTCTATATGTTTATCCAGAACTATGAGCATCTCACCCCATTCATTAGTAGAATATAGGCCTCATATGCACAGTTGTATGATAGTTTTGATTTTATGGTGAGAATGCACATGATCCCATCAATCGGTTCCCTCATTAAGTCTAGAAAGAAGAACCAAGTTCGACTAGAGATCGATGAGTACATGGAGTAGCTAAGGTGAGAGGCCACTAGGGATGACTTGGAGATGAGTGCACATAACATGCGGAAGTACGTTGGTGGTCCTATCATGGTCAACACCATGATGCACATGCTTTAGAATGAGTTGAACACAGGTTCCAAGACCATATATCCAGATGCCATGGAGGCAAGAGTATGCTATTAGAAAGACACCATAAAGCAGTTTTGGGACATCATCACATAGTACCAATCTTTGCATGAATATGTGACAAAGAAGAAGCAAGTGGAGGTTGTCGAGTTGGTATTTCCCCAAACTTCAGAATCATAGTGTTTTGTCTTGTTAGGCTTTCTCTAGCCTATTTGTCTTACATGGGTACATGTGGAAATTGTAATATTATTGGTAAATATGTTGTAAGTGAAATTCCAAGTTTCATTAGTTGAATGTGAAAGTTCATCATGTGATGTAATGAGTTATTTGTAAATAAGTTGAAGATTCATGAGGACGGTCAAAGAGTCACAAAGGGGAATTTCAAGGATCACCCCACCCTTTGTTATAAATAGAACCTCATAACTCATAGAAGGGGCTTTCGGGAGCCAATATTTTGTCTAGGATTAGGCTTAGAAAAGGCTTGGGAGTATTGTGACGAACCTTGGCTTCTCCATAGCATAGAGCAAGTATACTTTTTTGGAGGAGCAGGTGTTCTTGGCTATAGTGTTCCACTATTGGGGCTAGTGGTTGTCAATGGTGTATGTATGGATGGAACTTTCACTTATAATAATAATAACAAAGCTAGCATGATTTCTTGCATATGTTGTTATTGTAGTTGGACTATTCCAGTTTCTTTAGAAATGTATGTTGTTTAACTTATGCATTTTCTTATGAACTACTTTGTATGTAGTTATGTGAATCTTGTTGAATGCATGTTGTTGGATTACCTGTCACTTTAATATGTGGACTATTCCACATTTTAGATTGTGATGTCATTCCACTCGTGTTTTCCTTTCAAGCTTCTTACTATTACAGGTTATTAAATGGCGCACTTCCTTTTCCCTTTCATGTGTTAAAACCTTCATGCATCGCACTTGACTATTCACAAGTTCACACACTTGATCTCACCTAAAGTCTCACTTACCTCTACGCTATCGTGGTCAAGGCATTACACTACCACCTATTGTTGGGAATCCTACTCCAAATGATTTGAGGTCTAGTTGGGAATTCGTATCAGGGATATCCCTTAAATGTTAGTGAGTCCAGCATCGTCAAACTTTCTGGCACTAGAAGGAGGGCGAAATGACAAGCTGAGCCCTTGAAGTCTATTTTGAATTTTTGCACATATTTCATGACTTCTTTTGAAATCATAACCCTGACATGTTCCTCTCATGCTATTGATTTTGAATCACCAGTGATCATTATGGATGGCTTGTAAAAATATAACTTCAATGGTGATAACGGAACACCCTTGTTCAGGCACACATTTTCCTTTGCTGACTTCTGTGACAGGCATGATGTCTCCTCGGATGACATTTCTTGTGGGTTGTTTTCCTTCACATTTGAAGGGTATGCAAAGCAATGGTGCCACACATTTCCTGCAACATCTATACACTATTTTGATCACATTTTTCAGATAATTATGTCGTGTTTTCATTCTTTATGACCGTAAAACACTTAATCAAAAAAATTTAAAAATTCAAAAACCACCAGACGAATCTCTTCAAGATTTTCGACTGTTTTCTTCACTACTATTATGAATTTCCTACAAATGAAGTTGACTGGGAATTTATCGATCAAAGATTTCAATATCTTGTTCATATTTCTAAGAATCCACATACGTTAGAATCTTTCGAACCTCTCCCAACATACCTCAGTGTTAGAGCCTCTAAATCTAGGATGGACAAGGTTTTCGTCTCAATTGACCCTTGATACCCTTCTCATCAAACAGTTCTAGCTCTGTAGTTCAAGGTGGGCGAAGTTCAAAATCGACCTATTGATCTATCACCATCTCCTTCCACCCCACCTGCTCAGTATTTCTGCACAGATTTGGACTATAACCCGGATCATTGTTATGTGGTCTTATCTCCTCAACCTCCATCCTTTGGTCCCTTTGATCCTCCATATTTTGGTGTGTTGTGTTCATTCGTCTCAGATCTCACATTGGATCACGAGGATCAAGTATTGGATGGAGTTGGTGTTGAACAGTCAACCTGCGTTATCATTTTTTATGATTATGTGTGGGAGTCTGAACAAGAATCTTCGGTGAAGGATGACCTCCTTTTGTCTGCACCCCATCCGCTTTATCGTGACATCTTCCATGATTCTGCTATTTCTATTCCATCTTGTGAAAATTCATTTCCAAATGTTTCTATTTCCAATCATTCACAGAACACGTGGGATGCCAGTTTTTCATTTGATTATGGAGAGGACACATCTATCTTCCCTAATCCACCCAATCTCTCATATTATATTTTCAGAAACATAGACGGTGAAATTTATCATTTTCATCATCCACTCTTTGTGATTCGTTAGATCATGAGGATATTGATGTCCATCATCTTGATTTCATTGATTGTGGTTTTCGTGATATTTTCATTCATTCATCCAATCATGATTCTAATTTATCTACCATTGATCTTTCTAAACCATCGGTCTTAGATTATCCATCTTCTAATGAATCGAAAACTCCTCAAGTTGTCAAGGCACTTCAGCTGGCATTGATGGTTATGTCAATTTCTTTTAGCCTTAAGGTTAGTTCCACCTCTAATCATAAATCTTCTTAACTTTTCTAGGCTCCTCATCACTCTCTTATTTACACTAAAATTCATTCTATCTCACAATTTTCACATCCCTCACTAGAGACACGTGATCCTATTGATCATGCATTGGAGGATACATATGTAGCAAGAACTATTGCAAAATGGAAGTTTTCTTCTTTCTTTATGTTTTCTTGTTTGTCAAGTTCGAAGGTGTGTACATACTTTCCTTCCACGTGCAATGTGATTGGACACCATGATACACCCACATAGTGCCTTCCATTTGCTTTCCTTCTTTACTTTTCTAAGGATGCATTAAAGCTTCAAACAAATTTCTTTACATTGTTTTATCTTTCTTGTCTATTGACTTTTTTGCATATATTTCTTGTCAATCATGTTGTTGCCTAAATGGGCCAACCAATGTGTCGATGGTTACATTAGAAGTATCACTTTGATTGAGTTGGCCTATGCATTGTTTAGGTTAAAAGTAGGAGTATTGTTTTCTTTTCTTTCTTGTTTCTGGTTTTCTTACTTTGTTTCGCTTTTTCTTGCTTATTTCCTTTTCTTGTTTGGTTTTGTACCCATAGGTTATGTTTTGCATGAAACCATGTTTGACTTCTTAGACAAGCAAGGTGAAATCTAAGAGGAACTTGTATAGCTATCAACACTTGGTTATCTGTCTATTCCCTCTCCTTATGTGAATCTTTCATTTCTTATAGTCAATGATACCCTCATGGAAAATATGTTCATTTCAAAGAGATTCATGGTGAAAGCATGATGCTTGCACTCTTAACTAATATCACCTACTCTAATCGGTTTTCTGTATGCGGTTAAACCTTTTCAACTCAGTCAAGTAGAGTAAGGAGAGGGGGAAAACCTTAACAAGTACATCAAAGGTATATATAAATATCCTTCTCCGAAGGGACAACCTCTTCTTCTCTAAATAGGTGCCTATGCATAGTTCTTTGAAAAATGAAAACCAAAAAAAATAAAGTAAAGGGAGAAAAAAGAGAAATGCTTCATGTGTAGAGAGGTGAAGCAAGTAACTTCATCGAGGTACTATCCATGCTCACTGGCAATGGAGTGATGCTTGTGTTCTTGAAGCAACTCCATTTGGGTATTGTCCAAGCTTGCTAGCGGTAAAGCAACACCAGAGATGAAACTAAAACTTTGACAGTCTATTTTACTTTTTCGCCTATATACCCCTCATCCACAATAAAAAAAATCAAAAGGGCTACATATTTAACTCAAGCTAAGTGAAGAAGCTATGACAATCAAATAATTGAACAATACTTCTGGAAGAGTTAGACTCGCTTTATACAAGACAAGGTCCATACTGAGAGTTCGATTTCTACTAGTGCATTTCCAATGCTGTAGAGGCTGCAACCAACCTCCTAAATTTTGTCCATGCTTCTTTTTAGAGCCTCCCTTATAAACCACAACATCTCATAAAATCGCACTGATCCAGGTACTTATTCTTCAACTGAGCTTTATTATTTCAATCATGGCTTGTGTTTGCTCACTTAGCTATTTTTCTAACCCATAAGTCAATCTCATTATTTGATCTTTCAATAGTTCTAGGCTTTCCTTAGAGAACTATGCAATCCTTGAGGGAAACCATCCTTGCTCTTGGGAATTACACAGTCTTAACTGATAGTGGTCCTTGAACCTAGGAATTGTGTAAAACTAATTGGAAGCTAGCCCTGAGCTGGGAAATTGCACGGAACATGAGAGGCATCCCATAACCACTTAGCCCAAAAATTGTGTAGAACCAATTATGCTAAAAAATTGCACAATGCATGAGCCATAGAATTTCTCAGTTCTTCGCAGAACTCTGCAATATCTCTGGGTAATGCATGGTCATTTTTCCTGAAAAAAAAAAAAGGATAAAAAAGAAAAAAGAAAAAAACATCCCTAAAAATAAGGATCTACTTTTAGTAGCTTGAAAGAGGCAATTGAGTTATTTTGGAAACTCCCACCAAGTGTTGCTTTTTCCTTGATTTTTGGCATATGCATCATAAACCCTAATTTGACCAAAAATATTTAATCGATGATACTAGACCTCATTTTCACATTTGTTCTTGGAACTCTGGCATTCCCAAGGAGATCAAGGAACCTTCAATGTGATCATCGTTGCTTTTCTAGTTCAGTTTTTCTTTTCTAGGTGGATTCATTTTTCTATGCCACCCACAGCTTTGTGAACACTAGAGACATCATCAAGTGCTGGTTGAAACAGATGTCAAAGTTTAGACAGAAACTCAATTGTGTTTACAAGACAAAGTCTCTCAGGAAGGCTTATGAATTCTTGATCATCTTTGCCTGCAGAATATATGGTCAAGAGAACACAAAAACCTTTCTTGAAGGTTGGGTAGTCATGCTGGACTAGGTGGTGAATGATGGGAAGCCATTCAACTGGTTATACTTTTTGGCTCATAAGTTGAATATCCATGTGACTAACACTCAAAATCTACCCAAGAATGAGTAAGCAAGATTCTACATGTCTACATACTTACTTGATGCAATCTGTGCCCAACAAAAATTCCCTGGAACGAGATCGACATGGACACAAAAGGAGACTATCATCAAAATTTATTGCAAGTTTCTTTTTGACTGTAGCTATTGAGGAGTGATGGCAAAGCTAACTGACATTTTTATCATCTGGTTGTACAAGATTATCTTTGAGAAGGATTCACCTTACATGTCTCAAGAAGCAATGGAGGTGATAGTGAACATCATAGATTGTGTTCGCTCAAGGGGGCTTGACCCAGGTTCACAGTTATTCGCGCCAACCAAAAAAACCCTAACTTCTGGCCCTTTCGGCAACAACCTGCATAGCGCAATCTACAGTATCACCCGAAGCAGTATTGGGGGATGCTAGAACCAGGTTTTTGCATCTAAAGATCATGTGATAAGTAATTTGAAGCCCTTGTAGCTCAGATCTGCCTTTGCGTAGACCTATATCTTCCTATGGTTCACTACTGCAACTCTATCCAAATGGCTTCCAGACCTTCACAAAGGTCTATGATCAAGCTTTTCAGACCTAAGAGAAGAAAGCTTACAACTTTCACGTAGAAAATAATAGCCCTAGATCTGCCTTCTCGTAGATATGCCTACTCGAACAATTATAATAATAGATTTATCTACTACCTTCGTGAAAATAGATCATTACCTATTTCATACATAGATATTAAATATTCAATAGAGTCGCACAGAAAACACACTTTATTTCATAGAAAACATATCATTGAGCGATAATGCATAAACTTGAATAGGAATAACAACAAAGCACAGATGCAATATATTTTGTCCAAAATTAGCCTTTATTAGATTCACCATTCAAACTATAGACTCTTCCACCCTGTGCACCCAACTGCAACGGCCCACGCACTCAGCTACATACTTCCCAAGGTCTCTGCGCACTCAGCTACAGGATCCTTCCTCTTTCGCCTAAGTATAGGAAATAGAGCTTTCCTGCCTTAGCACTTTCCCTTACACTTGTTCTTCTTCAATTGATTGATATCTCTAAACTCGCTATGACTCAAATACTTATAGCTTTTCTATTACAATACCATGGCCTGTGACCTATGGGTGAGTCTCAAAACCATCCTATCACTTACCCATACAAGGGTCTAAATCCCCTTTGATACCTACTTAGTTTTGCACCCCGCTTCCACATTTCACAAATACTTTACATTCTTTACAAAATTACACTCAAAAATTTATTAAACTAGCCCAAAATTGACCCTAGGGACCCTTTCCCAATAGGACCCCAAACACAAATATGGTGACTCGCCCTCGAGTCACTTAGATGGCTTCTGGACTTTGTGGTGGAGCTCACTGAACTCCTGCTTCAATGCATTCAACTCCGTAGTACACTGTAATACATCCTTCTTCAGTTCTTTGACCAGCATTTATGTAGTTGGTCCCTATACCACAAGTTGCATCGTCTGATGAGTCTACTGTAGATATTTCATCTTCTCCTCAATAGTTTGAGAAATTTGGCTGACCTCTTCTATCCATGGTTGAAACTGAGACTTTAAAGTTGATTCTTTTTGTTGCAATTCCTATACTTGTGCCTTTATCAACTTCGCTTCCTGTAGGCGCACGAAGCGCTAGACTGGCACCAATGTGTGCACAGTTGCGCAGATCTCATCATACTTCTATTGGGCCTCTATTATTTCGATGTTCAACCTTTGCAGGTTTGGGTCCTCCTACAAAGTGTCCCATAATTCCATGGCCTGGTTAAAGAGAAAATCACATCCTTTAACTGCAATCTCCAAAGTATTCATATGTTCTTTAATGGCTACATTGCACTTCTCCCTGACCTCTAGTGGAGTAGTTTCCTATAGCTTTAGCTGTAATTCTAATATCTTCATCTGGAAGTCAAAGGTGACTATGCAAACCACATCTTTTGATTCGTGAACTGCAAAATCCAATTTCCTAAACTTTGATGTAGCTGCGACATCTTCCGGAATATTTAACTCCGGGACTGAATTATACATCTATGTTATTGTTGTTTGCAGGCTCTGACTTCGAGCTTCTAGCTCTTCCTTTTCTTTCAGAACCTGAACCTTCTTAGCGAACATTTCTTCGTTGTTTACCTTAAATTCATTGATTACTTCTAGTGTGTGTTTCTCTCTATTTCTAAGCTCATCTGAGACCCCCTGATATAGCGCATGGAGAGTCTAAAGTGGCAGCACAACTAATTTCACCCCGATGTCTTTAATTGTTCTTAGCAGAGCATGGTCTTCCTCTGTTTCCATGTGAATTGATCCTTCTAGTAAGGAGATGACTCTAACATCCAGAGTCCTTTCCAGCTCCAATACTTTCTCACTCCCTTACGATAGGCTTGTTTGTACCCCGCTTGCTTTCCCTACGCTCGCTTCAAGCTTGCTTGTTTGGATCTATAGTTTGCGCAGATCCTTCTAGACGCTCCCTAGCGTCTTCATGTATTTCTTTTCAAATTGTTGCCACAACTCTGGTGTGGTATCTCTGAATTTGTCCCCAATTTCATCGAGATCCCCTTCTGTGAGGATCATTGGGTCAATGTGTGCTTTCTTATCTGATTTGTGCTTTTTCCTTGGCCCAACAGATGTCTCCTTACTACACTTCTTCAATGTTAAGGGAGTGCTCTGCTCCTCTCCTCCATCTCCACCCTGCTCGAACAGTTCCTGCTCCTCAGTATGCTAGGAAGTCAATGCTTCACCTTCCTCTGTGTTAGTGTGCTCTGTCTCAGCACACTCTTTCGTAGTGCACTCCTTTTCAGCAACTACCTTAGCAACAACTTCTTTTTTCCTCTTCATGACCAATGCTTGCGCCAGTTTCTGTGTTGCTTCTTTTTTCTTCTGCACAGCTGCCATCTATGCAACAGATCTTTCTCTTCCCTAACTGGTACCTGCACCAACATCCATGGGTTGTCGCCACTCAACTAGCCAACTTCCCACAATTTGATGCACATCTGTTTCCGAAACAAAGGATGGAAACTTGTGCCATATATGCTTAGGATCTCGCCTTGCCCTGATCGATATGTTATGGAAGTCGGCCTTAAACTCCATTAAGGCCCTCAATTTCTTGAACAAAGTTGGAGACAACCTTGGGCATTGACTGATTACTGTGTGGAGGTCCATTCAACCAATATCCAAAAAACCTTGGATTCCTTGAGCCTCTTTGGATCCTTTTTTGCCCACAATGAAGCAAACTTCGTTGCCTCTAGTAAATTTTCTTCCTACAAAGGAAATTGACTATCCTCTGGTAGGTGCCATGCTACTTATTAGTAGCAAAGTGAGGGAATTTCTTGTGTTCAACGAGATTCAAATCCTCCATCTTCAATATCGGGATGTGCGCTAAGACCGCACCTTCAAAAATGACATGTTCTAGTAACAGTGGTGTCGAGACCATAAATTTTCCTGAATCCGTGTCTTTGGTTACTTTCATCTTCCCTTTCCATGGAGGGATATACTCTGGGATCAATATGATAGGCTGGCCCTCCTCAACATCTGACTCTTCAACTCCATCATGAGTTTCTTCTTCCTCCAAATCCATGATTTTCTCCAGCTTCTTATCCTTCTTCTCCTTCTGCCGAACCTCCGAGTTCTTTCTCAGTGAATTCCTCACTGGTATAGGTTTCTTCTACTTCTCTTTTGTAGTAAATTTCTTTGGCCAAGGTGACGTTGATTTCATAGGCATAGGGGGTGCAACTTCCATAGATAGGACTTCAGGGCCTTCTACTTGAGAAACTGCAGCTTCAAAACTAGCTAGAGCAGAAATTTGTGCGAGAATAATCTGCTGGCTAATTTCATGCATCATTGGGAATGCTGGACTGGAAACTAATTCCTCCCAAACCTTCTGATTCATACAGCTAGAAAAACAAGGCTCTTACACAGTCGTCAGAATGCAAAGTGTTTTACTGTGAACCAACATGCCATTATAGAGGTTTTCAAATTCAAATCCAATCATTCCCTCTATTTTTTGGTCATAAATGTGTGTTTGGCGGCAGATCTCCAAATATTTTCACCATAAATGGCACCTACCCACTCCTCTTAATGAGATTTTTTCCATAAAATCATGAATAGTGACTCCAATGGTTGTTTTTGGACTTGTTTGTGTGGTACTTCCCCCTGTGGCATAGCTCCTCCGGTGCAGCTTCACCTGTTGCACTCCTTTCTTCCATCATGCAGCTTCCCTAGTATATTATTCTCCTCTTGGGGAAACGTAGTTTATAGTCCTGTAATCCCTTGCAGCTACCTATACTACGAAGACTATTCTACTACCATGTAGTCATTGCGTAGGGGCAGGATCCCCTGTATACAACTTCAGCCTACTTCCATTCACTTTCCTAGGGAATGGCTCCCCATTCAGCTTCGCGAGCTGAACTGTGCCACCATCCGTGATCTCCTTAACAGCATATGGCCCTAAATAGTGCATTTGAAATTTCCCTAGAAATTTTGTAAACTTGTTATCATATAGCAGCACTAAATCATCCACCTTGAAATTTCACAACTTAATATGCCTATCATGCCATGCTTTCTCACGTTCCTTTTGCACTTGCAGGTGAAATCCTGCAAGAAAGCAGTCTTCTTATAACTCCATCAACTACGTGAGCGATTCCTCCAAGGTCTCACGATCTTCCATATCTGTCAAAGATGCAATATGTAGACTTGGACAATATACTCCATAGGCATCACTGCTTCAATCCCATAGACCAACATAAACAATGTTTGGCCTGTCAACTTCTTGCAGGTCGGCTTGTATGCCCATGGTATTGCTGGTACGTGCATATCCCAATCATTCATTTTCATGTTATAGACCTTTTCAATGCAATCTCTTAGATTTTGTTAAATGTCTCCACTATTCCATTTACCTATGGGTGATAGGGCATTCTCTTTTGATGGTACACCTAAAATTCTTCAAGCATCATGTTGATCGTTTCATTCAAGAAATGTGTACCCCTATCGCTCATCAATATCTTAGGGCATCCAAACCATGTCAGGACATATTCAAACAAAAACTTCACAGTGATGGTAGCTGTATAATCCTTCACCAGCTACGCTTCCATCCATCTGGTTAAATATTCTGTTGCAGTGATAATATGTTGTGCGCCCATATTATTTCCTGGTGGTTGTATTGGACCTATGAAATCAATGGCCCATTTATCAAATACCTGCAATGAATCCTAGGGATTTAAAGCAAATTCATCTTGTCATGAAGGCTTTCCCATCCTTTGGCAAGCATCGCATGCCTTGTATTATGCCTTAGAATCCTTATGTAATGTCAGCCACCAAAACTCTGCGCGTAGAATCTTCTGCGCAGTTTCTTTTTCGACGTAGTATCCTCCTGTCGCTCCTCCATGTGCTTCAATGAGGATACTAGTGTGTTCAAATTTTAGAACAAACTTTTGTACTATTTCATCTGTTCCCATCTTGCATAAGTGACCTGAAATCACTGAAAAACCTACAGAGCGGACTACTAACTCCTTGTTTTGTTGAGTGGGATATCCTTTTGGAGATGTACCTGTGTTTAAAAACTAAATGATATCAGCAAAATGGTCATCTATGACACACACCGTAAAGAGCTACGCATCCGGCAGCCCTTCCTACAAACTATTTGGTTCTTCACCCATTTCAATCCTTGACAGATGGTCTAGTCCTGCATTCATCCTTACAAGCTTCAAAATCACTTCAAAGTCATATTCTTAAAACAACAGTAACCATCGACAGATCCCCCCCCCCCGCCCAACACAACGTTATTGACCAGGTACTTCAGCACAGAGTGATCTATATACATTTTAAAGTGTCCACCCAAAATATAATGCCGAAACTTTTGCAACACACAGACCATCGCTAGCCCTTCGCGCTTTGCAGTGGAATAATTATTCTGAACCTTTGATAACTTTATTCTTGCAAAGGCCATCGGATGATCCATTTCTCCCTCTCCTGCCTATGTTAATACCTCACCTAGTGCAATGCAAGAGGCATCTACATGCACATGGAATTATTTCTTCCAATCTTGAAACACCAAAATGGGTGCAATCACCATTTTTTCCCAAGACATCTAGACTACATTGACATTCTTCATCCCAAAAAAACATCGCATCTTACTTCAATAATTTTTCCATCGACATGGTTATCTGAGCATATGCCTTGATAAACTTCCTATAATACCCAGTGTGCCCCAAGGTCGCTCGTAGTTGTTTTAAATTCCTAGGAGCTTCCAAATTCACAATCACGGTGATCTTCATAGGCTCCACCATCAATCCTTTCTTACATATGACATGGCTGAGCAAAATTCCAAATGGCATACATAATATGCACTTCTTCAAATTTAGCATGATCTGATGCCTTCGACATGTATCCAGTATAAGGCACAGACTCACAAATTAGCGCTTCAACAACCCAAACACAGTCCACTCGTTGAAATAAACCTCCAAAAATTTATGAATAAATTCCTTTAACATTGCGATTACTACCTGGGAGAAAATTGCAGGCACATTCTTCAATCCAAATGGCATTACTGGATACTAAAATAAACCCCACTCCATCGTGAAGGTTGTCTTGCAATGATCTTCTGACGTGATATTTATATGATAGTATCCCGAAAGCCATCAGTAAATGAATAAGCCTCTTTTCCTCCAACATTCTCTAATACTTCATCTGTAAATGATGTTGGAAATGGATTGTACATGCATGCATCATTCAAATTTCTTAGATCTATGCATATCCTGATTTCGCCTCTCTATTTCTTATCATGGAAAACCATTAGACTCATCCAATCAGATTCTTCTATAGGTTCAATAATACTCTCATCTAGCATATTATCAAGCTCTTCACACACCTTTTCTTTATACTTTGAATTGAGCCGATAAGGTCTCTGCTTGATAGGCTTCACATCTGGTTTCAACGTAATCTTCATAACACCTAAATCTCCTACGATCCCTTTCAAATATGAAAACTTTGTTGGGAATAGATCCTGGTACTCACATAGAAATTCAGCCACCTTATCAATTGTATCTTCGAATCATTAATCTCCTATCTTCACGAACTTAGGATCTTCTTTAGATCCAATATTGACTTGTCTAGTTTTCAAAGGTTCTGATATATCTGTGTTTTCAACTTTCAGTCCTTCGACTTCGTGTTCTCCTTCTGTCTCCGGAATGTTAATATTCTATGGGTCTTCTTCTTCCTCTTTAGCAGTGACATTGTAACATTCTAGCACATGGCACAACTGTGTATTCCAATTTGACAAAGCCCATTCTATCAGTTCCTTAGGTGTTTTGAATATAGATACTTTTATCTCCTAGAGCACTTCATCAATGCATTCAAACCAATCCTCAAAGCTGAAAGTAAATAAGAAACTCTCTCTTAATATATCCCATTCAATTGTCCCATGGTGAAGCTTTGTTTCCAAATACCATTTCATTGGGATTGTATCTAAGGTATGACAAAAAATGTGCACCCATTCTGATTGTGGTTCTGTTCCACGAGCCTTAGTCCATCGAGCCAAATGATTGTATGGATCATACTTTCCATTGTACTTTTCTGTCATTCGAGTATTAGCATAACCAAACCTTAATTTCATCCTTCTTATGTATTCCTTCCATCCAGCAAAGCTCTCCTTATGTGCACCCCACCAACGGGCAGGCATAGCGTGCAGTGCCAACTCCAGCATTTGGAAGCAATGTTCTTCGAGTACTTCCCTTTCAAATTCATCTAAGAAAATATCCACATCATTCAAACCATCGTAATGTGGAAGCTTCCTTACCTCAGTTGAGACACACTGCAATGATTTGGTCATCCTATTACAACAGAGTGTAGATACTTCATGCAACCAATTCTACTGTGTTCAAGCTCTTCATCTGAGTCTAAGGTGCTAGAGTTATCCCTTACCCACGCAATTCTTCCATCGGCTATAGGATTGATCCAATCTTCATTTCACGTTGTGATATTATATATCTGATCCAGATGATTATCACTCTCCAAAAAGTCACAAACGGGTTCAATAAAATGCACTCCTTCGGTAAGGTCTAGTGGTACTATGACCCAAAGTGACTTCCTTTCAAATGTCATTTGCCACTTCTTCAAGTTGATTACTGGGTCCATATCAAAATCCTAGTCAATTCCTAGTAACATGGGGTACGGGCTATTGTCATCCACTACTTCAATGACCTCAAAGTTAGCCAGCGTGCTCGCACCCTCAATGTCTACTGTTACACCATATAAGTGCCCCATTAGAATAATCTTCTATTGATTTGCGATGTGTTGTAACATTCTTGTTTTTGATAAGTTAGCTATTAGATAAAAAATCAAAATGCCATACAAAAAATGATAACTTAGGATATGGACCAAAAATAAGATGGAAAATAAAAATGTTAGGAGTGATTATTATTCCAGGGCCGTATCAAATAAAACGATAGGGTAGTTGGTCTAAAAAAGGAAGGCAAAATGAAAAAGATAGATAAGCAACAAAATAAAAATATTTTATTTAGAAAATAAATTAAAGTTGCTAGCTCAAATGTACCTTTGAAAAATGTGCTTTTGATTAATCATGCTTAAGTTCTTAATTATGGTTCAATTGTTGTAATAAAGTTTGATGACTTTATAAAACAAGTGACAAATGAAACTTTTGTTGTATTGGCGGAAATGAAAAAATGACACATCAGATGCTGATAACCAATGCGTACTTTTCAATGAAGATCCTTCACTCTTCTCAGATCAACGACGGAGGAATCCTTTCATCCCCCCCTTATCTGTTTCTCGTTAACGCGGGAGGGAAGGGGGTCCGAAAAGCCATTTTCATGGCTGCCAATTTTTGCAACGTGGCACCACCAAAATGTTTCGGACCCCCAAGACCCAAAACCAAAAACCATTATGACCCCCCCTCGAAATTTTCTTCCAATTTTTCTTCCATCTGACTATTGACTTCTCCCACACCTTGTGCATCTGTTATCCTCTGTCCAATAAGGAACCTCCACGTCATCATTCCATTTTCACTTATCTATTCACTGCCCACCACATTATAATAATGTTTCCCATACACTCAAAATTTTTTGTTGTGCCTGATTATCTGTTTAAACATCCGTTAAGCATTAATTCACATTTCCTCTGCAAACTGAATGCCTACAGCTAGATCTAAACAGTCACTTGAGCCCAATTGAACCTATAAATCCTTCATGGCTCCAATTTTTCCACTTTCGCTTCCATCCATAAACCAAAAGCATTATTTGTCACTCTATGTATTTTTTCCACTCTCATCAATTTTAGGTTAAAAACAGCTTCTGAATTTCCCTTGTAGTAGTGATGGCTCCTAAAGCCAAGATACAAAAGACTATCGAAGAAGGGAATCCTTCCACAATCTCCCTTGATCTGGATCATATGCCACTTGTAGACTCCCTTTTCAAAATCAATGACTGTGAATGTGAATTTGATTTCTATGAATTACATTCATGGTTAAAACTGAAATATACTAATAAGGAGGATTCCATTCACTTCTGGGAGACTCCTCTACCATTGTTTTCTTTTCCTAAGACCCATCAATTCCTTGATCTAATCTCTTGGTCTCATGCCAGGTATGACCCTATGAAAAGAACAGTAATGACTCAAGATGGAAAAATCTTGATTACCATCATTTCTCAGACCATAAACCAGATGCTAATGATACCTCCATCAGATTCCCTTAGTCGTTTCTCACCTACGGCTCTCATGGACCTCTACAAAAATCTCACCTTCCCACAGAGAGCTCTTATCTTTTAACTTTTCCTACCAGAAGATGTCGAATTAGCTAAGAGAAATCCTCCATATTCATCTTCCATGTTCCCTGAAGCTACAAGACACATTATCTCTCTGTTATCATACCTCCTAGGTTATGAAAATGACCAAGCTATTGATGAATGCATCCTTGGGTTCTTTTCTATTTTTAGCAAAGAATATCAACCTACCTTCATGTATAATTATAGCCACTTTCTGGTTGGTAATATACATGAACAATTTATGAATTTGACCACACAAGGAGTATTCAGGTACAGTTCAGTTATAATTCATCTAATTTTGTTTCAGTAGGGAGCTCTATTGCCTATTCAGCTAAATAGACAGGATGAGAAGGGAGTGAATCAATCAGTGATTCGCTGGACAAAGCTAGTAAGAGCAAGATCATTAAATTTTACATTCTCCCAGTTCATTTATTCCTCCATACATCAAGTTCTCCAATTACTCAACAGCCAAGCAGAGCCCAGAACTAGAGAAGAAATTAAAAATGCATTGCACCTATCAGAGCAAACCAAGACTGGTGATTGGTACCTATACCAAAATTACACTAAGATTAGGATCTATGGTCGTGAGTTGGCTCCATACAAATTTCCTAAGTATGTGCCGATGAGAATATTCTCACCGGAATACATCAGGCAAATGATAAATATGGATGAAGTCCATTTTGTCTCAAGAAAGAAGAAATCACAGTTTAAACACAAAGCCAAAGTACGGAGTTTCATCTGTAACACTAGATCTACAACTACAGAAGCAGATAGATTGCTAAAGAACATGAACCTCCAGCCAAGCTTCACTTGGTCTTATGATCCTTTTGGGATTATTTCAGTGCTCAGAGTGTAGTTGAAGGAAACACCTTAAACCATACTCCAAGGCCAGAATTGGAGAAGTTCATAAATCAGGAGCAATGGTCTGAAGGTATTCTCACAAAAGTTGATGAACAGGTTATATCAACTCTCCAGACAAATACTCTAGCTACATAGAGTACTCAACATCAAAGAGCCAGAGAAGAAACTCAATCAACTACAAAACCAGGTAAAGAGTACTATATTTTACAAAAGAAGTTGAAAACTAGGCTATCAATTTCATTAGGAAGCAAGCCATCAGAGATGAATGATCTTGGAGAATTGGAATATGTTTCATCAATAGGGACCACTGATCCCAAGCCTCCCTCTACTTCTTCAACTCCTTCTTTAACCTAACCTATGGAGATTATCCAATCAACTAGACTAGATCAGTAGAAGATACTAATATCTTTGCAACATTTTTGGAAATCAAGAAAAAGAATGAAAGTCTTCAATCTCAAGTTTACAGTCAATTTTGGAAACAGACATCCACTTCTCAGCATAGACTTCTCTCTTCCTTTGCTATTGAAAGAGGAAGGATGAAAATGGCATTTTTGAAGGCTCAAATTCCATTTCCTAAATCCACAACAGAATACAAGAAGACAATCTTCTCATTTGATGTGAACCAAATACATCCCATTGATCAAATGGATTTGCATAGGCAATCAGGTCAGATGTTATTTTCAACAACGACTATAACTTCCATGTCCCTTTTTAAGCTCAGAACTACATTGTCCAATGTACAGTCACATCTTAAGGTTGAAAATATGTCATCCTTGTCTAAAGATAACAACTTAAAATCTTTAGAAGATATCATTATCAAGAATGGATATGATCCCTAGGTCTGTAAAGCAATTGAAGAAATATTGCAAAAGAAGAATTTTAAGATTACAGACTTAAAGAAACAGTTGAAGCTGCCTTCAACTAAGGATCCACAGACCAAAGAAATGGAATAAAATGAACAGCACAAGGATGATATGTTAAAGCTCATTATTCAGCAAAACATACAGATCAAAAAAATGGAGGAGCAGATAGAACAACTACTCAAGGAAAAAGAGACAGCACAACTTGATGTGACCTTAGTGACAACAATTCCAATGACAGGTGCATGTTTAAGCTCATCTCCTACTAACATTGCTTCGTCTTTAGCAATAGGTGAAACAACAAGGTTATCACAGGAGCTACAAGCATAGAAACAACAAAATGAGAAGTTGCTTTAGAAGTTTCAAGTCATGGAGTCACAAAAGGTAAAAATGATACCTTGTATGTAGATGAAATGCAAAATTCACATAGGTTAGAGCTCAAAGGTAAACAGTTAGAAAGCAAGACTCTAATGGCAGACACTTTGGCCCAAGCCAAAGAATATATCTGGTTAGATATTGGCCACTTGATAACAGAAGTATGTCCATCCATACAAATCATATTTGAGCAGCAAGAACTGATTGCTAAATGCATGGTAGAGATAGAAACCCAAAAGGCAACATTGGGCACAAAACCCAAAGAAGCATCAGGAATGATACGTTTATTGAATTCTAAGACTAGGCAGTAGTTACAAGAGATGAACATTCCATATAGGACAACTACTATTTTGGATATTAATAAAGTCCTAGTGAAGAAGAATCTGTTAACTCAACTAAAAGCAAAGTGTGATGCTTTGAACACTATAGTTAGGAGGTTTCACTCTAAATTCAGTATATTACATAAGAAAGGTTTACCAAAGATAGTATAATCAAATGATCAATTAGTAAAATTGGAGGAATACTGTGAAAGGCTTCATACCATTGCAGCAGACATCAATCAATTTGCAGGGATAAAAAGGTAGATTACTGGCAAGGAGTTTTTGGAATCTTTAAGCTTAGACCAAAACCAATTTTGAGAGATATACCGAAGTTGATGAGATACTTAGAAGGATGGTAAATCTTGAGATAACTAGTGAGAAAAGGTGGGATCAATTGTGTGAAACAATGGATTAAATTTTCATTCCAACAAGAAGACAACAACAACATATTTTGAAGGAACATTCATCAACAACTTCTTATCTAATAGGGACACATCATTGCAGTAGTTTTTCTTTTCCTATCTTCTTTCAAGCTATCTTGTAATCAGTTTAGGATATTTTGTGTAGAACTTGTATAAATAACTCTCTTCTATGAGTTATTAAAGTTGGTACCTTTCTATAAGAAATTTTGTAAAAATATTGATGTACAAGCTATTTCTAGCTCACTGATAATAAAGAAAAGGATTTTGAATTTGGTCTCATATAGTATCATTTTCTTCTATAAGATTTTCACGTGTTTCATTCATTATGTTTATTATACATATGTTTAAGTTTTACAAAGGTATCAGGTGAGAATAAATGTGTTACAATTATTCTTAAAATTCTTTTTTGAAGTTATTATCATAAGGAGACTAAGATATTGGATTGTCTTTCTAAAATCTCCCTCTAAATCATAAAACTGTCAGCATCTTATGTAATCTTAAGCATAGTTTGTTTAAATTTGGAACATGGGACAAAGGTTTTCTCACTTATGATAATTGATCCTCCTATCTGAAATCTAAATTAATCATACCTCCTTACTATTCTTTTTAAACACCTTATAAATTCAGATCACTATTTGAAGTCAAATAACATCCCTTTGATTATCTATTAGTACAATATAAAAGAGTTAATACATCATTCTTACATTTTTTCTATATATTGGTCCTCCATAAAAACCAAAACCAAAACCAAAACCCCTAAAACAAATATCTTAGATGCTCAGGCATGATCAATTGATCATTATCATCTCAGAGGAACAACATCAATCTAGCGCCATTTCCATGGACTCAAATTTGATTAGTTTTCCTGGGCCAACAACATAAATTCTATTCCTTTAAGGTGACTAAAGGTCTAGACAGGTCAAAATCCTTCACCTAGCAACTCCACTATATCAAATTGACACCTTTTAAGCACACTAGATCCCATTCTAAATCTGACACAGTTAGTACTCTATCAGATCCAAAAAGACTTGTGAGAAAGGCCAGTTCTAGAAGCATACATCAAATATCTTCTTCTACTTCAGGCTTGCAGTATGAAGGTATATTACAATTTGATTCCTATAGTAACATTCCATCCAATCCATATTGGACTAATTTATGACCTAGGGTTGCTGAACTTTTAGATAGGGGAGTTGATTTTAAATCAGCTTTCCTTATTCATTCACTTGAATCTCATCCAGAAACCCTACTTCCACCGGGATCACCTAAATATGAGTCTGACCTAGGTGTTCATTTACCTGAATACAAACCTACAGATTTCATATCCCCCACTACATATTCATTCCCTTCCACTTTTGAACGCCCTGAATCTTCTCCTTCTAAACAACCTGAAGGGACCTTTGCTATATATTCAAATCCACTCTTTGAAACAAAATAGGATATTCATTCTTAGGTCCACAGGTTAGTTATTAGGACTCCTTTAAAATATTTTAGGTCGTCTCCTCCTTCTTTATCCCCTCCTTCTTCACCTCCACATAGTCATTCACCCTCTTTATCACCATCTTCCTCTTTTTCTTCTTTAACATCTACACGAACATCTCACACACCATCTTCAACTATGGCATTCCGACCTATTGTATAGGCTAGATATGCAGCTTTAGCTTTACCTCCAAACCTTCATGCTTTCCCTCCTGGATATTTAAAGCACCTTCCTAGGTATAATTGAGAAACCGGTCCCTCAGTTGAAGACCATCTTCAAGAATTTCTATACTTTGTAGATAATATGAACATAGAACCAGAAAATGTTTACATGAAGTTGTTTGTTTAGTCCCTTGAGGGAAATGTGAGAACTTGGTTTAGGCAGTTACCTACAAATTCCATTATAAATTGGGAAGAGTTAACAAATATATTCAAAAATCAATGGGGAGTAAAGAAAGATTCTTTATACTATTTTACTGAGTTTGAAGAACTTAAAAGAAACTTTGGTGAACATGTCTCTAATTTTATTAAAAGGTTCAATAAACTTTATCATAAGATGCCTCCTGATTGGAAACCCCCTATAGCAGCAGCCAAAGCTAGGTTCTCAAAATCCTTTTAAAATTATTTTGCTATAATGTTAAGAGAAAGAACTTCAAGAACTCTTGAAGACATGCAAACTAATGCTATAGAGGTGGAAGAAAATAGGGCAGCCTTAACCACTTTAAAAGCTAAAAAGGAAAAGACCCAAAGAAAGATTAAATCTAGTCAAGAGGCCTCTACTTCTTCAAAGACTAAAACTGAAGATTCTAAAATTGATGAGATCACTTCACTTCTTAGAAATCTATCCAATAGAATTTCCAAGATTGAGACTCAACCTAAAACAGTTCAACAAACAGTAACTCGACCTCAAAATCAAAATCAAGTTCAATACAAGAGAAATCCACAATTACAAATTCTTCAAAGACCTAGTAATGATCAACATGTTCCAACTCCTTTATTGATAGATGATCAACAGCCTTATGACAATACCATGAAAATCACCAATGACATTAACAATATGGATAGCTCATTTGGTCAGACAACTATTATTCCTCTTTCACAAAATAAGAAAATTAAAGAAGATCAAGAATCCTCACAAGTTTCCAAATACCATGCCTTCTCTGAATTCCTAATTGCAGAGCTCAACAAAATTTATGATATTAGACCTAGACCTAGCCCTGGAAGACCTCCTAAGGAACCTCCAACAATTGAACCTCATACCAAAACTGTTGAAACTCATACAACTACTATTCGACCATTAAATCAGTCAACTGATACAGCTCAAATTGAAAAAATTGTCTGGACTACATTTAATGTTGAAAAGGAGTTAGAAAGAGTTAAAATCCCTATACCACTTTCGAAACTTTCCAAAAACTCTAGATATAAAACTCAAGTTTCCAAATGGATACAAAACACCTATGTTGATGATGATAGTGACGTTATTAGCCTTCAAGATGAAAAACCAACAGTTGTCTTTGGTCCTAGCTCAGATATGATAGATGAAATAGTACCCCCTTTCTATGTAACACTAAAGATAACTGACCCCATGCTATATAACTTTATGCTTGATTCTAGAGAATCACACAATCTCATGCCAAAAACCATCATGGATCATTTAAATCTTGACATAACTAGATCCTATCATGATTTGTACACCTTTGATTCCAAAAGAGTACCTTGTCTAGGATTGATTAAGGATTTAGTAGTTACTCTTGCCCAAATCCTAGTAAAGAGCATAGTGTTCGATATTGTTGTCACTCACATCCCTCCCAAATTTGGAATGCTCCTTTCAAGGTCTTGTTGTGCCAAATTAGGGGAACTCTTTAGATGGACATGTTTTATGCCACTATTCCAGTTTATGGGGGAGAACAACTTAGGTTGTATAGAGAGGTTAGATTTTTCCACACGGTATGTAAAACATATCAACCAAAGAACCCCCCATTTATGAAATTGATCAATATTTTCGTTGTTTTCAACTCTCTTCAAATCAAATACATGAATCTCAAGTAAAAATTGAAGATGTAGTTGAAAACCCTGTATCACATCAAATTGAGGTATGGAAACTGTTCTTTGATGGTTCTTCTACAAAGGATGGAGTAGGGGCAAGGGTAGTTTTAAATTCACCAGAAAAGGAAAACATAACATAATCATGTAAACTTGATTTTGAAGTCACCAACACTGTAGCAAAATAGGAGGTTTTCCTTCTAGGACTATAGTTAGCCAAGAATTTAAAGGTACACAACCTAAGTGTTTTCACTGACTCAGAGCTCATTATAAGACAAGTTAGAAATCTTTGCCAAAAAAAGCATCCTAGGCTTAGATATTATAGAAATGAGGTTTGGGATTCCATTGAAAATTTCTTTGATACCTTCAACATAACTTATGTCCCTAGAAATGAAAACATACATGCAGATTCTTTGGCTATTTCTACAAGCTCATTTAAGATTCTTTATCAAACACAGTTGTTGTACCAAATCTAGGCTAAATACAAGCCATTTATACCTGATAACCAAAAGCATTGGCAAGTGTTTGAGGATCATGAACAACTAAAATCTTTCCTTCAACTTGTAGGTGACTTTTCTCTTCTACAAATTGATGAAGACAATCTTGATATGGTCAATCCTCAAGCTACTGATGATCCCGAATTAAATTCCAAGATTACAGTCATGACATCATACAATTATCAAACAACTTCATTCTTAAAGGGTTGGTTCCTTTAGATAAATTATTCGATTATAATGATGTCCCCCAAAATCCTCCATCCATTTCTCCTGAAGATGACATAGAAGAAATTAATATTGTATCCCAAGAACAAGTGCAAAATATTAAAATATTTACATCTTTAACCCTAGAAGTTAAAGATGAATATCTTAAGTTACTTAAAAAATATAAGGATGTTTTTTCTTGGTCTTATGTTGATCTTCAAAGTTAAGATACATCTCTTATTGAACATAAGATCCCATCAAAAACTGAAGCTAAACCCTACTAGCAAAAACTTAGAAGAATTAATCCAGTTCTTCTACCAACTATTGAGAAAGAGCTTAAGAAAATGTTAGATGCACAAATCATTCTTCCACTTATATATTCTATTTTGATTTCCAATCTAGTACCCGTCAGAAAAAAGAATGGTGAAATCAGACTCTGTGTTGATTTTAGAAACTTAAATAAAGCATCACTAAAGGAAAACTATCCATTACCTAAGATGGATTAGTTACTTCAACAAGTTTCTAGAGCCAACAAAGTTTCCATGTTAGATTGTTTTTCTGGTTATAATCAGATTATGGTGGACAAAGAAGATAGGGAAAAGACTACCTTCACAACACCTTGGAGTACTTTCAAGTATGTAAGGATGCATTTTGGTTTGACAAATGTAGGGGCTACATTCCAGAGAGCTATGGATATAGCTTTTGTAGGCTAGGTAAACAAATTTCTTGTTATTTATCTTGATGACCTTACAATTTTCTCTAATTTTGATAAAAAGCATTTAAAGCACTTGATTAAGGTTTTTGAAAGATGCAAGAAATTTGGGAAATCGTTCAATCCAAAGAAATCTCTATTTGATATCTCAGAAGGGAAATTGATTGGCCATATAATTTCTATAAATATATTAGATATTGATCCAAATAGAGTATCAACCATTCATATATTAACATTACCAAGAAATAAAAAAGAAGTTTAGGATTTTCTTGGTAAAATCAACTTTTTAAGAAGGTTCATACCCAATTATGTTGAAATTGTCAAAGATATAACTGAAAAGCTTAAGAAGGGTCATGAAGTTAAATGGATTGTCTCTTCCAGACATTCATTTGATCAAATCAAGAAAGCTATCTCTGAAGCTCGAACCCTAGGCCGCCCTGATTATACCAAACCATTTAGTATCTTTTCCTTTTCCTTTGAAAGAACCCTTGTTGTCATTTTACTATAAAAGAATGAAGATTCCCATGACCAACCTATAGCCCTTTTTAGCAAAGCAATGAGAGATGTTGAGTTCAAATATGACATAATTGAGAAGCAGGCTTATGCCCTAGTCCAATCCTTGAAATCTTTTAGGATGCATGTTTTACATTCAACCATTATAGCCTATGTTCCCAACAGTGTTGTTAAAACTATTCTCACTCAACCAGATACTGATGGGAGGAGAGGTAGATGGATCACCCAAATTTTGGAGTATGATCTAACTATCGAAACCAAAAAGTTAGTAAAAGGTCAAGGATTAGCTAAGCTTCTAGCTAAATCCAACTATAAAGTGCTATGCATCAACTCTGTTTTGGAAACACAAGCGAAGAATCCACAAGAACCTTCCCAAAATGCAAATAGGAAGAATCCACAAGAACCTTCCCAAAATGCAAATAGGAAGAATCCATAAGAACCTTATTTCTATGCAGAAGGGGAGAACCCACAAGAACCTTCCCAAAATATGAATGAGGAGAATGCACAAGAACCTTTACCTTCAAATCAAACCATCTCTTTAAACATTGATGAGAAATTTCTTTTACCAAATTAGTATCAAGATATTGTAAATTTCTTAATTTAGTTTGAGTGTCCTGCATCATTTTCCAAAAGTCAATGTAAGACTCTCAAATTGAAAGCAGTTAATTACTGTATCATAAATGAAAATGTATATTGGAATGACCCACTCAATATCTTATTATTATGTTTAACAGAATTAGAGACTGAAGGGATAATTGATCAGTTTCATAGAGGATTCTATGGAGGACATTATGCTTGGACAGCAACAACATATAAGATATTAAGGGCAGGAATCTATTGGCCAACATTATTCTTACAAGTAGGAGCAAAGGTTAGAAGTTGTGTCCCTTGTCAGATGTTTGCTGGTAAGCAAAAACTAGTAGCTCTTCCACTGATCCCAACAATAGTTTCAGCACCTTTTCTCCAATTGGGATTAGATTGTATTGGAGAGATTAATCTTAATTCAAGCAATTAGCATAGATGGATCCTCACTACAATAGATTACTTTAGTAAATGGGTGGAAGCAATTCCAGTCATAAATGCTACTAACTCAGTAGTAATCAAATTCATTGAAGAAAACATTTTATCTAGGTTTGGTTTCCCAACCCAAATTGTTACTGACAATTCCACAACATTTTCCAATGTTAAAATGATTGAATTTTGCCAGAAATATCATATTCTGCTACATCATTCAACTACATATTATCCTCAAGGTAATGGTCTTTCATAATCATCCAATAAAGTCGGGTAAAGGTTATTATAAAAACTTTAGCAGATCATAAAAAGAGTTGGGATACTCATCTAATTTATGCAGTCTGGGAAAACGGGATTACTCCAAAAAGATCTATTGGAAAATCTCCATTTCATTTAGTTTATGGAAAAGATGTAATTTTCCTTACCAATTTGGCCTTCCCTGTTTTAAAATTTCTGTAGGATTCAACTGATGAATCTGATGATTTTTCAAGGAGAATAAATCAAATTATTGAACTAAATGAGAATAGAGATGAAGGTCAATACAAATTGAAAAAGTATCAGAATAAGATGAAGAGCTTGTTTGATAGAAGAGATGGGGAAAGGGACTTCAAGGAGGGTGATCTATTGCTAAGATGGGATTCTAGAAGAGAAGACAAAGGAAAACATGGAAAGTTTGACAACCTATGGTTTGGACCTATATCCATTTTTGAAGTAAAAGGAAACAACACTTTTTTGCTACAAAATCTTGAGGAACTATATTCCACTTATCCTGTCAATGGAAGGTTTTTCAAACATTACATTCAATACTGAGAAATTGAAGTAGATTTCATTACTATCGTTGTAAAGAGTTCGGTTTATTTTACTTTTCAAAATGTCAATATGAGTTTTTCATAGCAAAGACTCCATAGCCCAAGGAGAAGGCAGATGGATCTACAGGTTCTCTGCATTCTTTAGGAGAAAGCAATTCCCAGTTGGAGTCAATGTTGTAACATTCTTGTTTTTGATAAGTTAGCTATTAGATAAAAAACAAAAATGCCATACAAAAAATGATAAGTTAGGATATGGACCAAAAACAAGATGGAAGATAAAAATGTTAGGAGTGATTATTATTGTAGGTCCATATAAAATAAAATGATAGGTTAGTTGCTCTAAAAAAGGAACGCAAAATGAAAATGATAGATAAGAAACAAAAGAAAAATATTTTCTTTAGAAAATAAATTAGAGTTGCTAGCTCAAATGCACCTTTGAAAAATGTCCTTTTGATTAATCATTCTTAAGTTCTTAATTATGGTTTAATTGTTGTAATCAAGTTTGATGACTTTATAAAATAAGTGACAAATGACACTTTTGTCGTATTGGTGGAAACAAAAAATGACACATCGAGCACTGATAACCAATGCGTACTTTTCAAGAAGATCCTTCACTCTGCCTAGATCAACGACAGAGGAAGCCTTTCAGCCCCCCCTTGGTTGTTTCCATTAACGTGGGGGGTGCAAAGTAGTTTTCGTATATGCCACTTTTTGCAACGTGGCACCTCCAAAATGTTTCAGACCCCCAAGGCCCAAAACCACAAACCATTATGACCCCCACCACGAAATTCGCTTCCGATTTTTCTTCCATCCAATCGTTGACTTCTCCCACACCTTGTGGATCCATTATCCTCTATCGAATAATGAACCTCCACGTCATCCATCTATTTTCACTTATCCATTCACCACCCGCCATGTTAAAATACTGTTGCCCATACACTCCAAAGTCATTGTTGTGCCCGATAATCTGTTTAAATGTCCGTTAAGCATTAATTTTTGTTTCCCCTACAAATTGAATGCCTGCGACTAGATCTAAACAGTCAATTGAGCCTAATTGAACCTATAAATCCTTCATGGCTCCAATTTTTTCCACTTTTCACTTCCATCCATAAACCAAAAGCACCATTTGTCGCTCTGTGTATTTTTGCCACTATCGTCAATTTTAGGTTAAAAATAGCTTCTAAATTTCCCTTGCAGTAGTGACAGCTCATAAAGCAAAGATACAGAAGACTTCAGAAGAAGGGAATCCCTCCACAGTCTCCTTTGATTTGGATCATATGCCACTTGTAGACTCCCTTTTCAAAATCAATGACTGTGAATGTGAATTTGATTTCTATGAATTACATTCATGGTTAAAAATGAAATATACCGATAAGGAGGATTCCATTCGCTTTTGGGAGATTCTTCTGTCATTGTTTTCTTTTCCTAAGACCCATCAATACCCTGATCTAATCTCTTGGTGTCAAGCCAGGTATGACGTTGTGCAAAGAACAGTAATGACTCAAGATGGAAAAATCCTGATTGCCATCACTCCTCATACCATAAACCAGTTGCTAATGGTACCTCCATATGATTCCCTTAGCCATTTCTCACCTGCAGCTCTCATGGACCTCTACAACAAACTCACCTCCCACAGAGAGCTCTTATATTTGAACTTTCCTACTAGAAGGTGTTGAATTACCTAAGAGAAATCCTCCATATTCATCTTCTATGTTCCCTGAAGCTACTAGACACATTATCTCTCTATTATCATACCTCCTAGATTATGAAAATGACCAAGCTGTTGATGCATCCATCCTTGGGTTCTTTTCTATTTTTAGAAAACAATATCAACCTGCATTCATGTATAATTATAGTCACTTTCTAGTTGATAATATACATGAACAGTTTATGAATTTGACCACACAAGGAGTATTTAGGTACAGTTCATTTATAATTCAACTAATTTTGTTTCAACTCGGAGATATATTTCCTACTTCGCCGAACAAACAAGATGAGCAGGGAGTGAATCAAACAGTGATTCACTGGATATAGCTAGTAAGAGTAGGATCATTAAATTTTACATCCTCCCAGTTCATTTATTCCTTCATACATCCAGTTCTCCAATTACTCAATAGCTAGGCAGAGCCCAGAATTGGAGAAGAAATTAAAAATACACTACACCTATTAGGGCAAACCAAGACTGTGACTGGTACCTATCCCATAAGTAAACTGAGATTAGGATCTATGGCAGTGATTTGGCTCCATACAAACTGCCTATGTGCCAATGAGAATATTCTCACTGGAATACATCTGGAAAATGATAAGTATGGATAAAGTCCATTTTGTCTCATGCAAGAAGAAATCAAAGTTTAAACAAAAAGCCAAAGTAGGGAGTTTCACCTGTAACACTAGGTCTGCAAGTATAGAAGCAAACAAATTGCTAAAGAACATGAACCTCCAGCAAAGCTTCACTTGCTCTTATGATCCTTTTGGGATTATTTCAGCACTCAGAGTGCAGTTGAAGGAAACGCCATACAACCATACTCCCAGGCTAGAATTAGAGAAGTTCATGAACCAGGAGCAATGGTATGAAGGTACTCTCATAGAAGCTAATGAATAGGTTATCTCAACTCCTCAAACAAAGACTCCATCTACACAGAGTACGCAGCATAAAAGAGCCAGAGAGGAAACTCAATCATCTACAAAACCAGGTAAAGAGTACTATATTTTACAAAATAATTTGAAAATCAGGTTGTCAATGTCATCAGGAAGCAAGCCACCAAAGATAATTGATCTTGGAGAATTGGAAGATGTTTCATCAGCAGGGACCATTGATCCCAAGCCTCCCTCTACTTCTTCAACTCCTTCTTCAACTAAACCTATGGAGATTATCCAATCGATTGAGACCATCTCAGCAGGAAATACTAATATCTTCTCAACATTTTTGGAAATCAAGCAAAAGAATGAAAGTCTTAAATCTCAAGTTTACGGTCAATTTTGGAAACAGACATCCACTTTTCAGCATAGACTTCTCTCTACCTTCGACAGTGAAAGAGGAAGGATGCAAATGGAATTTTTGCAAGCTTGGATTCCATTTCCTAAATCCACAAAAAACTACAAGAAGACCATCTTCCCATTTGATGTGAACCAGATACATCCCATTGATCAAATGGATTTGCATAGGCAATCAGGTGAGACATTATTTTCAACAATGACTACAACTACCATGTCTCTTTCCAAGCTCAGAACTGCTTTGTCCAATGTACAGCCACAGCTTAAGATTGAAAAGTTATCACCCTTGTCTAAAGATAACAAATTAAAATATTCAAAATGTGCCATTATCAATATTGGATATGATCCCCAACACTGTAAAGAAATTGAAGAAATATTGCAAAAGAAGAATGTTGAGATTATAGCCTTGAAGAAACAGTTGAAGCTACCTTCAACTGAGGATCCACAGACCAAAGAAATGGCAGAAAATGAACATCACAGGGAGGATACGTTAAAGCTCATTATTCAGCAAAACATACAGATCAAGAAAATGGAGGAGCATATAGAACAACTTCTCAAGGAGAAATAGACATCACAGCTTGTTGTGACCTCAGTGACAACAATTCCAATGACAGGTGAAGGTTTAAGCTCATCTCCTACTAACATTGCTTCATCTTTAGCAATAAGTGAAACAACAAGGTTATCACAAGAGCTACAAGCACAGAACCAACAAAATGAGAAGTTACTCCAGAAGTTCCAAGCCCTGGAGTCACAAAAGGTAAAAAAGGATACCTTGTATGTAGAAGAAATGCAAAAGTTACATAGGTTAGAGCTCAAGGATAAACAGTTAGAAAGCAAGACTCTAATGGTAGACACTTTGACCCAAGCCAAAGAAGATATCTAGTTAGATATTAGCCACTCGATAACAGAAGTATGGCCATCCATACAAATCATTTTCGAGCAGTAAGAACTGATTTCTAAATGCAGGGTAGAGATAGAAACCCAAAAGGTAGCATTGGGCACAAAACCCAAAGAAGCATCAGGAATGCCTAGGGTACTGAATTCTAAGACTAGGCAGCAGTTACAAGAGATGAACATTCCAGATAGGACAGCTACTATTTAGGAAATTAAGAAATTCCTACTGAAGAATAATCTGTTAACTCAGCTAAAGACAAAGTTTGATGCTTTGAACACTACAGTTAGGAGGTTTCACTCTAAATTCAATATATTACATAGGAAAGGTTTACCAAAGATAGTATAATCAAATGATCAGTTAGTAAAATTGGAGGAATATTGTGAAAGGCTTTATACCATTGCAATAGACATCAGTCAATTTGCAAGGATAAAAAGGCAGATTGCTGGCAAGGACTTTTTGGAAGTTTTAAGCTTAGACCTCTCCATTAAATATGAAATTGGTCATCTTTTTTCTCACCAAACCCAATTTTGAGAGATATACTGAAGGTTATGAGATACATATAAGGATGGTGAATCTCAAGATACCAAGTCAAAAAAGGTGGGATCAATTATGTGAAACAATTGATTAACTTTTCATTCCAACAAGAAGACAACAGCAACAAATTTTGAAGGAACGGTCATCAACAACTTCTTATCTAATAGGGACACATCATCGCAGCAGTTTTTCTTTTCCTATCTTCTTTCAAGCTATCTTGTAATCAGTTTATGATATTTTGTGTAGAACTTGTATAAATAACTCTCTTCTATGAGTTATTAAAGGTGGTACCTTTCCATAAGCAATTTTATAAAAATATTGATGTACAAGCTGTTTCTAGATCACTAATAATAAAGCAAAGGACTCTAAATTTGGTCTCATACAATTTCGTTTTCTTCTGTAATTTTTTGATGTGTTTCATTCATTATGTTTATTCTACATATGTTTAAGTTTTACAGAGATATCAGATGAGAATAAATGTGTTACAGTTATTCTTAAAATTCTTTTCTGAAGTTATTATCATAAAGACACTGAGATATTGGACTGTCTGTCTAAAAATCTCCTTCTAAATCATAAAAGTTTCAGCATCTTATGTAATATTAAGCATAGTTTATTTAACTTTTGAACATTGGACAAAGGTTTTCTCACTTAAGATAATTTATCTTTCTATCTTAAATCCAAATTAATCATACCTCCTTACTACTCTTTCTAAACACCTTATGAATTCAAATCACTGTGTGAATTCAGATAGAAACCCTTTGATTATCTATTAGTATAATCTAAAAGAGTTAATACATCATTCTTACAATTTGTTCTATGTATTTGTCCTCCATAAAAACCAAAACCAAAACGCCTAAAACAAATATCTTAGATGCTCTGGCATGATCAATTGACCATTATCATCTCATAGGAATAATATCAATCTGGCATCATTGCTGGGGACTTGAATTTGATTAGTTTTTCAGGGCTAACGACATAAATTCTATTCCTTTAAGGTGACTAAAGGTCTAGATAGGTAAAAATCCATCACCTAGCGACTCCACTGTATCAAACTGGCACCCTTTAAGCACATTAGATCCCATTCTGAATCTGACATAGTTAGTCCTCTGTCAGATCCAGAAAGACTTGTGAGAAAGTCTAGTTTTAGAAGGAGATATCAACCATCTTCTTCTACTTCAACCTTGCAGTCTGAAGATATATTACAATTTGATCCCTATAGTAGCATTCCATCCAATCTAGATTGGACTCATTTATCACCTAGGGTTGCTGAACTTTTAGATAGGGGAGTTGATTTTAAATCATCTTTCCTTATTCATTCACTTGAATCTCATCTAGAACCCCTACTTCCACCAGGATCACCTAAATCTCAGTCTTACCTGGGTGTTCATTTACCTTAATATAAACCTACAGATTTCATATCTCCCACTACATATTCATTCCCTTCCACTTCTGAATGCCCTGAATCTTCTCCTTCTAAACAACTTGAAGGGACCTTTGCTATATATTCAAATCCACTCTTTGAAACAAAAGAGGATATTCATTCTCAAGTCCACAAGTTAGTTATTAAGACTCCTTTAAAATATTTTAGGACCTCTCCTCCTTCTTTACCCCCTCCTTCTTCACCTCCACATATTCATTCACCCTCTCTATCACCATATTCCTCTTTTTCTTCTTCAACATCTACACGAACATCTCACACACCATCTTCAACTATGCCATTCCAACCTATTGTACAAGCTAGATATGCAGCTTTAGTTTTACATCCAAACCTTGATGCTTTCCCTCCTAGATATTTAAAGCACCTTCCTATATCTAATAGAGAAATTAGTCCCTCAGTTGAAGACCATCTTCAAGCATTTATAGAATTTTCAGATAACATGAACATAGAACAAGAAAATGTTTACATGAGGTTGTTTGTTTAGTACCTTGAGGGAAATGTGAGAACTTGGTTTAGGTAGTTACCTACAAATTCCATTAGAAATTGGGAAGAGTTAACAAATATATTCAAAAATCAATGGGGAGTGAAGAAATATGCTCTTTACTTTTTGACTAATATTGAAGAACTTAAAAGAAACTTCGGTGAACCTGTCTCTGATTTTATCAAAATGTTCAACAAACTTTATCATAAGATGCCTCCCGATTGCAAACCTCCTATAGCAGCAACCAAATCTAGGTGCTCAAAATCCTTTGAATATGATGTTGATGTAATGTTAAGAGAAATAACTTCAAGAACTCTTGAAGACATGCAAACTAATGCTATAGAGGTAGAAGCAAATAGGGCAGCCTCAGCCACATTAAAAGCTAAAGAGGAAAAGGACCAAAGAAAGCTTAAATCTAGTCAAGAGGGCTCTACTTCTTCAAAGACTAAAATTGAAGATTCTAAAATTGATGAGATCACTTCACTTCTTAGAAATCTATCCAATAGAATTTCCAAGATTGAGATTAAACTTAAAATAGTTCAACAAACAGTAAATCGACCTCAAAATCAAAATCAAGGTCAATATAAGAGAAATCCACAATTACAAATTCTTCAAAGACCTAGTAATGATGAACAAGTTCCAACTCCTTTAATGATAGATGATCAACAACCTGATGAAAATACCATTACAATCACCGAAGACATTAACAATATGGATAGCTCTTTTGGTTAGACCACTATTATTCCTCTTTCACAAAACAAGAAAATTCAAGAAGATCAAGAATCCTCTCAAATTTCCAAATACCATGCCTTCTCTGAATTCCTAATTGCAGAGCTCAACAAAAGATATGATCTTAGACCTAGACCTAGCCTTGGAAGACCTCTTAAGGAACCTCCAACAATTGAACCTCATACGAAAACTGTTGAAACTTAGACAACTACTATTTGACCATTAAATCAGTCAACTGATACAACTCAAATTGAAAAAACTGTCTTGACTAAATTTAATCTTGAAAAGGAGTTAGAAAGAGTTAAAATCCCTATACCACTTTTGGAACTTTCCAAAAATCCTAGATATAAAAATCAAGTTTCTAAATAGCTACAAAAGACCTCTATTAACGATAAAAGTGATGTTATTAGCCTTCAAGATGAAAAACCAATAGTTGTCTTTGGTCCTAGCTCAGATATGATAGATGAAATAGTACCCCCTTTCTATGTAACACTAAAGACAAATGACTCCATGTTATATAACTATATTGTTGATTCTAGAGCATCACACAATCTCATGCCAAAACCCATCATGAATCATTTAAATCTTGACATAAATAGATCCTATCATGATTTGTACACCCTTTGATTCCAAAAGAGTACCTTGTCTAGGATTGATTAAGGATTTAGTAGTTACTTTTGCCCAAATCCCAGTAAAGAGCATAGTGTTAGATATTATTGTCACTGACATCCCTTCCAAATTTAGAATGATCCTTTCAAGGCCTTGTTGTGCCAAATTAGGGGGAACTCTTTAGATGGACATGTCTTATGCCACTATTCCAGTTTATGGGGGAGAACAAATTAGGTTGTATAGAGAGGTTAGATTTGTCCACACAGTATGCAAAACATATCAACCAAATAACCACCCCATTTGTGCAATTGATCAAGATTTTGGCTGTTTTCAACTCTCTTCTAATCAAATACATAAATCTCAAGTAAAAATTTAAGATGTAGTTGAAAATCTTGTATCAAATCAAACTGAGGTATGGAAGTTGTTCTTTGATGGTTCTTGTACAAAAGATGGAGCGAGGGCTAGGGTAGTGTTAATATCACCAGAAAAGGAAAACATATCACAATCATGTAAACTTGATTTTGAAGTCACCAACAATGTAGTAGAATATGAGGCTTTCCTTATAGGACTACAGTTAGTCAAGAATTTAAAGGTACACAACCTAAGTGTTTTCAATGACTCAGAGCTCATTGTAAAACAATTTAGAAATCTTTTCCAAAAAAAGCATCCTAGGCTTAGATATTATAGAAATGAGGCTTGGGATTCCATTGAAAATTTCTCTGATGCCTTCAACATAACTTATGTCCCTAGAAACGAAAACTTACATGCAGATTCTTTGGCTGTTTCTGCAAGCACATTTAAGATTCTTGATCAAGCACAACTGTTGTAATAAATCCAAGTTATATACAAGCCATCTATACCTGATAACCAAAAGCATTGGTAGGTGTTTGAGGATGATGAACAACTAAAATCTTTCCTTCAACTTGTAGGTGAATTTTCTCTTCTACAAATTGATGAAGACAATCTTGATATGGTCAATCCTCAAGCTGATGATGATCCAGAATTAAATTCCAATATTGTAGATCATGAAATCATACAATTATCAAATAAATTCATTCCTAAGGGATTAGTTCCTTTAGATAAATTATTCGGTTATAATGATGTCCCCTGAAACACTCCATCCATTTCTACTGAAGATGACATAGAAGAAATCAATATTGGATCCCAAGAACAAGTGCAAAATGTAAAAATCTCTACATCTTTAGCCCTAGAAGTTAAAGATGAATATCTTAAGTTAATTAAAAAATATAAAGATTTTTTTTCTTGGTATTATGCTGATATTAAAAGTTATGATACATACCTTATTGAAATAAGATCCCATTAAAAACTGAAGCTAAACCCTACCAACAAAAACTCAAAAGAATTAATCTAGTTCTTCTAACAATTACTGAGAAAGAACTTAAGAAAATGTTAGATGCACAAATTATTCTTCCACTAAGATATTGTAACTGGATTGCCAATCTAGTATCTATTAGAAAAAAAGAATGGTCAAATTAGACTATGTGTTGATTTGAGAAACTTAAATAAAACATCACTAAAGGACAACTATCCATTACCTAAGATGGATCAGTTACTTCAACAAGTTTCTAAAGCCAACAAAATTTCCATGTTAGATGGTTTTTCTGTTTATAATCAGATTGTGGACAAAGAGGATAGGAAAAAGACTGGCTTTACAACACCTTGGGGTACTTTCAAGAATGCAAGGATGCGGTTTGGTTTGACAAATGTAGGAGCTAGATTCCAGAAAGCTATGGATATAGCTTTTGTAGGCTAGGTAAACAAATTTCTTGTTATTTATCTTGATGACCTTACAATTTTCTCTAATTCTAATAAAAAACATTTAAAGCACTTGATGAAGGTTTTTGAAAGATGCAAGAAATTTGGAATATCGGTTAATCCAAAGAAGTATCTATTTGCTATCTCATAAGGGAAATTGCTTGGCCATATAATTTCTGAAGATGGAGTAGTTTTGATCCAAACAGAGTATCAGACATTCAAACATTAACATTACCAAGAAATAAAAAAGAAGTTCGGGCTTTTCTTGGTAAAATCAACTTTTTAAAAAGGTTCATACCCAATTATGCTAAAACTGTCAAAGATATAACTGATATGCTTAAGAAGGGTCATGAAGTTAAATGGACTGTCTCTTCCAGACATGCATTTGATCAAATCAAGAAAGCTATCTCTGAAGCTCCAACCCTGGCCAGCCCTGATTATACCAAACCATTCAATATCTTTTCCTTTACCTCTGAAACAACCCTTGCTGCTATTTTACTACAAAATAATGAAGATTCCCATGACCAATCTATTGAGTGATAAAAAGGTGTCTTTTCAACCCCTATTTATCCTACATTAATTATCAATCCAAGCACAATTTTTTATCTCAAGGGTGTACTCAGTCTGAGGTGGTCACTTGTTCAAGAGTAATGTTTTCAGTATAGTGCTTACAAAAGTAAATGAATGCTGGAAACAAAATCTAATTGTAATGGTAAGAAACTTAAATGCTTTGTAACTAAATCATTTACTCAAGAAACTACAGCAATCATCAGTCAAGGATGCAGTAATGATAACTCTTTCCCCTGTAAACTGATGTAAATGAAAATCAATCATAGACAGGATCTCCAATCTGAGAACTTAGATAGTAGTAGTCAATGTTCATTACAGATGTAGATCTTTCTATCCACACTAAAGTAAATATTGGAAATAACAATTTGATTAGAAAAAAAGGAACAACAACTAAATCTATGAAAAAGGTCGAACAATGAAGCTTAATCTACAGAAATGAATTGAATAGTGATCCGAAATGAATTGAACCACAATCTTAACCGAAATGAATTGAACAACAATCTTCAATTAATAAAGGAATGACAAACCTAATTAAGTGTAACCACACAGCGACTATAGAGTAATTGAATCAGTAATCTTATTCTAGCATAATGGACATTAACCACAGGTATAAAGGAATGGCAATTGCAGTTATAATTGAACGGTAGTTAAATGAATAGCAATTGCAATTGTAAGTGAACCGTAGTTAAATGGACAACAATCGCAACTGTAAATGAACAGCAGAATCTGAATTAGACAGTGCAATATTGTTTCAGAATGAACAACATGACATTTTAATTTGTGAATAATAATCTTGCTATCCAATTACGATTTCGATATAACAGAGCAATTGAGAGAAATGTTCAGAAATAGAAGATTACTAAATAAAGAGAATTAAGGAAATGCAAAGGAAATCAAACCACACACAACAGTAATTGTAAAATAGTGATACAAGAAGCAAGTGGATCCACTAGGGCCAGGCCCTTAGCCACCAGGGAAGCATTGTTGTGTTTACTCCAGGATCAGATAACGGAACAACAACTGAGTTATATATTAATCATATATGGCAAACTTACGATTATTGCTCTTCAAAGTGAGTCAATGATCAAAGTTAATATCACAACAGTAAGTTCTACAAATTGACAATAATATCTACCCACTAGGCTACCAGTGCTATCCCTTTTTATAATGGCCAGGCGGAAGTATCAAGAATACAGATAAGTCTTGAAGCAGCGATCCCTTAGGATCAAATGATCTTGAGGGATTCGCGATATCTTTAATCTCCATTTTATCGTTTTGACTTCTTGCACTGATGTCGCATTTTCTCTTCCTTTTCCTAGTCCATGTGCTTCGATCTTGATCTCCTTGTCTGGATACGGCTTCCTGTCAAAGGGATAGTAGTTGATTCTGCTTTGTCTTTTCCTCCCAAATAGTGATTTTCTATTTCCTTCACTTTCTGTATAGAAAAAGACAATAATTAGTTATTTTGTATCAATCACAAATCTTCTTAATTATATCATAATTCTTTAACATATTACCATCTTAGAATGTAAAGGAGTTATGATTCAAAGGAAAAGATAAAGAAATAAATGGTAAATACATACCTTTTCCAATGCTCAACACACCCCCCTGCTTACCCTTTTTCATTCCCTCATGAAAACATTGTAATTTACATGCAAGGCAGTTAGGGAATAGGTTGGAGAGGGATTTTCATGAAGTGGTCTAAAATGATGTGTAGCTAAAACTTCAAAAAGATGCCCTGTCTGGCCTCAGGAAATTCATATAGGGCCTTATACCCTGCTGCAAGATACCAGATAATGGGGCTTCGAAACCTACAACCTAGCCAATACAGGCCTTCTCTCATGATGAGATTACTATAGGTAACCAAGCGATCAGCAGCTAACTTAAAATTTTCGTAATTGAATGGCTCTCTATCTTGAACATTCCGATTGTAAGTCTTCCATCAGAGTTTGGCTACTACTATGGAAAGGTCTTTGATGGATAGGAAGTATTCTACCCCTTGCTAAACAACTATTGTGTGAATGGGTCCCAATGTCTAGATCACACCCTTATTTCTCATTAAGCTTCTATGCTTATCACATAGTTGTAATGGATTTTTCGGCTCGCCCCTTACCCATATATCTAACCTGTTCTCTTGTCTCTGAAAGATATTATGGGCTTTAAGCCACTTTATCTGGTTAACAGCAAAAGAGATGAATGCCTGAAGTTGGATATCACCCACAAAAGGACTAGGGTTCTCTTTTATTTCATCCTCCAACACAAAATTATGCAAATAAAACTCACATAGATTTATTTGGTCTATTTGGTCATCCTCTATTTGGTCTTTAAAATCGAGGGCATCTTATATGGTTAATGGGGACCTAATGTTTTCTGTGAGGTATGATACAGGTTGTTTGTTAGTTTTCATTATTGTCAAACTTGGCTGGGCTGGAGGGTATAGAGCTAGATTCTTGATATTACTCCCTCTAGTTATAGTCATACTACCTTATCGGCAGCCAATGTAAGCATCAGCAGTCGCAAGCCAAGGTCTACCTAAGATTAAAGGGCATCCATATAGTCGGTTTTTGAGGTGTATTATCAGAAAGTTGGCAGGGTATTCCTAGGAATCTACGGATACCATTACATCATGTAGTGTACCTTATGGCCTAACTATCGATCGGTCTGCTAGTTCCAATAAGGTGGAGGTTGGTTCTACTGATGGAATGCCAAGTTTTTGGCAAGTGGTGGTTGTTAAAATATTAATTGCAGCCCCTAAATCAACTAGGGCATTTGAAAAGGTTTGTCCATTGATTTGCACCATCACTATAGGATTCCTTGGGTCTTCATATTTGACAGGTGCTTCTCTTCCTGATAATAGATCAGATAAGGTGCCAACTACTTAAACAGTTGGGTTAGTTGTTATTCTCCTCTTTGGCTTTATTATACATAACTCTTTGATGGTTTTTTCATATATTGGGATATCTTGGATAGCTTGGAGGAGTGGGATTTTTATACAAAAATTTCTTAGCTCTCCCAGAAGATCAAAGTCAGGATGTTCTATAGGGCATGGTATGATTAATCGTTCTAATAATGGGGGAGAATATGTGGTTTCTTGGTCGTGAGTTTGTTGTCTGACCACATCCTCTTCTTATAGTGGTTGTTCTATGGGTAACTGATTTTCAACTTGAGAATTTTTATCTCCCTCAGTTTCTATTATGCACCCAAACCTTAATTGAAGGTTGTTGCACTCCCTTACATCAGTTTCTAGTTCTGGTGTTTCGATTATTTGAACAAATTGAACTGGTCTATTCTTTGGGTTTGGGTTAGGTTGGGCTAGGAGTTGCGGTCTTAAGTCGGACTGGGGATTTTTTTTTAGTGTATATGGCGCTAGCAGTGTGGGTTGAGGGAGAGGAATGGTTCCAACTGGCTGATTCATCGGTCTTTGCCAGTTTGACTACTAGGCTTGACTCTGCAAGTGGGAGGGGACCATTATGTTGGATATGCATTGTTTTGCCAATATGGTGGAGAGTAAGGAAAATTTGACCAATTAGTTTGGCTTGTTTAATTTGTCCATGGTGATGAAGGAAATGGTTGTTGTGACCAGTTTGAAAAGAGAGGCTGATTTTTCCACATTGTATTATATTGTTGAGCATGATATTGTGGAGGTTGGAAAGAAGAAGATGGATCAGAGGGCATACCTAGTTGTCATGGTTGCCATTGAAGGCACTGATTGAGTAGGTACACTAGTTTTGATTCTTCTTCCACTTCTTTGTACACTACTTTCAAACTCGGAACTGAGGGGCAGTTCTTTGTGGAGTGATCTTTTGTACAAATAGCGCAGGCTTGAACTGCATCCAGTGGGCACTCTTTATGGTTGTGCTTCTTTCTACATCTAGGGCAGAATATTGCTAGGTTTTGCTCTGCTTCTGCTTGTTTCTAAATAGCTTGCATAATATCAAGCTGCGTTGTCAGAGTCCCCAATATATCAGTTTTGAAATTCTCCAGCAAATTTCTGATTTCTGCGCAGGTTACTCCTCCACCGAAGATCTTGTTGTCCCTTGTGAGCATGTCACTTTTTGTTGGTTTTAGCCTTGTACTGCCTTGTGAACTCTTGATGCACAATTCAATAATGTCAGCAAAATTTTCTTGATAGATGTCACCTTTTCCCATAATATTTAGTGTTTCAACCCATTGTTCCTTCATCCCTTTAATTAATGTCATTTTTAATACATTGTAAGGTAAGGGTAATGATGCATAAGGAGATCTTTGAAGATTATACTGAAAACGTTCAACATACTCTTCTAGTGTCTCATTAGGTCTGGCTACCATCTGAAATATTTCATCCTTTAATTCTCTAGACCTACAATAATCCTGATATTTCTTTAGAAAAGAACCTTTCATCTGATCCCAATCATTTATAACACCTCCACCTAACCCCATAAACCATCGTAAAGTTGCTCCTTTTAATGTGGAGGGAAATAATTTTAGCTTTTGGGGGTCGGTGGTATAGTCATACCCTTAGCACAATACATCGAATTCAAACAAAAATGCATTTGGATCTTCCGATGTTAGGCCATGGAATGTAGGAATATGTTGGAGAGGAATGTCCTTCATAGGTGCATTAACTGTAGTATCTACAATGGGATATTGTAGTGTGGAGGTTTGGGGTGTTTGTTGGTTCTGGGCCATTTGGTCAAATATGTGCCAATATCCTTTTGGGATTTCTAGGGAATTATACCTAGGCTTATTAGAAGGAGTAGGAATGGCCTTAACAACACTTCCTTTGTCTTGGATGATGAGAGTTCCTTGTTGAACTAATATCTGGGGGGGTCTTGACTCTTCAGGTTCTTCAGCTTTGTTCTGGATGATTTTGACAGCACTCCCCTTATCTGGGTTGTTTAGTGGCTAAATCATTCCAAGAGGAGATCTTGGTTCTTATGTTACCCCTGTTTCTCCTCCTCCTTCATAGAGATTACTAAGGTTCCCTTCTTGTAACGATTTTGGGCTAGAATTCTCAATTTCTTGAAAATCTTGCCCCTTTGTTTGGTTGTGCACCTCAGCAAAAGCTACAGATGGTGATTCTATGGCCCAATGGGAGCTAGTACGTTGTCTAGAAGCAACTTTTCTAGGACCTACTAATGGCCAAGATTGTACTTTTTAATGATATCCTCTATAAAGATCGATCGACCAAGGGTCACCAGTCCCTTATCTTTATCAAGTTTGGGTAGTGGTTTTATATTCTTTTCAGGCCTTTTCTGCTTAGTCATGCACACAAATCAAATACTTGTTTGTACCCAAAATAATCAACAAATCTACAGGAAAGTGGGCGGGGAAGCAAGGCTGTTACATGCTTCGTACGCAGGTTCTTACCTTCTATTTTTAAAACCCAACTCTCTCCTAGCAGGTACTTGACTACTCTCTTTTCAAAAGAAACAAATGGCTACACTCTCCCTGGAAATGGCACCAAAATGTTGAGTGATAAAAAAGTGTCTCTTCAACCCCTATTTATCCTACATTAATTATCAATCCAGGCATAATTTTTTATCTCAATAGTGTACTCAGTCTGAGGTGGTCACTTGTTCAAGAGTAATGTTTGCAATATAGTGCTTACAAAAGTAAATGTATGCTAGAAACAAAATCTAATTGTAATGGTAAGAAACTTAAATTCTCTATAACTAAATCATTTACTCAAGAAACTACAGCAATCATCAGTCAAGGATGCAATAATGATAACTCTTTCCCCTGTAAAATGATGTAAATGAAAATCAATCATAGACAGGATCTCCAATCATAGAACTTAGACAGTAATAGTCAATGTTCGTTAAAGTTGTAGGTATTTCTATCCACACTAAAGTAAATACTAGAAATCACAATTCGATTAGCAAAAAAGGAACAACAACTAAATCTATGAAAAAGGTCAAACAACAAAACTTAATCTATATAAATGAATTGAACAGCGATCCGAAATGAATTGAACAGCAATCTTCAATCAATAAAGGAACAACAAACCTAATTAAGTGTAACCACACAATGACTACAGAGTAATTGAATCAGTAATCTTATTCTAGCATAATGGACATTAACCACAGGTATAAAGGAACGGTAATTGCAGTTATAATTGAACGGTAGTTAAATGAATAGCAAACGCAATTGTAAGCTAACCATAGTTAAAAGGACAACAATCACAACTGTAAATGAATAGCAGAATCTGAATTAGACAGTGCAATATTGTTTCAGAATGAACAGCATGAAATTTTAAGTTGTGAATAATAATCTTGCTACCCAATTACGATTTCGATATAACAAAGAAATTCAAGGAAACATTCAGAAACAGAAGATTACTGAATAAAGCAAATTAAGGAAACGCAAAGGAATCAAACCACACGCGACGGTAATTGTAAAATAGTGATACAAGAAGCAAGTGGATCCACTAGGGCTGGGCACTTAGCCAACAGGGAAGCACTGTTGCGTTTACTCCAGGATCAGATAATCGAACAACAACTGGGTTATATATTAATCATATATGTAAAAGTTACAACTATCACTCTTTAAAGAGAGTCAATGATCAAAGTTAAGATCACAACAGTAAGTTCTACAAATTGACAATAATATCTGCCCCCTGAGCTACAAGCACTGTCACTTTTTATAATGGCCAAACAGAAGTATCAAGAATACAGATAAGTCTTGAAGCAGCGATCCTTCAGGATCAAAGGATCCTGAGGGATTCGTTATATCTTTGATCTCTAGTTTATGTTTTGTCTTCTTACGCTGATTCCGCATTTTCTCTTCCTTTTCCTGGTCCATGTGCTCCAATCTTGATCTCCTTGTCTAGATACGGCTTCCTGTCAAAGGAACAACAGTTGCTTCTGCTTTGCCTTTTCCTCTCGAATAGTGATTTTATATTTCCTTCACTTTCTATATAGAAAAAGATAATAATTAGTTATTTTGTGTCAATCACAAATCTTCCTAATTCTATCATAATTCTTTAACATATTACCATCTCAGAATGTAAAGGAGTTATGATTCAAAGGAAAATATAAAGAAATAAATGGTAAATACATACCTTTTCCAACGCTCAACACAACCTATGGCCTTTTCTAGCAAAGTCATGAGAGATGTTGGGCTCAAATATGACATAATTGAGAAGAAGGCTTATGCCCTAGTCCAATCCTTGAAATTGTTTATGATGTATGTTTTACATTCAACCATTATAGCCTATGTTCCTAGCAGTGTTGTTAAAACTATTCACACTCAACTAGATACTGATGGGAGGAGAGGTAGATGGATCACCCAAATTTTGGAGTATGATCTAACTATCAAAACCACAAATTTAGTAAAAGGTCAAGGATTAGCTAAGCTTCTAGCTGAATCCAACTGTAAAGTGTTGGGCATCAACTCTATTTTGGAAACACAAGGGAAGAATCCACAAGAACCTTCCCAAAATGCAGATAGGAAGAATCCACAAGAACCTTCTGTCTATGTAGAAGGGGAGAACCCACCTGAAGCTTCCCAAAATCTGGATGTGGAGAATCCAAAAGAACCCTTACCTTCAGATTAGACCATCTCTTTACATATTGATGAGAAATTTCTTTTATCAGATTGGTATCAATATATTGTAAATTTATTAATTCATTTTGAGTGTCCTACATCATTTTCCAAAAGTCAATGTAAGACTCTCAAATTGAAAGCAGTTAAGTATTGTATCAAAAATGAAAATCTATATTGGAAGGACCCACTCAATATCTTGCTATTATGTTTAACAGAATCAGAGACTGAAGGGATCATTAATCAATTTCATACAAGATTTTATGGAGGGCATTATTCTTGGAGAGCAACAGCATATAAGATATTAAGGCCAGGATTCTATTGGCCAACATTTTCTTACAAGTAGGAGCAAAGTTCACAAGTTGTGACCCTTGTTAGATGTTTGTTGGTAAGCAAAAACTAGCAGCTCTTCCATTGATCCCAACAATAGTTTCAGCACCTTTTCTCCAATCAAGATTATATTTTATTGGAGAGATTCATCCTACTTCAAGCAATCAGCATAGATGAATCCTCACTACAACAGATTACTTTACTAAGTGGGTGGAAGCAATTCTAGTCAAAAATGATACTGACTCAGTAGTAATCAAATTCATTGAAGAAATTTTTTTATCTAGGTTTGGTTGCCCAACCCAGATTGTTACTTACAATGCCAAAACATCTTCCAGTGTTAAAATGATTGAGTTTTGCCAGAAATATCAAATTCTGCTACATCATTCAACTCCATATTATCCTCAAGGTAATGGTCTTGTAGAATCATCCAATAAAATTCTAGTAAAGGTTATCAGAAAAACTTTAGCAGATCATAAAAAGAGTTGGGATACTCATCTAATCTATGTAGTCTGGGCAAACAGGATTACTCCAAAAATATCTATTGGAAAATATCCTTTTTAGTTAGTTTATGGGAAAGATGCAATTTTCCCTACCAATTTGGCCTTCCTTGTTTTAAAGTTTCTGCAGGATTCAACTGATGAACTTGATGATTTTCCAAGGAGAATAAATGAAATTATTGAACTAAATGAGAAAACATATGAAGTTCAATACAAATTGAAAAAGTATCAAAATAAGATGAAGAGCCCGTTTGAAAGTAGAGCCAGGGAAAGGGACTTCAAGGAGGGTGATCTAGTCCTAAGATGGGATTCCAGAAGAGAAGACAAAGGAAAGCATGGAAAGTTTGACAACCTATGGTTTGGAATTCTAGCCATTGCAGAAGTAAAAGGGAACAACACTTTTGTGCTACAAAATATTGAAGGACTATATTCCACTTATCATGTTAATGAAAGGTTTCTCAAACATTACATTTAGTACTAAAAAGTTGAAGTAGATTTCATTACTATCATTGTAAAAGTCTGGTTTATTTTACTTTTCTAACTGTTGGTGTGAGTTTTTCACAGCAAAGACTCCATAGCCTGAGGAGAAGGCACATGGATCTGTAGTTTCTCTGCATTCTACAGGAGAAAGTAGTCCCCAGTTGGATCTGATGTTGTAACATTCTTGTTTTTGATAAGTTAGTTATTAGATAAAAAATCGAAATGCCATACAAAAAATGATAAGTTAGGATATGGACCAAAAACAACATGGAAAATAAAAATGTTAGGAGTGATTATTATTGCAGGTCCATATCAAATAAAATGATAGGGTAGTTTCTCTAAAAAAGGAAGGCAAAATGAAAATGATAGATAAGCAACAAAAGAAAAATATTTTCCTTAGAAAATAAATTAAGGTTGCAGCTCAAATGCACCTTTAAAAAATGTGCTTTTGATTAATCAAGCTTAAATTCTTAATTATGGTTTAATTGTTGTAATAAAGTTTGATGACTTTATAAAATAAGTGACAAATGACACTTTTGTCATATTGGTGGAAATGATAAAATGACACATCGGGCGCCAATAACCAATGCATACTTTTCAATGAAGATCCTTCACTCCGCCCAAATAAACAAAGGAGGAAGCATTTCGGCACCCCTTTGGCCATTTCCCATTAACGCGGGGGGTGTAGGGTCTGAAAAACAATTTTCATGGCTATCACTTTTACAACATGGCGCCTCCAAAAATTTTCAGATCGCTAAGGCCGAAAACCACAAACCATTATGACCACCCCCCCCCCCCCAAAAATCTGCTTCCGGTTTTTCTTCCATCCAACCAATGGCTTCTCCTTTTCCTTGTGTATCCGCTATCCTTTGTCCAATAATGAACCTCCACGTCATCAATTCATTTTCACTTATCCATTCACCACCTGCCACGTTATAATACCATTGCCCATACGTTCCAAAGTTGTTGTTGTGCCTCATTATCTGTTTAAATTTCCGTTAAGCATTAATTCTAATTTCCCCTACAAATTGAATGCCTATGGCTAGATCTAAACAGTCACTTGAGTCCAATTGAGCCTATAAATCCTTCATGGTTCCAATTTTTTCCACTTTTTGCTTCCATCCATAAACCAAAAGCACCATTTGTTGCTCTATGTATTTTTACAACTGTCATCAATTTTAGGTTAAAAAAAACTTCTGAATTTCCCTTGTAGTAGTGATGGCTCCTAAAGCAAAGATGCAGAAGACTTCCAAAGAAGGGAATCCCTCCACAGTATCCCTTGATCTAGATCATATGCCACTTGTAGAATCCCTTTTCAAAATTAATTACTGTGAATGTGAATTTGATTTCTATTAATTACATTCATGGTTAAAACTGAAATATATCGATAAGGAGGATTCCATTCGCTTCTAGGAGACTCTTCTTCCATTGTTTTCTTTTCCTAAGACCAATCAATTCGCTTATCTAATCTCTTGGAGTCAAGCTAGGTATGACCCTGTGCAAACAACAGTAATGACTCAGGATGGAAAAATCCTAATTACCATTACTTCTCAGACCATAAACTAGATGCTAATGATACCCCCATCTCATTCCCATAGCCATTTATCACGTATAGCTCTCATGGACCTCTACAACAAACTCACCTTCCCACGGAGCGATCTTATCTTTGAACTTTTCACACGAGAAGATGTCGAATTACCTAAGAGAAATCCTCCATATTAATCTTCCATCTTCCTGGAAGCTGCTAGACACATTATCTCTCTGTTATCATACCTCTTAGGTTATGAAAATTACCAAGCTGTTGTTGAATCCATCCTTGGGTTCTTTTCTATTTTTATCAAAGAATATCAACCTGGCTTCATGTATAATTATAGCCACTTTCTGGCTGATAATATACACAAACAGTTTGTGAATTTGACCACATGAGTATTCAGGGACAATTAAGTTATAATTCATCTAATTTTGTTTCAACAGGGATATCTATTGCCTATTCAGTGGAAAAGACAAGATGATAAGGGAGTGAATCAATCAGTGATTCACTGGGCAGAGCTAGTAAGAGCAGGATCACTAAATTTTACATCCTCCCAATTCATTGATTCCTTCATACATCCAATTCTCCAATTCTCAACAGCGAGGTAGAGCCCAGAATTGGAGAAGAAATTAAAAAGACACTGCATCTATCAGAGCAAACCAAGACTGGTGACTAGTACCTATACCATAACCACGCTAAGATTAGGATCTATGGCAGTGAGTTGACTCCATACAAACTTCCTAAGTATGTGCCAATGAGAATATTCTCATTGGAATACATCAGGAAAATGATAGACATGGATGAAGTCAATTTTGTCTCAAGTAAGAAGAAATGACAGTTTAAACTCAAAGCCAAAGTAGGGAGTTTCATCTGTAACACTAGGTCTGCAGGTACATAAGCAAATAGATTTCTAGAGAACATGAACCTCCAGCTAAGCTTCACTTGGTCCTATAATCCTTTTGGGATTATTTTAGCGCTCAAAGTGCAGTTGAAGGCAACACCTTACAACCATACTCCCAGGCCAGAATTGGAAAAGTTCATGAACCAGGAGCAATGGTCTGAAGGTACTCTCACAGAAGCTGATGAACAGGTTATATCAACTCCTCAAACAAGGACTCTAGCTACATAGAGTACTCAGCATAAAAGAGTCAAAGAGGAAACTCAATCAGCTATAGAACCAGGTAAAGAGTACTATATTTTACAAAATAAGTTGAAAAATGGGTTGTCAATGTCTTCAAGAAGCAAGCCACTAGAGATAATTGATCTTGGAGAATTGGAAGATGTTTCATCAGCAGGGACCACTGATCCCAAGCCTCCCTCTACTTCTTCAACTCCTTCTTCAACTAAACCTATGGATATTATCCATGTTATAGAAATTTTTGGGCACTGCAACCCCAATCATACATGTCCATAAACCAAGGGCTTCTAAGTCCCTAAAAGTGTTGCTTCACACCCTAAAGGAACAAGGTCAGTTGATTACATCATCTCCAGAAGTTTCCCTAAACTGCTCAGAACTGGTCTAACATAGACCATACAGACTGCAAGTGCAGATGGTGCGATGCATTCACCTGCTCATGTAATTTTGTGATGCATATTAGAATCCTCGTTGGGTGCGATGGGGCGAGGTAGACAAATGGCAGGGACAGTTTGCAGGTGGATGACATGGAATCTCCGAAGCTCTCCTTTGACTTTGCTCTCTAAATTCGCCCAGGGATGAGTAAAGAGATCATCAATCTCCAAGTGGAATCAAGAACTATCAGAGAGAAGACACTAATCAAAATCCCATAAGCTGACTCACCCCCCTACAATCATCTATATATGGATCCCTCATCACAGAGATCCAGATGTTGGAATCTTGTATCTTGTAAGGAAGTGTTGTTGGTTTCCTGGTGCAACATCATAGTGTTGGGTGATCTAAGTTTTTCATGAGGTGAAGAAGGACTTTCATGTTGAGAGGATGACACTGGGTCAGAACAATTGGTTGTAATCCTCTCTTCTATTCTTGATATTAATAAAGATATTCAAGTTTTCCTCCACATTCTTGTATGTTTGATGATATATGCACTTTTCTAGTCAACATATATCTGGTCCTCTATTGTTTATGATTGTAGATATCTGTTCTTCGATAGTATTATGCTGCTTTGATTCCACAGGTGCTCTTTGAAGCTGGGTAGATGAAGGATGAGTGGCAAAGATCTATAAAAAGGGAGAGGAACCAAGCAAGGAACCAAGCGCAAGACTAAGGTTGGTGTCCTTTGTTCCCCTCTTATCTACTTCTCATAAAGAAGAGTGAAGGTAGTTTTAGTTTGTTTGTTTCTAAGATAGCTACCAGTCTTAGTGGGACTAGCAGCTCTGAGCGGACACTAGATTTCCCGATAAAAAAATGGTGACTCCGCTGGGGAGCGAATAGATTGTTTGCTTGTCTATATTTGTTTGTTTTATAAACTTACAGACGGAGCCTGAATTCAAGCCATCTAGCCTTCGAACTGCATTTGCTATGCAAGTGTAAAGTAGATCAATGCTTCTTTAGTCCATCTCCAGGTTTTTTTTATAAACTGAACAATCAATTTTCAAACATTCTAATTGCCCTAGTGGTGGCTCTAGTAACCTCATTAGATCAGCCCCTGTGATTTATATTTACTGAACATTACTTGCTTGGCCTAAATCCCTGAACTGAGCTGCAAACTATGACCAAGAACCAAGTTGAAGTCTCATCCCTGGACCATCGCACCTTCTACTCTTGGGAATCTGGATGCATTGCACCTCCCATGTGTAGTAGGTGTGTTGCATCGCACTTTCCCTGTATTACAGGTACGCTGATCAGACAAGACCTCTTATGATTCTATATTTTGGTTTTTTGTTCACTCCTTTTAGCTCTATTCAAGAGTTTTGTTGTCTGTCATCAGTACACCACTGTGGAAAACCCCTTTCTTTCCATCATTCCGCCTCCATCGTGCAAAGAACTATGAATGTTTTTATGTAGTGTGCACCATTTTCAGTTCTCTTTTACAAAGAAGTAGCGTAATCGAACTGTCGTTTCTTGATTTGGAAGTGCCGCAAGTGTCGTTTTCAGTCATAGAAGAGAATCCTATTGTTCTCGATGGTCGATTATACTGTTAATCTTGTATTTGATTTGAATTAGTAGTTTTTCAAGTGTCGAAAGCAGTTTTCAATTCAAAATCACAAAGTCTCACCATTATCTTCCTTTCGTATTTTGAAGAGAAATTGTTAGTACTGTCGCTTTGAAAAGATAATTCAGATTTGTACTTAGCATTATTCTTGTCATTCACACATTAAGAAGGCTGAAAAAAATACATGCATGTGCATTTACATTTAGATTGCTTGTTAGTTTGATTTAGGACAGTGCATCTAGTGTGTGCTCTATGCTCTATGTTGAAAGAATATCATTTCTCTTTCCTTAGTAGCTAGGATTTTCATTGCAAAAAGAAGAGTAAATGATTGTTTATCATCTTAGACTGAATTTTAGGAATTATATATCTACATCACACGATGAACTTGAAAGGAAAATTTCTTAAGAAAGATCATCTGTAAAATAAATTCAATGAACATAAAAACGCTTTGGAACCTAACGCACAACATTTAGAAGTCTAGGCTAGAGACGTATTCCAGTGTCGTAAAGCCTGGTAACTATCGCTTTCATTGTTGGTTGGGTGATTCCTCCTCTTTGAGATGACAAGTGCCAATACGGACTTGTGCTCCCATGTACCGTTGAGTATATATTGGGAGACCACAATAGGCTATGTCCTTTATCGTTAGGAAGCCATGTCTACCACCTTATCGATCGCAATGCACTGAACACAGCATTCGGGAAGATTAACTGTCGTACCGTAAAAAGTATTCTACAGTTTTGCAATTGGTTTGGTAATCCCTCTATCTAGATTTCTAGAGTAGTCTCTTTTGTTCCTTTTCAGACTCCTTAAAGGAAAAGGTCCATCTGAGCACTTATCACTTCAATCTCATTAAAAATCGAAGGCAACTAGAGTCATCTTCTATTTTTCTCGACTCTTAAAAATTGAAAAAACAAGTTGTGTCAAAGCATCTAAAATTCATTTAATTCGGAATCATTTTCCCATTTTATTTTGAGTTGATCGAGTAATCTGTAATCGTGGAAGAAAGTCAATCAAAACCCCGTCATTCGCGGAGGCTTACGAGTCAACCGTCGTTGACTCCAGAAAGGAAACTATTCCTGACAAAGCGAACTCGTTTGACCGAATTAAAGTTTCCTAGGTTGTTTGGAGTAAGTACTCCAACATCCTCAGAGACTCGAGTTACTCAGAACATTTCTGATATCCTTGCCTCTACAGAAGAAATTCCGCAGCCACAAAAGGACATTACAATTCATCCTAGTGTGACGGTAAACACTTCTATTCCTGAACCGGCTACATCTACAGCTGATTCGGAAGGTGTTACTCCCCAAACATCAATCGCTACAAAACCTATCCCTTATTCGGCACCAGAAATATTTTATGGACCTGACAGTCTACCTCTTCCGCCTGGATTTATTTCCATAGAAGAGATTGTGGAGGATCCTCCATCTAACGCTCCATCGCAATTTGGAGCTGGGATCACCCTATATCCTTCTTCATTAAAAGTTAGTCTCCCGCCATCGGAAGTTCCTGAAGAATCACTGAGGAATCTTTTGGATAGTCTAAATATGTCTGAAGAACCGTCGACATCTAAGACTGTGTCATCCAATACAGTAGCGGCAGAACTTTCTTCTGCCACTTCGACAATGTTCACCAGTGTACCATCTATCCCAAATAGCTCTCAATCACTGGATGGAGTCCATCCAGGGGTTGTTTCAACAATATGGACTGATCCTGTTTGTTCTTCCGGAATAATATCTAGAATCTCTTATGTTGAGTCTCAACAAATTGATCCTTCACAGTGTCAATTTAGGCAATCAGGTTCCCAAAGGCAAATCATTCCTTTGAGCACTGGGTTACCGCCGTATGGAGGGCAGTATACCCTTTCATTGTCTCCTACAGGAGGAAAACCATACAAGAGTTCACAAAAGAATTCAGGTTATGTTGGAATTACATCTAGCGTTTGGGTGCCAATACTACCTCTACAATCAAGAGTTGTATACTCGATGCAACAAAGTTTACCTGTGTCAAATATCCCCACTATGCCGGCTATCCTGATGGTGTCGCAATTACAAGCATTGCCTGTTGTATGCCAACCTCAGGTTTCTCAGGTCATAATACAACAACCTCTTGTCCCTGCGACGCAACCACAATCACTGACTAGTGGAATGACCCAGGTTCAAATGGGGACCATTACCCCTCATCTTGGTCAAACAGTCAGTACTGGGCAATAGCTCATGGCTTCACAACCATGGCTGGTACAATACCAACAACCGCAATTCCAACAAGCTTACCAAGGATCTGAGCAACAAGTCTTTGAAAGTAATGGGCAGTCGTTTCAAAATAGTCAACATCAATCATATCATAATGGTCATGCCCATCAACCTTACCAAAGTTACCAGCATCAAATGCATTACGCTGGTATGCAAAGGCCACCTCCTCAGGCAATTCCATCCTATCCTGGGTATGCTTCACCGAGCCTGAACCAACAGTTGCCTTTCGTGGTGACTTTAGAGTTATCGAATCTAAATCGACTAACGAATGATCCAATTTCTTACACCCCTTGGTGGCCAACGATTCCTCATAAACTTCTGTCAGATATTCCTAAATTTAATGGAAATCCGGGTGAAGACCCATCGAATCATGTGATGACCTTTCATTTATGGTGTTCATCAAACACTCTCAATGATGATTCGATCAGGCTTCACTTTTCTCAGTGAATGTTAACTGGTCTGGCAGCAAAATGGTATATCGAACTGCCTAGAGCTTCGTTTGATAACTTCAGTACCCTAGCCACAACCTTTTTAACCCATTTTCAATTACCAATAAGGCATGAAATGGGAATAGAGCTTCTTACCAATTTCAAACAATCAACGCCACTCACATATCCGATCATATTCATGAGTGGCGATGCCGTCATAGAATGGTAAAAACGTATGTTCTTGATCAGCTGTTGGCTGAATGGTTTATTAAGTCATTGTTACCTTCTATTACAGAAGATGTGGCAAAGGGAGGATTCGTCACTAAAGAGCAATTTATTGCTCGTGAAAAATATCTAGACTTGATATATACATAGTCTGGCACGCTCTACGATAAAATACCTGATGCTCCTAGACCGGAATTTTTCGTTCCTCCCTCTCCTAAATCAAACAAAGACTCTCATGTCGGCGATGGCGTGATAGGTATGACAAGCATGAAAACTATAAAGGCTACGTCCTAGTTATGGTTTCATGTCAAAATGAAAATTAAGAACTTCTCGCCTCAGAAGTAAATGTCGTGTCGACTGACAAAGGCAAAGAACCCAAGTAACAAGGAGGCAATAAGAAAAAGAAAGGGAAGAAGAAGAAATAGGAGGAGTCATCTCCTGAAAAATCTTCTGCAAACCCTTCTGGAGATAGGAAAGCAAGTCATCCATGCTTTATATGTGATGAGGATCATTGGAAGAGAGAGTGTCCATATAAGGCTGAGCTTAGAAAATTCTTCAAGAGTTCAAAAACCTCGGCAGTATTAACTGATCCGTTTCTGAACCCAGGAACAAATCTAGTTGCTAGCAACAATGCTTCCCCGTCCCAAGTGCTAATGTTGTCAGTTTCGAAGCAACTAAATGATGCTTTGATATCGACAAGGAATAAAGATTACGGGAATCCACAGATGTCAAACGACAAGGATAATCATCAACCTAGTAGTTCGACAACAACTTCAAATGAAGTTGTCCCACCCATCACTCCTGAACTAATGATAAAACCACTAAAGAGAGTAGTACACAAATTGACGTTTAATCCTCATGCCAGAGTAGCACAACATTATAATATAGTGGAGGATCTAGCCCAATCGCCGTCCACTATGTTGACACTTGAGGTACTGCAAAATTGCCCCTCCCAAAAGAAGGCTTTATTATCAACGATAGGTGGGATTGACCCAACAGATTCTAATAATGTGGCCTTTAATCACAAAGGATATGACCCTCAGTTACTCGCTCAACTAGATTTCCTTATTCAAGTGACAGCCCTCAACAAAACTTTCATCGAACAATTATTGATGAGGGGGCATCTACATGTATTATGTCGATGAGTTGCTGGAAAATTTTAGGATCTCCACCCTTGTCAAGATCGTCGACGACATTAAAATCATTTGATGAACGAACATACACCCCATATGGGATATTAAGTAACTTGCAAGTCGAACTGGGGGCAAAACAGTAGAATTTGATGTTGAAGTTATATACAGAAACCTCGATTACAACATCTTACTGGGAAGGCCCTGGATATATGCTATGGCAGTCGTTGTGTTGACGTACTTCAGGAAGGTTGCATTTCCCTTCCAAGGAGTAATTATGGTCGTCAACCAACAAACATTTCTCCCCAACAGTTCACAAGTTACGGGAAGCATTCCAATGATCCATGGAAGCCCTCATTCGCTTCAAATTATCAGAGTATGACTACTAAAAGACCCTACATTAATGGGGACTTTTTCCCTACCGCCTCCAATCAATTTGGCGGAAGTGGCAACGGTGGGAACCTACAATATAATATCTTCTATTCAAAAGATGTCTGAAAACGATATTAACATGGATCATCTACAGGTATTGCCTCCAAGCCCAATAGAAATATTGTAGCAATCAATGTTCTCGGCATGGGAGGTAAACCCGAATCAACGCTCATCAAGCGTGTGGATAGATAGGTCTAAGGAATATGACACCCTTCAGATCCTTTGTCGAAAGTACATTCTACAGATGAAGGAATTGTTCAGTCAATGATGATTGACGGGGCACCATGGAAAGATTACCACCATTGTTCCCATCTTCCGGGTTGTAAGGAGGATAATTCCAGTGACCTTGATCATCCCTCAATTTTTTACTTTCTATCAAATAAGGTAAATACAGTGGATTCTGAGCGAAACCTATCCAATATTGAAGAGACTATCGCCATCAATATCTCAACCAAAATAGATGTTGTAGAGAATATTCATGTCAGCAAACCTTGTTCTCGTTCAGAACTGGAAATATATTACGCTCTTTTTCGCGAGTTTAGAGATGTCCTTGCTTGGTCATATGACGAAATTCCAGGAATTGACTCGAGCATAGTTGAACATGAAATTAATATGTATCCAGATGTCAAACCAGTACAACAACGGCTCCAGCAGGTGCACCCCAAGAAAACCACTGCCATCAAGGCAAAAGTTGAAAAACTCCTCCATGCTGGTTTTATTTACCCGGTTCCTCTAAAATATTGGGTATCGAATATTGTTCCTGTGATGAAAAAACAAGGAACGATTAGAGTGTACTTCGATTATAGGGATGTAAATCAAGCTTGTCTGAAAGACAACTACCCTACACCCTTCATTAACTAGATAATTGATGAATGCGCCGGATGTGAAATATTTTCATTTATGGATGGATTTTCTGGGTATAATCAAATAAATATCTGCCCACAGAACTAGTCAAAGACTGCATTTATTTGTCCGTGGGGCACATTTGCATATCCAAGCTACCCTTTGGTTTAAAGAACGCAGGGGAAACATTTTAGAGGGAAATTAATTATGCCTTCCATGACATCAAGAACATCGTTCAACCATATCTCGACGATCTTCCAGCTCATTCGCGAAAATGGACTGATAATCCGCAGCATTTAAGAGTGATATTTTTACGTTGCCAACACTACAAGATAAGACTCAATTCACACAAATGTGTGTTTTGTGTTAGTTCTGGTCATTTACTTACCTTTGTGGTCTCAAAAGATGGGATTCGTCTCGACCCATGTAAGGTTCAGGCAATCATTGATTTGCCTCCATCTTCAAATTTGCTTCAGATTCAAAAACTCCAAGGGAAAGAAAACTTTCTGAGGAGGTTCATTTCAAATTACGCCGAACTTGCTAAAGGTTATACTCGTCTGTTGAAAAAAGAAGTACCCTTCATCTAGGATTAGGTCGCGCAATCTTCCTTTGATGCTTTAAAGGAATCCCTAATAAAAGCATCATTAATGTATGCTCCTGATTATCAAAAAGACTTTAACCTGTGTCTAGCTACGGCAGATACAACCATTGCAATGGTTTTAGTTCAAGAAGATGATGGAATTGAACATCCAATATATTATTTAAGTCGAAACTTAAATGATACAGAAATGAATTACTCCTACGTTGAAAAGCTAGCTCTCACAGCTGTTCAAGCGATACAGGGATTTCGACACTATGTCCTCTTCAGAAAAACTACCATTTTATCAAATTGCAACCCCATGACTTATATATTGTCACGACAGTTGCTGGGGGAAAAATATTCAAAATGGATAGCGACTTTACAAGAGTTTGATCTGGAATTCAAAAAATCCAAATCAAAGAAAGCCCTAGTTTTCGCGGAGTTACTATGTGATCTCCCATCGTCGTCCAATGACGCAACATCCGAAGAAGCAATCGTGGACGAAAATTTGTTTCTGATATCTTCAAGCAATACGTGGTATGGAGATATAATAATCAATCTCCAAACTCAAACATATAGGCCTAATACCTCATGCTCAGAAGAACAACAGATTCGATACCAAGCAAAAGACTACGTGATCATCGGTGATACGCTTTACTGTCATGGTATTGATACAGTTCTGCGGAGGTGCCTCACCCATGAGGAAGCCAAAAAAGTCCTGAATGATTGTCATTTAGGTGTGTGTGGGGGGCATCAATTTGGTTATGCTACAGCTCAAAATATTTTATGAGCAGGATACTTTTGGCCAACAATGTTCAAAGATTGCATAACTATAGTCAGAAGTTGCCATGCCTATCAAATCTTCGATCGCAAAACCAGAATACCACCCGCACCTTTGTAGCTAGTAGTAGCAGTTGGGCCATTTTCCAAATGGGACATAGATTTCATGACATGTAACCCCACCTCGGTTGAGGGGCATGGGTATATCATAGTCGCAGTAGACTATTTTACCAAATGGGCCGAGACGATGCCTACATTAAACAACAGCGGTGAAACGACTGCCCTCTTTTTTCAATCATGTAGTCTCCAGATTTAGTGTTCCACAAGCCTTAGTTACAGATCATGGATCGCATTTTCACAATCACATGATGGTTGAGTTGGTTGCCAAATTAGGACTGTCCCATGACAGCTCTACTCCGTATTATCCGCAAGCTAATGGACAAGTTGAGGCAATCAACAAGGTCCTTAAGCACATGCTGCAAAGGATGATTGGAGTCCATAAACGGAGTTAGCACCTGATCCTGTACTCGGCCTTGTGGGCATACTGGACATCGGTGAGGAATGCGACCGGGTTTACACCTTTTCAACTGGTGTATGGCCGGGAAGCGATCCTGCCAGTTCAGTGTGAAATCTCATCCCTCAAGCTTGCAATCGACCTCCTTCCCATAACATCAGAAGAAGAGGCTCGTTTCATGGAATTAATCCAATTGGATGAAACCTGTCATGATGTCGCTTCAGCTAATGAAGCCCATAAGAAACGAGTCAAATCGCAGTTCGACAAAAATGTCAAACCTCGTGTCTTCTTAGAAGGCGATCTGGTCTTGCTTTACGACCAGGAGTCTGATAAGTTGGGAGCAGGTAAGCTCAAGTATTTATGGATGGGTCCCTATATTGTTAAGCATGTATTAGCAAAAGGAGCCTACGAGTTGGTGGATTATGATGGGATTCCACTGGCGCAACCCCACAACGGGTTGTACCTCAAGCATTACTATGCTTAACTCAGCGCAGTAACCCCTATGATTTTGTTACATATTTGTTTTCGCTAAGGGTAATTGTTTTGGTTAGGTAATCCACATTTTTCATTTGTTGCAGATGTCGAACCTATTGGAACCATTTTTTGGATATGCCGACAGAGCGAGTCGTAGTTCGCAGAACCTATCTTCTGTGGCCTACGCCATCTTCGACCCCAGTGACGAGTTAGTGAGTTTCAGAGGGGTATGTATTGGTCAGTCAACGAACAATATCGCTGAATACAGTGCATTAATAGAACTCCTCTCTAATGCCATCGCACATGGCATACACCGACTTGTCATCAGGCTAGACTCACAACTCATCATTCTACAACTCATTGGTATCTACTCTGTACGGAATCCAGCTATATATCGCATGTTCCTAAGGGTCAAGATTTTGGAAAGACAGTTCGATTTTATTCAATATCAACATATTTCCATAAATTTAAACACATTAACAGACTCATTGGCCAATTATGTGTTAGATATACATTTGCGACATTTATAAGAAGAAGTATTACATCTATATTTGCATCAGGATCATGTAACTTAACCAAAATAAATCTCCAAAAATCAAAAATATATATATAACTATTTATGGTTTACACATAATGTTCTTTAACCAAGACAAAAACGTTCAAATGACCCAAAACTCAAAATGCTAGGGGGTACCCTAATCTAATGATGCTGGTGATAACAGGTCACCGCCTATGCAATCATGTGTAAAAGCCTAGTCCATCGACTCGACACACCAGTAGTATGTCGCTGCAACCTCAGAGGTAGCTCGTCGGTCCTCACATTTGGAATACCAAGAGTGAGATCCTCGACCTGATCCTGCAAGCTGAAAGAGTCTCAGCCACATAAAGGTCGTGAAGGATGGCCTTCCCCACAGCCTCTCCTGCCGGAGTGGCAGTTGGTGCTCTCAGGCGTATTGCTAGTCGAACTGGTCCAATATTTGCATGAGCACAAGAGTTTTGATTAGTCTTGATCAAAGAAAGCATAAGAACATTATAAAAATAATAAACAGAGATATGGTCAAATAATTTACCTATAGCACCCTACTGCTCACCAGCCAGCAGCACCAAATCCGAGTCACCCCGGAAATCCATACCAGCATATGGACACTCGGCATAAACCATCTCCTGGCAGTTGAACCACTCGAAGAAGGTATCAGAGAAAGAAATCTGGGACTGACCAGCATGTCAGGCCATGAGGTCAACCCATCTTAGCATCCGTGGCTCAGTCGATAGAGGTAAACCAAGTGAGATGTATTGTGGCTGCATCAGTTGGATCTTTTCCAAGACAAAAGCGGTCAAAATAGAACCATAGCAAAAATTCTTGGATATCCCACTTTTCACCTTGGTTAGTTGTTCTTTCATCATAGGGAGTACTGCATCACACCAATTGAACACCTTTGGTTCAAGGCATTCCAGGGCTTACTGCATATAAGACCTGTTAGCCACGTGAAGAGTCGCACTACCAGCCAGTCTAGTAAAAGTGAATAGAATGGCCCTCAAGGACCAGCCAGTGACATCTCGGATGTTGATCTTGCCGTCCCTACTCGATTGAGATCCCTCTCTACAGTACCGGTGAATGTAATCTCTCAAGGATTCACCCCCACGGGCAGCTCCTGATAATGAGAGAGGGGCACCACACCTTGATAGACCGGTCCAAAAATAGATGTCCATGATAGTAAAGGGGATGGATTTGCCTCTGATCTGAAACACCTGGTTGGTAGGATCCCATGCATCGAGGAAATATTGCAACAAGTTGATTTGTTGCCTCGTGCTAGAGATGCCGAAAAACTTGAGCAGGCCACAGTTCCACAGTGCAGTTACTGTACCCGGATCTTGTAAAGAAACCATGTCCTCTTCTTCATGCTCGTGTTCTCACCATGTAATAACCATTTTGCTCCGATGAATCTCTAAAAACAAACAAGAGAAGAGTCAGGGTCCTGATTTGGCAAAAAACAGGCAAAATTTCCATAAGAAGGCAGTGTAAAAGTTTCCCTCCTTGCGCCCATCGCACCCCAGCAATACTGGGAGTGATACATACTGACTGGCCAATGACTAGTCCAATATGCATCGTACCTTTCGATATAGGAAGGGCGCGATGTAGCCAGGGCGAATTGTTCAAACCCCAGGGACTCAGCAAAGCAGGGAAACATGCTCATAATTCAAAAAGGAAGGAATGCAACTGAAGAGCTTAGGTTTAGCTCTTACCTGGTCCAAACAGCGCTGAGAATCATCCATAGAATCTCCTAGAATCAGCTAGTGAAAATCAACAGCGAAAAGCACCTCCAGAGCTCCAACAAACCAGGTTCAAATGAAATGGTAAAATGAGAGGTTAAAATCACTTTTAAATTACTATTCACGTAATTCAAGTAAGGTATTAGTGTTTTAACTCATTTTTCAAGCATATGTTTTCATTTCTAATCGGTTTGATGAAGCAATTGAGCAGGTAGTACAACCATTGAAAGAACAAAGTGCTAACGACAAATCAAATAATCAATGACCATTATCACGAGCGATTTTTATGTGAAGTTCAAGCCTGTTAAAAATTAAACCTAAGCAATAAGCAAATGTTTCCCCCAGAGTTTAAGCTCATTAAAAAATGAACCAATCTCCAGTAAATAACCATTGTGAATGCATTATCATCAGCTTCTGAGCCTTGGTCGTGTTCTCATCATCACCTCCACTTTGTTTTAGCCGATCATATGCCTCCATTTGATTGTTTACCCTTTTTGAGGAAGATCTGTGATGAATGATCTTGTTAGCCATCCTTGTGACACTGTCGTGATTGGAAAATTCCAAACCTTACCTAGAATCAGCTGCTACCCGAAATTATCACTCGTTCCTCAAAAAATGAGTCTCCTTTAAGCTCTTTTCACCTGACTCGTAAAATATGAAAATATTTCCGAGTGATTGGCCTCTCCAGCTCGTTAAAGCTACCGGAAGTGTTATCCCTCCACCTGATTTTAATCTTTTTGGACCTGAGGGATTATTACACAAAAAGATTGAGCACTTGCCTTGTTCAGCTCGTTAAAACTATCGAAATTTCATCCCTTTCATATTATTTTATACTTTTTCGGACTTAAGGGATTATATGATGAAAAAGGATTATTGGAGTTTCCTTTCCGCCCCTTTTCAGACTCAATAAAATTGAAAAATGACCGAGTTATCATTATCGTTAAACTCGTTAAAATCAATAGAGACAAAACTTGTCCAAATGGACGAGAACAAGTTTCATTGTCGATAGGCTTGTTAAAACATAGCGACGGGTTCGCCCGAAGGGCGAATTAGAGAACAAGAATATGTTATCCTCCTCAAGCTTGATAAAAATAAAGAGGTACTGGTCAGCAATGATTGGAGAAAATTGGGAAGAAAACTTGAAGAAACTTTATTGGTAGCAAGTCGCTCTTGAACATGACACTTTCACTCCACGTCTGAGTCAGGTTAGGTTATTCTGTTCATCGGTCATATCACCATTAGTCCATCATACCATCCATCTTTGGGGTTAACGCTACCAATCCATTTGAGTGTCACCGGTATGTTCAAGAGAAGTTGCTCAGAGAATTCACCTGTGTCTCATCCACAACAATACATTCATGATCCATTCTTTCATGACTGCCACCTTGAAACTCGTATCATCAAATCGTTTTCACCTCCAAAATCATTTGCTCTATTCCGTGTCATAGATGTGGGATTCATTAAGGCCCTCCTACGATGGGTCACTTCTTGTCAACGTCAACTCATTATCCAGGAAGTCGACCTAGGAACAACCCTTTCAGTACTTTGAAGCTTGCATGCCTCAATTGCAAGTTTCTCACTTCCGGCGACAGGTTTACATCAATGGCCTTCGACCGAAATATTTTACATGGTGTTCGACGCCAAGTCCCATTTTCACACCACGTGAATTGTACTATAGTACCCTGAGGGTCATCATCATTATCTGTGATTCCTCTCGCGCTTGTTAATAGCTTACGTCATTGGCTAGTAATCAGGCGATGTCTTTCCATGTTTGACTCCAGAACATCTTTCACATTGATAGACTTGTACTCCTAGTGAAGATTGAACGAGTTTGAAGACCCCGGATCTAGTTTCATCCATCCAGGCTGCAATATATTTAGGAATATAAAGACATCAAATGTACATCATTGCCAAATAGATGATCATCTGAATCAAAGGATGATGACTCCATCCGAATCATGAGTCTGCTACAGAGACAGTTGTCTGTCCTATGTACATGAAAATGAATTTATAAAGCTAAGCATGGGAATGCCTACCTCAGCTAGATCATGAAAAATATCATGAAGATAATGTATTGTATTGTATCTTATTATAGGTCACGTCCCAGCTCAAAAAAACTTCAGATCCTCATGATAAAGCATTTCAACCCGACATCAAAAGATTAACAACTTCATGCTTTAGGGGGCAACTTCTATAGACATTTTTGGGCACTGTAACTCCAATCATACATTTCCATAAACCAAGGGCTTCTAAGTCCCTAAAAGTGTTGCTTCACACCCTAAAGGAACAAGGTCAGCTGATTACATCATCTCCCAGAAGTTCTCCACAGAAAACTGCTCAAAACTGGTCTAAACTAGACCATACAGACTACCCAGTGCAGAGGGTGCGATGCATCTCACCTGCTCGGTGTAAAAAGTGAAATGCATACTGGAATGCCCTTCTGTAGGGTGCAATGGATGAGAGTAGACAAATGGTAGAGATAGTTTGCAAGGTGGATGATCATGGAATCTTCCAGAAGCTTCTCCTATGACACTTGCCTCTCTGAATTCGCCCAGGGATGAGTAAGAGTTCATCAATCTCCAAGTGGAATCAAGAACTATTAGAGAGAAGACACTAATCAAAATCCCAGAAGCTGACTCAACTCCCTGCAATAATCTATATATGGATCCCTCATCACAGAGATCCAGAGGCTGGAATCTTGTATCTTGTAAGGAAGTGTTGTTGGTTTCCTGGTGCAACATCATAGTGTCGGGTGATCTAAGTTTTTCATGAGGTGAAGAAGGGCTTTCATGCTGAGAGGATGACACTGGGTCAGAACAATTGGTTGTAATCCTCTTTGCTATTCTTGATATTAATAAATCTATTCAAGTTTTCCTCCACATTCTTGTATGTTTGATGATATATGCATTTTTATGGTCAATATATATCTGGTCCTATATTGTTTATGATTGTAGATCTCTGTTCTTCGATAGTATTATGCTACTTTGATTCCACAAGTTCTCTTTGAAGCTGGGTAGACGAAGGAGGAGTGGCAAAGGTTTGTCAGAAGGGAGAGAAACCAAGCAAGGAACCAAGCACAAGACTAAGGTTGGTGTCCTTTGTTCCCTTCTTATCTACTTCTCATAAAGGAAAGCAAAGGTAGTTTTATTTCATTTGTTTCTAAGATAGCCACCAGTCTTAGTGGGACTAGCAGCTTCGAGCGGACACTAGATTTCCCGATAACAATCCAATCAACTGAGACGAGCTCAGCAGGAGATACTAATATCTTCTCAACATTTTTGTAAATCAAGCAAAAGAATGAAAGTCTTAAATCTAAAGTTTACAGTCAATTTTAGAAACAGACATCCACTTCTCAACATAGACTTCTCTCTACCTTCAACAATGAAAGAGAAAGGATGCAAATGGCATTTTTGAAGGCTCGGATTCCATTTCCTAAATCCACAATAGACTACAAGAAGACCATGTTCTCATTTGATGTGAACCAGATATATCCCATTGATCAAATGGATTTGCATAAGAAATCAAGTGAGATGTTATCTTCAACAATGACTACAACCATCAGGTCTCTTTCCAAGCTCAGAACTACTTTGTCCAAGGTACAATCACAGCTTAAGATTGAAAAGTTGTCATCCTTGTCTAAAGATAAAAAATTAAAATATTTAGAAGATATCATTATCAAGATTGGATATGATCCCCAAGACTGTAAATCAATTGAAGAAATACTGCAAAAGAAGAATGTTGAGATTACAACCTTGAAGAAATAGTAGAAGTTTCCTTCAACTCAGGATCCACGGACCAAAGAAATGGCAGAAAATGAACAATATGGAGGATATGTTAAAGCTCATTATTGAGAAAAACATACAGATCAAGAAAATGGAGGAGTTGATAGAACAACTTCTCAAGGAAAAAGAGATAGCATAGCTTGTTGTGACCTCAGTGAAAACAATTCCAATGACATGTGCAGGCTTAAGTTCATCTCCTACTAACAATGCTTCGTATTCAGCAATAGGTGAAACAACAAGGTTATCACAGGAGCTACAATCATAGAAACAACAAAATGAGAAGTTACTCCAGAAGTTCCAAGCCCTGGAGTCACAAAAGGTAAGAAATGATACCTTGTATGTAGAAGAAATGCAAAAGTCACATAGGTTAGAGCTAAAGGTTAAACAGTTAGAAAGAAAAAATCTAATGGCAGACACTTTGGTCCAAGCCAAAGAAGATATCTGGTTAGGTACTAGCCACTCGATAACAAAAGTATGGTCATCCATACAAATCATTTTTTAGCAGCAAGAACTGATTGCTAAATTCAAGGTAGAGATAGAAACCCAAAAGGCAGCATTGGGCACAAAACCCAAAGAAGCATCAAGAATGATCAGGGTACTGAATTCTAAGACTAGGCAGCAATTACAAGAGATGAAAATTCCAGATAGGGCAGCTACTACTTTGGAAATTAAGAAAGTCCTAGTGAAGAAGAATTTGTTAACTCAGCTAAAAACAAAGTGTGATGCGTTGAACACTACAGTCAGAAGGTTTCACTCTAAATTCATTATATTACATAAGAAAGGTTTGCCAGAGATAGTATCATCAAAATATCAATTAGTAAAATTGGAGGAATACTATGAAAGGCTTTGTACCATTACAGTAGACAACATTCAATTTACAGGGATAAAAAGGAAGATTACTGGCAAGGAGTTTTTGGAAGCTTTAAGCTTAGACCTCTCCATTAAATATGAAATTGGTCATCTTTTCCTCACCAAACCCAATTTTGAGAGATATACCGAAGTCGATGAGATACTTAGAAGGATGGTGAATCTCGAGATGCCTAGGGAGAAAAGGTGAGATCAATTGTGTGAAACAATTGATTAAATTTTCATTCCAATAAGAACACAACAGCAATGGATTTTGAAGGAATAGTCATCAACAACTTCTTATCTAATAGGGACACATCATTGCAGCAGTTTTTCTTTTCCTATCTTCTTTCAAGCTATCTTGTAATCAGTTTAGGATATTTTGTGTAGAACTTGTATAAATAACTCTCTTCTATGGGTTATTAGGGTTGGTACCTTTCCATAAGGAAATTTTTAGAAACATTGATGTACGAGTTTTTTCTAGATCACTAATAATAAAGCAAAGTATTTTTGAATTTCGTCTCATACAATTTCATTTTCTTCTCTAAGTTTTTCATGTGTTTCATTCATTATGTTTATTCTGCATATGTTTAAGTTTTATGGAGATATCAGGTGAGAATAAATGTTTACAGTTATTCTTAAAATTCCTTTCTGAAGTTATTATCATAAAGAGACTGAGATATTGGACTGTCTATCTAAAAAGCTCCCTCTAAATCATAAAATTGTCAGCATCTTATGTAATCTTAAGCATAGTTTGTTTAACTTTTGAACATTGGACAAAGGTTTTCTCACTTATGATAATTTATCTTTCTGTCTGAAATATAAATTAATCATACCTCCTTACTATTCTTTCTAAACACCTTATAAATTCAAATCACTGTGTGAATTCAAATAGCATCCCTTTGATTATCTATTAGTACAATCTAAAAAAGTTAATACATCATTCTTACAGTTTGTTCTCTGTATTGGTCCTCCATAAAAACAAAAAACAAAACCCCTAAAACAAATATCTTAGATGCTCTGGCATGATCAATTGACCATTATCTTATGTATCTTTGCTTTAGGAGCCATCACTACTACAAGGGAAATTCAGAAGTTGTTTTTAACCTAAAATTTATGACATTAGCGAAAATACACAGAGCAACAAAGGTTGCTTTTGGTTTAAGGATGGAAGCAAAAAGTGGAAAAAATTGGAGCCATGAAGGATTTATAGGTTCAATTAGGCTCAAGTGACTATTTAGATCTAGCCGTAGGCATTCAATTTGTAGGGGAAATGTGAATTAATGCTTAACAGACATTTAAACTGATAATCAGGCACAACAACGACTTTGGAGGGTATGGGCAATGGTATTATAATGTGGCAGGCGGTGAATGGATAATTGAAAACGAATGGATGGCGTGGAGGTTCATTTTTCAATGAAGATCCTTCACTTCGCTTAGATCAATGACGAAGGAAACCTTTTGGCCCCACCTTGGTCATTTCCTCTTAACGCAGGGGGGTCCGAAAAGTAGTTTTCATGGTTGCCACTTTTTGCAATGTGGCCGTCCAAAAATTTTCGGACACCCAACGCCAGAAACCACAAACCATGCAGAGCTTAATAGGAGACCATTGTAGTGCAAGTCTCCCCATCCTTTCCCATGTCTTCTTGGGTAGGACATTTGCATTAGATCTTAGATCCAAGACTACCTATTCCATTTCATATTCTCCTATTTGCGTGGTTAGCCTCATCTTGCACCCCATCCGCTTCTTATGCTTACCAATTTTTCTCACGGTGCATTGTTCAACAGAGGTCTTTTCTTTATTTTCACACTTGTCGATTAACTCTTGCAGCCCTTATATTTCTTTCTTATTTTGTAGTAACTTCATATAAGTCTTCAGAAACATAGCTAATACCGAAGGATCTACCTCCTGTGTCGTACTAGTTTCCAGCATTTTCTCCTGCCTTCTTGAGGTGGAAACCTCAGCGATGTTCTTATTTACTTCCATGAAAGTCTCTTTAGCACAATTAAGGTCAAATTCTATTTCCTTCTCAGCATCCTTGCCCACCCACTCGTCAACCTCAAGTTGTTTTCCCTTATCTGCACCAATGGCTATACCACTTCTTGTGACTTGTTGTAACAGCTATAACCACCCTCCAAAATTTTGCCTTAGCCTATTTTGGAGCCTCCCTAACAACCTTACATAGAACTTTGTCTTTCTTCATTAAGTACTCAAGCCTCAGTGTTTTCCTCACATAAAGGTAGCCTATCGATCACAGTTGATCCATTCCCCTCACAGACTGCTCACTCGAACATGGTCCAGCTGCAGGCTGAGCATCTTCCCCTTGAAAATTGTGCATTTATAGAGGGCAACTAGCCTTCCCTCTAGGAATTGCACAATGCTCTCTGACAACCTGCTAGGCTTCAGGATTGCGCAATCCTTCCAGCCAACCCTCCCAGCAGGATTTGCTCAAATTTTTCTAGTAGTAGGCTATTTAGCCCAGGATTTGCACAAATCTAGACAACAGTAAGCTACTCTACCCAAAAATTGTACAAACTTCCTGGGCAGTCAGCCCAGCTCCCAGCTAGGAATATGCATTTTTGCCAAGTAGTTGAGCACTTGCATGCATGGACAGTCCGGTTGACCAGTTCCACCCGGGACCGAGGAAACTTGACTTGCATGCATGCATGACTTGATCTTCTTGGAATAGGAAGAGAAAACATGCAAAAGGAATCCCATGATTCAAGGAGCTATTTTTAGTAGCCAAGGGTTACATGCAAAGTTCTTTTAGAAGTTTCCCACCAAGTGTCATTTTTTCCTAGATTTGTGGCATGCGCGTCATGAGACCAAACTTATTTATTCAATGCATCAGAGCTCATTCATCCACATTGATCTTGGAGCTCTGACATCCCACAACAGATCCAGAACTCTTTGACATATCCGACTCAGCTATTCAATGGTAAGTGGCCTCGACTTGTTTTTTTTAGTATTTCTGTCACTTTTTGTGTATTCACTTGTGTGAGTGTTGTTTGCTTGATTTCTTTTAATGCCTACTATTGTTTATATGTATTCTAGGTTTTCCTATCTCTATTTCAATTTCATTGATATCTCACTTTTGTTGCATGCATGAAACTATTTTGCACAGACGTTGGCCCAACCGGTGACCTGCCTCACCCACATACATCTTCATCTGTTTGCTAAATATTTCATTCATGTTTTGCATGCACTGTCAATCACTTCTACTATCAATTAGTGTCACCATGCATTTACTGTCTTAGTTTCTTTTAGTTTCCCTTCAGCGAGTCGAGCCAACCTTTGCCCGGGCTCTGCCTTCAGCAACGCTGAATTGCACAATTTGGGGAAGGAAGGCTCACCTTCCTCCCCAAAAATGCATATTCTTACCTAGCACTAGCCTCCAGGACTATTTTACACACTTCTGGAGGACAGTGACTACTTGGCCCAAGAAATTACACAAATTTGTCCCTAGGCCAGCAGCCCTTCCCAACTGGAATTGCACATTGAGCAATCCCAGCAGCTAGTTTCCTGACTGGATTGCGCATTTCACTTATCCAGCAGCCAGTCCTGCCTCCCAAATAGCCCAGAATACCTTTTGCATAGTTTTTGCCACCAGTAACCCAACCTCCCAGTAACAATTGCGCAATAATACTCATGAGTTTCCTAGATATGTGTTGTTTCCTTTCCCAGATTTTCTTTGTTTCCACTGACATATGCCTTGCCATGCATGCTGCTTGTTTCTAGATATTTCAGGTGTTCATCTGTTTCAATGGCTTCCAAGAGAATAGAATCTCAGGACACCGATGGTATTGCAGCTGGAACAGTAGCTGAGCAGGTGTCCTCTAGTTTTCTGATCTACAAAGATACGAAGTTGTGTCTAGAGAAGGATATCAAACTAAAGTGGCAAGAGGTGAATGAAACATTCACAGGCACTTTTGAGTAAGACCTAGAAGACTATTACGTGTACTTGAATATTCATAAGTCTCGCTTCTATTGGATTGCATGCAGATACCCTTCGTTCCCATGTACGGACATGAATCACTGGATCGTCTCCCACACTGACCCCAAGACGATGACCTTGAGCAGTGTCAGTGGGATGAAGCTTCCAACCTTTTAGGCATGATATTACGATGAGATGTATCATATGTTTGAGCCCATGACTATCATGACTCGTCCATTCAGCTTGCCCAATAGCAAAGCTCACTCCAGAGATATTCTGAAGGATTGGGTAAAGGATCCAGCTCGCTTCAGGATGACACCCAACCAGATCTACAAGAGAAAGATATTGAGGAAGGCATACCAATACTTATTCATATTCACATGTCGAATTAGTGGCCAAGCAAGCACTGAAACCTTTTCCTCAGAGTTGGGTGATCGCACTAGAACAACTGGCTATAGAAGGAAGACCATGCATATGGTTCGATATACTAGCTCATCAACTAAAGGAACAAGTCACGAAGGCTCGACAGTCACCCGAAGGCATGCATGCAAAGATTTACATGTCTGCCTACATTCTAGATGCAGTCTGTTCCCGACATGAGTTCCCAGGCTTGGAGTTGGCATGGTCATCAGCGGAGACTGTTGTGCACACATATTTCAACATGTTGTCCAAATATAGCTTTAGATGAGTGACCATATGTCTGTCTGACCATTTTGTCACCCCAGTGTACAGGTTGATATTCGAACAGAATCCACCCTACATGTTAGAGGAAGCGATGAAGGCATTGCTACGCATCGTAGATTGGTATGCCTCACCATCCGGCACATTCATCCAAGTGTTCAGTGTGAAGAAGTCTCCCCATGTTCTGTCAAAGTTTGCCTTGGAAATGCTTGTCATGCAGGAAGTAGCATACCACATTTCAACAGGATTGACAGCTAGACTACAGCGGAAGAAGAAGGCACCTTGGCTCACTCTTCCATTATAGATTGGGTTATATGAGATCTGGAGTATCAAGCAAGTAGATGTCAAAGTATAATAGATGAGGAAGTATCCTTTCGACCTCTAAAGCTTCAACTCGTATGACCCACATTGCATTGTGAAGGATCACTGCGCGAGATTTCCATTCAACTAGATCCATGGGGCATGTCATTAGGCCAATGAGGACTCATGGAGGTATTTCTACAATTCCTCCAGACCCAACGAACAGGTTGGCTTCATCGTAGAGTGGTTAGCAAAGCAACATGAAGCAACATCATTGAGAGCACTAATAGCAACAGTAGTAGTAGCAGCAGCAGAGGCAGTAGATCCAAGCATACTTGTGTGCAACAAAGGGAAGAGGAAGATTGTCGACCGCATGGAGGAGGAGAAAAGTTGCAATTTTTGAGTAGATCCACTTGTATAACAAGCAGCTATGGCTATTCAGGCGAAGAGGGAGCAGCACAACAAGTAAATCATGTAAAGGCAGAGGGATAAGAAGGGAATGCAAGAAGCAAAGAAGGAGTTGCATGAGTTGAGGGAGAAGAAAATTAAGAGCTACACCAATAGGAGAAGGAAGTGCAGCAGTAGCAGATTCAGCAGGTGGAACATCACATGTAGACAGACGAAGCAGTGCCTGTACAAGTAGTTGATTCATCCAAACAGGTTGAACCATCATAGGGGAAAGACTTTGCTCATGAGATAGAATGGGTGCTTGAATAGTTGGATGCAGACATGGAGCAGCAAGAGTTGGAATAGGATACTGACCTCATGCCTCACCAAAAAGAGGTCGACTCACCTTCATCATTGCATCCTGATGATGAGAAAGTCTCAAATGAACAAGGGGGCACTGAGATCCTTGGTGGTTAGTCAGAAGCATAGATGCACAACATCTCCTTTAATGAATATCATGATAGAGTTGTGTAGTCTTAGAGAGTACCGAATCCGAAGGACTAAACATCCCCCATGCAATTTGAAGAACAAGTGATCGTAACTGATGTGCACAAGCATCCAGCTACTTTGACTGATGCAACTAAAGTGAATGCCAAAGCCACTAGCTCAAGTGTTCATTTCGTCATAGCTGAGAATGAGCGAATAGCAAAGGAACTAGAGGTGGCCAAGCAAGGAGGAGACTTGGTGACAATGTCCTCTCGAGTTGAACTAAAGAAGGCAATACTAGATGAAGTATTGTCCGTGGATATAGTTATGCGAGCATTGTACTCCAAGTTTGGTACTATTCACCAAGTAGTCATCCATCTCCACGGATGGCAACAGTGATGTGTGAGAAGAGAACATATCTTGAAGAACATACATGTTGTTGTTGATAACATGTAAGCATGGACAATGAAGTACAAGGGAGCCCCACTTCACTTGCAAAATATAATGAAGGCCAATGCGGTCAAGCTGCAAGCACGTATCCAAACTCAGATCCAGAATTATGAAGACCTAGCACAACTCATCACTAGCATACATGATTCTCATCATGAGTATTCGAAAGCATGGATATTATAGTGCACACTCATGCGATCCTAGCACTTGGGACTCTCACCTAGGTGAAGACAAAGAAGCAAGTCCAACAACAACTTGACTCGTACTTCGATGAGTTGATACACATTGCCACCAGCCCAGACTTGCCTATTAGTGTAGACATCATGCGCAAGTACTTTGTTGGTCTAGCCACAATGAAGACAATCATGCACATGCTCATAGTCAAGTTGGATAGAGGAGCCTGAGCAGTGTACCCAAATGTTATGAAGGCAAGGTTCAAGTTTCAGACAGATGTCACAGCGGAACACATAAACACTATCAAGGACTACCAATCTTGGCATCAATATGTCATTGTTGATCAGCATGAGGATGTCAAGCAATTGGACTTCTATGGTTTTCTAAGTTTGAATGATGTTTAGTTTGGCTTGTCCAAGTCATTGTTCACATGGGTACATGTGCATTGTAATGTTGAGTCATGTCAAGTGTAAGTCAAGTCTCAATAGTGGATGTAACAGTCATAGAGTAGGTGAAGATTCATGAGGGTAGTTGAATGGTCACAAAGGGGAATGTCAAGGGTCACCACACCCTTTGCTATAAATATTCCCTCATAACTCATTGTATAGACTTTTGGTCATCCAAGCTTCTGATAAGACTATCTTGGATAAAGCTTGGATAGTATTGTAACGCGCCTTGGCTTCTCCACTGCACGGAGCTAGTTCATCTCTTTGGAGGAGCAGGCGGATGTGGTTGTAACATTCCACTGTTGGGGCTAGCAGGTTTACATGGATGTATTGTAGGATTGTGACTTACACTTCTTTATATAATAAGAGCCAGCACATTTCATGCATATGTTGTTATCGTAGTTGGATTGCTGGGTTGCCTTAATGATGTATGTTGTTTAACTTATATATTTGTGTATGAACTGATTTGTATGCAATTATATGAATCTTGTTGTTAATGTGTTGTATATGTTGTTAATTTTGTCCCATCCATGTCGACTGCTTTTCCAGACACCAGACAGATATTTCACATGAACCTTGTTGTAACAACTGTTACACTCGTCTTGGACTGATCCATGAGTGCTATACGTGTTGTCTTACCTTGTATGTCATGACTGCCCCATCCAAGTCGACTGCTCTATTGGAAGTTTTGCATGTCCTTTTGTGTTGTCTGTTCCTAGCCGAGTTGGGATTGATCCCTTTCAACTTGGAACTCACATTCACCCTCATCTCCCCTTTATGTGTTAGAACCTCTCATACACCTTCTTTGACTCACTGCATCAGTCACACCCTTTCTACTGACAAAGTTATCTTACTCACCTCTATGCGCCATCGCGTTCAAGGCATTTCCTTATAACCCAATGTTGGGACTCCTACACTAAATAGTCTGAGGTCTAATTGGGACTTCTTACCGAGGAGATCCCCTTGACATGTTGGCGGATCCAGCACCGTCAACATTTTTGGTGCTAGAAGGAGCGCCTGACGACAAGCTGTGTCCTCTCATCCAGTTTTGAACCTTTGCATACCTTTCATGGAGTATTGCACTCTTCTTCCCTCGAGGTTTTCTTGGAATCGTGAAGATGTCTCCATCTCAGGGAAGATTTTCAATCTCTTGTCCACTCACACGTATGATGGTGAAGGTGAAGTGGCCTGGCCTGACAACTAACATAACTTTCTTTCCATGTTTCATGAGGAATATGAGTTTTCTGATTAATAGGCCAGTTTCCTGCTTGCATACACACTTCGCGAATCTCCATTTCATTGGGTGCTCAGCCTACTAGCTGACACAGTGCACTCATTTGAGCACTTATGTCATTTTATTGAAGACAAGTTCTATCATTTTGATCTAGACCATCTTGACCTAAAACTATTACAGCAATGGAGGGCTCCGCATAAATCCGTTATTGATTTTTGGCAGCCCTTCCGTGACTTGCAATTTTAAGCTCCGAGGAGCCAAATGAAATTTTCTTATCTTTGGGACCGGTTTGATTATTTCCTTAAGAAATCTGCCTATCCTAAGAGGAAGTTTGAAATCAATCCTCGCTCAACATTATTCATTGATGGAGCTGCACAATCTCATGTGGGAGTGGGCACTCTCTCAACTGACTGTCCTCCTCCCTCTCATTCAACAGCTCCACCATTTCCCAGTGATGTTGAGGATCATGCTCACACACCTGTTCACCCTTCACACTCTCCCAACATCACTCCAATCTATTTTCACGTAGATTTGGTTGTGATTCCTTCGAGTTCTCATATGCATTCTTTTCTTCGACCTCCGTCTTCACACTCAAGTGTTCCTCCGAATGATTTTGCCTTGTATTTGTCCATTCCATACTCTTCACTTGTTGTGAACCAGGAACAACCCACTAACAGGGTTGGTGTTGCACAACCAACATACACTATCATTTATGAAGAGTATGATTGGGAGGTTGAACATCAAAACTCAGCGAAGGATGACACCCTTCTATCTGAGCCCCCTCCATTCTTTCCTAACCTCTTTGTTGAACCTGCCATCCAAGATTTTTCATGTGTCCCTTCATCCATGGATGCACCCATTGTTGATCACTCGCAGGACTCACTAGATGTTATTCCATCATTCGATAATGGAGAAGATAAGTCAATCATTTAAAATCCACTTGATCCTTCATCTACCTTTTCCAGAAACACAAAGGATGAGTTTGTTCACTTTTCATCTACCCCTTTTTTTGATTCATCTGATCATGAGTATGCCAAGGAGTTCATTGATTTTTCTTATCATGGTGGTCGTGATCCATTTCCTTCCATTTTTTATCACGAACGTGAATCTATCACAGTTGATCTTTCGAAGCCACCAGTGTATGATGATCTACCTGATGATGAAGTTGAGACACCCAAGACTATTGAGGCACTTCAGCCTGAGCTGATAGTTATGTCAGGTGCTCGCTCTCTTGGGGTTAGTCTCACTTCTGATCATGAAATTGTTCAATCACCCAAGGCTCCTCATCACTCATCTGTATGTGTTGAAGATCCATCTCACACACATATCACACCTCCTCTTACTCGAACTACACAATCCCATTGCTCATGCATTGGGGGAGTCTTACATTGCAAGCACCCGTGCACAACATAGTTTATCTTTTCTTCTTTCATTTTCTTACATGTCACAGTCAAGAGCATTCTTTTGCTTCAAAGTTGCACGTAGTGTCACACAGCACCATGATAAGTCCACGCACTATCCTTCATGCACTTGAACTCACTTATGTCTCGTGGGCACTTTGAAACAAAAAGTGTGGTTGTTTTCATTGTTATATCTATCTTGCTTGCTAGTTCGCACAACTAGGTTTCTCGCGGACTAAGCCTTCATCAACATCAGTTTGCCAATGCGCTACTGTTTGCATTAGAATTATCACTTCACATGATCAGGCCCATGCACCATTAGTGTAGGAGTAGGAGTAGTGTTTTCTTTCAGTTGTTTTCTTGCATGCTTGTTTGCTTATTGGTATAGATCTATTTGGGAACATCACTCCCGACATTCAGATCAATACTATTAGGGCTCATCAAACCCTAATTTAGTTGCTACATGCCCTAGACAAGTCATCACATTGAATGTCATCATTCCTGATAGTTTCTTGGCCTAAAGACATCCTAAAATGACTCCTTGAGGGACCAACGCAGCCTTGGTCAGGGGTAAATGTGTTGTAGAGCACTTAGGCCCATTCAAGCCTACTCTGTAGAGCACCTAGGCCAACTTTGACTTGCGCTAGGTGAGATTGAGAGAAATCTTCATAGGGTTTTGGGAATATTCCTACATTCTAGACCATTCTAGAAGATTCTCACCTCTTATCCTCTCCTATGAGCTGAAAATTGGATAGGGAATGAATCAAATAACCTCTTATGCTCTCATCCCTTCCTCCATGGAAACTAACTCCCAAATTGGAAAGCCATTCAATGCCCAATTTATGATACAACCACCTTCCTTTCCCTATAAATTGAGCACTCATCATAGTAATCAGGGGCTGGACTTTGAAGAACTATTAGGAGATATTGTTGGTTTGAGGTTTGAGATCATAAGCAAGTATTTTTATACTGCCAGAGTGTTGTGATTTTGGTGTGATGAAGGATGGAACTCAAGCTGGATGAGTGACATGGGATTAGACTTCTTTGGTTGTAACTCTTCCTTCTACTTAATAAATTTGTCTACACCTTTTCCCATATTCTTTTCTTTATGTATGATGATTATATGTGTAAATGCTTTTGATTCCATTTTCTTATAGTAGATAGATCTCTTACTTTGATTAGTTTTTGTCCTCTATTTCTGATTGTAGGTACTGATCGAACGGATTTAGTTTGAGGAGTGATAGGAGCTATTCAAAGGAGACAAAGGGAAGAGAAAGATAACAAGCAGGTCCCTTGTCTTATTTATCTTCTATAGGAAAAGGTTAAACTCTTTAATTCTGTTGTTCTAAGTGTAGCTACCCACTTAGGGAAGTTGTGTTTATCCATAGAAGAAAAATTCCACATAACAAATTGGTGACCATACTAGGGATTGACCATCATTCTAGGTAGTTTATCCTCATCAAAGTACACCTTAGTAGACTTTACTTGCTTTCATTGATCTTATTTCAGTCTTTTTGAAGTGTTTTTGGTAAAAAAATTGAGGTTAGATGTCTTTTGATTGGCCTCTCTGGCACCAGCGCAGGGTTGGTCAGGGGATAGTACTCTGCAGAGAAACCTTGGCTTAGAGACAATGCTCGACATCATAGCTACTCCCACTCTGACCTGCGTTGATCCTCCTTAAGCTTAAAACTCCATCTTTGGCTTGGGTTTTCCAATGTTTCTTCTGAAGTTGTTTGTTTAAAGATCAATGTTTCTATGGTTTTGAAATCAACTTGTATCTCTTCTCCTAGCCCTACTTTGACCTTGATTATTTAGTGTTTCTTAAGATTTTTCTTTATCATTATCAATTCATTATCAAAGTTAGTTTATATTGATTAGTCTTTTCTAAAAAGGAAGTGTCGTAAAGTCTTCATTTCTTTGAAAAAAAACTATCGTAAAGTCTTCATTTCTAGTGAAAAGTATTGATTGATTGTTTGTGTATCTAGTTCCTTTTTGTTCATCTAAACATTAAAGGGTCCGAAAAGAAAAACTTGCATTATTCATATTGTAGTTTTTAAGTGCTTGATAGGAATAGCTAGGGAAATTCCATTAGGTGTGCTCTTTGCTCTTTTTCAAAGATCTAATTGCTCTGTCCCTTACTAGATATGGTTTTCATTGTTAATTGAATGAAAGAATGTTTCTCATGTTAGTTGCATTCTAGGAATTTCAAACATACATCATGTGGTGAACCTTGAAAGGAAAATTCTTAAGAAGATCAACCTAAAAGTTATCTCAATTAACCTAATGGAGCATTCTAACTTAATGCATAACATTTAGAGATTCTAGGCTAGAGACGTGTTTTGACATCATAAAACATAGCAATTGTCATTAATTGTATGCGATACATTCCAAATGTGATACCTCATTCCACGTACATAAGTATATTGTAGCTCATCGATGTACCTTTGGGTATATAGGGTGGTGTTATAATACAAAAAGTATAAAGGAATGCTCTCACTGTGTGGTTTCATATTACATAGCGCTAACACGGATTGGGCCTCCATGTAATTTTGGGTATATATGGGAGGACTAAATTAGGTTGCTATCCATCCATAGGTAACCGAGTCAGCCACCTTGTACACTGTGATACACCAAACACAACATTTGGGGAGATTTCCTTCATGTATGTTAAGTCCTTGGTTTACTGAGGTAGTGTATTATAGTCCACAGTTACTTGGTAATCCATTTGCCTAGATTATCCCTCTTTTGTTTTGTTATGTTATGTGGATTAAAATAAATTAATTGACAGTGGATAACATCCTCCATGTCACCTTAGTTGATCTTAGGTTGAGACATATGGCAACAACTCCGGAGTCCACCAATCAAGGAATTCCTTTTGATGGGAATCCTAGTCCTTTTCCTCCTTTCGGAAATATTAGTGCTCCTTATATGGCTACATTGTCCCTTCTGAGACTTACCATTGGCTTGCCATTATGGTTTTTCTCAACCTCCTTGGCCCCACAACTGAATATTCCTACAACTAGACAAAATCAACCTCTAGTTGACCCTTTGCCTTCTTCCTTGGTTATTTCTTCCTCCCCTTCTTCCTCATCGCCTGGTGAAAGTATTGGTACTACTAACCAGGTGGCTAAGAAGAAGAACAAAGGGAAGCAGAAGGAGAAGAAGCAAATTCAACAGGGGGGCAACTAAGCAACCATTGCTTTGAATGAAACTTCTGATGAGAAACCGTCCGATAAGCATCACAAACTTCAATATCCTTACAAACTTTGTACGAGAGACCATATTCTTTGAAATTGTTTAGGTATTCCTCAATATTAGAATAATTATCTTCTCGTTCACATCATCCTGTTCCATCAACTTCTGGGGATCATGCTAGTGACACACCATCAACTAGTGGTAGTAAAGTTAATGGAAAGAAGGTTAAAGTTAAGTTTTCATGTAAGTTATGTGAAGGGAATCACCCCATTCACCTTTGTCCCTATCTGGATGAAGCCTAAAAAGTGTTGGATAATCATCCTGCTTCTCTGCAGCGATTTCCATCTAGTTACAAGAGACTCTCCCTTAATCCTTCACTAGTTGATGAAGTGACTAACCCAAATCAACCATCAGTCAAACCCACTCTCTCTGAATGTGAATCCCATGAGTCTATCCCTGACCAATCACAGGTCGAGGAAACAGTTGACTCAATTTCACCTTCAGTTAATCGTACCTTTCCCATAGAGAGTGAATATGATACCACTCAGGTTCTTTTCATTTCTTCAGGTTCCAATGAGCTTGGAGGCAACCCTCCTGTTCCATCAAGACAGGAGTAAAATCCTCCTATTCTCGTAACTCAAGGGAGTAATTCTTCCATTCTTACGGTACCCCCTCCAAGTAGTCTAGTCACTTCCTTTGATTGGAATTGACTAGAAAGATGTCGTCTTCCTTGTTATGTGCCTTTCTAGATCATAGTACAGGTTTATAATATGATTGTATCTGACACTATTATAGATGAAGGTGCATCTATGAGTATCCTTTCCTTCACTTCTTGGCAAGCGCTCGGTTCACCGCCACTTGTACCTATTACCCAGAATATGTTGGCTTTTAACAGAGGAACCAGTCAACCATTAGGGATCCTTCCTCAGTTGCTTATTACTTTGGGAGGAAAAATTGTTTATCTCAATGTGATGGTAGTCTCGGACCCTTTAGATTAAAATTTACTTCTTGGGTGCAACTATTTTTATGACATGGGAGCTATTGTTTCAACACTCTTCTGAGTGATTTGTTTCTCGCATGAAGGCAGAATTGTCGCCATTGACCAGCTTTCATTTCCTAGTCCAAATATGGCTTCCAATCAACCATCTTCCCTAAATGGTCCTTTTGTCCCAATGGTATCTTCCCCACCACAGGTCAATTATGTGGCAACCCGTTCCATGCCTACATCAACTGACGATCAATTCCGTGATGTTGAAAATTATGTACTGGGGACATTGGAACCAAATCTCTCTAATCGATTACTTGCTACATATCCCTTCCAAAGCATTGTTCTCCCATCTGATGAGAACCTCTTGGAAGTCATGACTTCTTATGGGTCATGATCAAAGAATATGAGGATAGTTCCTGGTCTTATGTCAACCTCATTAAAAAATGAAACATAGGGTATTAGTATAGTTCCTTGTCTTGTGTCAAGCTAGTTAAAAAATGAAACAAGGAATATGAGGATAGTTCCCAGTCTTGTGTCAACCTCATTAAAAAAAGAAACAAAGGGTATGAGCATATTTCCTTTTCTTGTGTCAAGCTCGATAAAAAATGAAACAAGGAATATGAGGATAATTCTTTGTCTGAGTGTCAACCTAGTTAAAAAATGAAACAAGGGTATGAGGAAATTTCCTTGTCTTGTGTCAACCTCGTTAAAAAATGAAACAAGGAATATGAGGATACTTCTTTTACTGTGTCAACCTCATTAAAAAATGAAACAGGTCTACGAGGATAGTTCCTTGTCTTGTGTCAAGCTCGTTAAAAAATGAAATAAGGAATATGAGGATAGTTCCTGGTCTTGTGTCAACCTCATTAAAAAATGAAACAAGGAGTATGAGCATAGTTCCTTGTCTTGTGTCCAGCTCGTTAAAAAATGAAATAGGTTCCATGAGCATAGTTCCTTGTCTTGTTTCAATCTCGTTAAAAAATGAAACAAGGAATATGAGGATAGTTCTTTTACTCTGTCAACCTCATTAAAAAATGAAACAGGTCCAAAGCATAATTCCTTGTCATGTGTCAAGCTCGTTAAAAAATGAAACAAGGAATCTAAGCAGAGTTCCTTGTCTTGTGTCAAGCTCATTAAAAAATTAAACAAGGTCCCCTGGAGCAAAGTTCCAGTTCGAGTCTTTGATTAGATCTCGTAAAATCCCAGTCGAGTCTTTCACTTGATCTCGTAAATGAACCTTCATTCCAACCACCTGATAGCCATGAGTAGTCTACTTAGGTGAATGCAATGAAGCTTGGGGGTCATGCACCTAGGATCGAGTCATCATGCTGGGGGCATGTAAACCAATCTCAAGCATAGCTTTTCGTTTCAAGCTCGTGTAAACATGAAATTGAATCCAAGCATAGTTCCCTATGGTTCAAACTTGTGTAAAAATGAACCCATCTCCATTTTAACCCTCATGATTGCCATTCTATCAATCTATTCCGTCAAATGAACTTTGGTTTTTCTCCTTCCATCGTCACTATCTACTTGGTTGATCATACGCTTTCACTTGGTTGTTTTACCATTTTTGAGGAACATTTGCAATGAGTGGTCTTATTAGCCAGCCTCTTGAACATTACATGTTTTGAGAAGTTCCAACATCACCGGAACCAGTTGCTATCCTAGACACCACTCGTTCCTCTAAGTGGAGTCCTTTTTAAGCTCTTTTCAGACTCTCAAAATATGAAAACATTCTCAAGCACTTGTCCTTTTCAGCTCGTTAATGGATTAGAAACAACATGTACTCAATATAAGTTTAACCCTTTCTGGACAGAGATAGATTACCTACAAAAAAGGAATACGTTGATCAAACATGGTCAATAGGTTCTCTCTTGTATTATTTTATGCTTTTTGGACTTGAGAGACAAACTTACGAAAACAAACTTGTGGAGTTTCCTTTTTGTCCCTTTTCAAACTCTCTAAACATGAAAAGGATCGAGTTCTCATTATCATTAAACTCGTTAAAACATCAAATAGCAACAAACTTGTCCATCATGACAAGACCGAGTTTCACCTTCGCTAGACTCGTTAAAACATCACATAGTGATGGATTCACCTGAAGGTTGGAATTATACAAAAATCATATGTTATCCTCCTCAATCTTGATAAAAAATAAAGAGGTACTCGTCAACAATGACTGGGGAAAATGGGAAAAGAGGTAAACCACTTTATGGGAGTAGGTCGCTCTAGAACATGACACTTTCACTTCATCTCTGTGACTACTCGGGTTGGGTTATCTACTTGATGATTATCATATCTATGGTCTATCATACCATCCATTACTTTGGTTTTGGGTCAATGCTTCCAATTCATTCAGTGTCGCCGACATGTTCAAGAGAAGTCATTCATTAAAATTCATCCTTTGCAATACTCATAAACCTTCATTTTCATGACCGCCATTCCTGAACCTTGTGTCGTCAATCACATTTTGTCTCCAAAAATCATTACATTTGTTTCATTTCGTTGATGTGGGATACATCAAGGCCCTCCTGCAATGAGTCGCTTCTTTTTGACATCAACACATTATCCAAGAAGTTGACTTAGAAACGCCCTTCCAGTACCTTGAGGCTTGCACACATCAATGGCAAGTTTCTTGCTTCCAATGATAGGTTGACATCACTAGCCTTCGACCGAAAGACTTTGTATGGTGTTCGACAGCAAAACATCCATTCACACCATGTAGAATGTACTACAGTACGTTGAGGATCATTATCATTATCGGTGATTTCTCTCACATCTGTTAATGGCTTACATCATTGGCTGGTAATTAGATGATGTTCTCCCATGTTCGACTTCAGGTCACATATTCACATGGTTGGACTTGTATTTGAGAGAACGATTGAATGAGATAGAAGACCCCAAATCTAGTTTCATCTATCCAGGCTGTGATTTTAGGAGTGCTAAATCATCTTTACGATGGCTTTACACAGATGGTCATCCTATCATGAGTCTTATCTATAGACAACTATCTAATTTATGTACATGTAATGAAAATTTTATATGCTGAGCATGGGTATGCCTTCCCTCAACGATTCATGAAAAATCCAAAATATCATGATATTATGTATTGTAATTGATGCAGGTAACCATCCACTTCAGAACCTCCCCATCACATCGTAAAGCATATCACTCGACATTATCATTTTCGACTTCATGCTTTAGGGGAAACTGTTACAGGTCTATTTGGGCACATCACTCCCAACATTTAGATCAATACTATTAGGGCTCATCAAACCCTAGTTGAGTTGCTACATGCCCTAGACAAGTGATCACATTGAATGCCATCATTCCTAAGAGTTTCCTAGCTTGAAGACATCCTGAAATGACTCCTTGAGGGGCCAGGGTAGCCTTGGTTAGGGGTAAATGCACTGCAGAGAACTTAGGCCCATTCAAGCCTACTCTATAAAGCACCTAGGCCCATTTTGACCTACACTGGGCGAGATTGAATGAAATCTTCATAGGGTTTTGGGAATATTCCTACATTCTAGACCATTCTAGAAGATTCCCACCTCTTATCCTCTCCTATGAGCTCAAAATTGGATAGGGAATGAATCAAGTAACCTTCTATCCTCTCAGTCCTTCCTCCATGGAAACTAACTCCCAAATTGGAAAGCCATTCAATGCCTAATTTATGACAAAACCACCTTCATTTCCCTATAAATTGAGCACTTATCATATTGATCAAGGGATGGACTTTGAAGAATTGTAAGGAGATACTGTTGGTTTGAGGTTTGAGATCATAAGAAAGTATTGTTATGCTGTGGGAGTGTTGTGCTTTTGGTGATGAAGGATGGAACGCAAGCTAGATGAGTGACATGGGATCGGACTTCTTTTGTTGTAACTCTTCCTTGTACTTAATAAACTTGTTTACACCTTTTCCCATATTCTTTTCTTTATATATGATGATTATATGTGTAAATTCTTTCAATTCCATTTTCTTATAGTAGATAGATCTCTTACTTTGATTGGTTTTTGTCCTCTGTTTATGATTGTAGGTACTGATCGAATGGATTCAGTTCGAGAAGGAGTGATGAGAGCTATTCAAAGGAGACAAAGGGAAGAAAAAGATAACAAATAGGTCCTTTCTCTTATTTATCTTCTATAGGAAAAGGTTAAACTCTTTAATTCTATTGTTCTAAGTGTAGCTACCCACTTAGGGAAGTTGTGTTTATCCGTAGATGCAAAATTCCACATAACACTTATATTCTTTGTTTGCTTGTTTGTTTGCTTGTTTGTTTGCTTGATTGTTTTCTTACGTGATTTTCTTTCACTTTCGCTTATGATTTTGCTTTGCTTTGATGTTTTCCAGTTCGCTTGTTTTGTTCATAGGATAGTTTTGCATGAAACCATGTATGACTCTTGAAACGAGTTGGGTAAAGTACAAGAGGGCTTGTACAACTATTAATACTTGTTTATCTATCATCTTGCCTTTGTGTGATGAGCTTGTTACTTTTAGTCCATGATACATCGAAGGAAAATAAGTACTGTTCGAAGTGAACCTTGGTGAAAACACAATGCTTGCACACTAACTAGTGTCACCTTCTCTAGTCGGTTTTTTTTGGGTTAACCCTTGTCAGCTCAGTCAAGTAGAGTAAGGTGAGCGTGAAAACATTAACAGGAACATTGGAGATACAATAAACTACTTATCTGTTGGAACAACCTCCTCTTCTCTCAATGAGTCGGGATATCTCTTCTACCTCTGAAATAAATAAGTGCTATGCATAGTGAAAATGGAAATGAAAAAATGAAAAGTAAAAAAATTCAAAATGAAAAATGAATAAGGTGAAAGAAGAGAAAGGCTTCCTACGTAGGGAGGTGATGCAAGTAACCCCGCCAGGGTACTTACCAGGCTCACTAGTAGTGGAGCCATGATTTTTTTCCTATCTAACTCCATTTGGGTATTGTCTAGGCCTACTGGTAGTGGAGAAAAACCAGAGATGGAACTGAGACTCTGATGACTATACTGCTTGTGCACCTATATATCCCTCAACCCTAATCGAAACAATTGTGTTTCCTTGGCTTGGAATGTGTGTTAATCGACCAAGGTCTTGGAAAATGCTACATCTTACAATCAAGTTAGTGTGAAACCAATATGATATAAGAACTGAACAATACTTTTGGAGGTGTTAGACTCGCTTTTCACAAACAATGTCTACGAAGAGAGTTGGAGTTCTACCAGTGTGTTGCCAAGTGTTGTAGCGACTACAACCACCCTCCAAAAAATTTCCTTAGTCTATTTTGGAGCCTCCCTACCAACCTTACACAACACTTTGTATTGCTTCGTCAAGTACTCAAGCCTCAGTGTTTTCCTCGCACAAAGGCAGCTTGTCGATCACAGTTGATCCATTCCCCTCATAGGCTTCTCACCTAGACTTGGTCTAGCTACAGGCTAAGTAGCTTCCCCTTGAATCTTGTGCATTTATGGAGGGCAACTAGCCTTCCCCCTAAGAATTGCGCAATCCTCTCTAACAGCCTATTGGGCTCCAGGATTACGCAATCCTGCCAGCCAACCCTCCCAGCAGGATTTGCACAAATTTTCCTAGAAGCAAGCCATTCAACTCAAGATTTGCACAAATATGGGTAGCAGCAAGCTGCTCTACCCAGAAATTGCATAAACAACCAGGGTACTCATCCCAGATCCTAGTCATTAATGCGCATTTTTCCCAAGCAGTTGAGCACTTGCATGCATGGATAGTATGGTTGACCAGTTCCACCTGGGACCGACAAAAATTTACTTGCATGCATTCATGGCTTGATCTTCCCAGAATAGCAAGAGTCAACATGCAAAAGGAATCCCATGATTCAGGGAGCTATTTTAGCAGTTGAGGGTTACATGCAAAGTTGTTTTAGAAATTTGCCACTAAGTGTTGCTTTTTTCTAGATTTGTGGCATGCGCATCATGAGATCAAACTTATTTATTCGACGCATCAAAGCTCATTCATTCACATCGATCTTGGAGCTCCAACATCCCACAACAAATCTAGGACTCTTCGACACATCCGACTTAGCTATTCATGGGTAAGTGGCCTCAACTTGTATTTTTCATCATTTCTGTCGCTTTTTGTGTATTCACTTGTGTGAGTGTTGTTTTCTTGATTTCTTTGAACACCTACTATCGTTTACATGTATTATAGCTTTTTCTAGCTCTGTTTTAGTTTTCATTGCTATCTCATTGTTGTTGCATGCATGAAACTATTTTGCACAGATGTTCACCCAACTGGGGAATTGCCTCACCCACATGCATGTTGATCTATTTGCTGAATCTTTCATTCATGTTTTGCATGCACTATCAATTGCTTCTGCTATCACTTAGTGTCATCATGCATTTTTTTGTCTTAGTTGCCTTTAGTTTCCTGTCAATGAGTCAACCCAACCTTGGTCGGGGCTCTACCTTCACTAAGGTTGAATTGCAAAATCTAGGGAAGGAAGGCTCACCTTCCTCCCTAGAAATGTGCATTCTTACCCAGCACTAGCCTCCAGGACTATTTTGTGCATTTATGGAGGACAATGGCTGCTTGACCTAAGAAATTGCACAAATCTGTCCATGGGCTAGCAATCCTTCCCCACTGGAATTTCACATTACGTAATCCCAGCAGCCAGCTGCCTAATTGGATTGCACATTTTGTTGATCTAGCAGCTAGTCCTGCCTCCTAGACAGCCCAAACTACCTTTTCTGTAGTTTTCGATGCTAGTCACCCAGCCTCCTAGTAAAATTTGTGCTATCTTGCTCATTAGTTTCCCAGGTATGTGTTGTGTCATTCCCCGGATTTGCGTTGTTTCCACTGACATATTTCTTTCCATGCATCCTGCTTGTTTCCAGATCTTTCAGGTGTTCATCTGTCTCAATGGCTTCCAAGAGAATAGGATCTCAGGACACCAATGGTATTGCAGCTGGAGCAGTAACTAAGCAGGTGTCCTTTGGTTTGTCGATCTATGAATATACGAAGCTGTATCTAGACAAGGATATCAAACTGAAGTGGCAAGAGGTGAATGAAACATTCACAGGAACTTTTGGGCAAGACCTCGAAGACTGTTAGGTGTACGTGAATTTCATAAGTCCATCTTGTACTAGATTTCATGCAAATACCCCACGTTCCCATGTGTGGACATGAATCACTTGATCGTCTCTCACACTGACCCCGATAGGATGACCTTGAGCAGTGTCAGTGGGATGAAGCTTGCAACCTTCTGGGCATGAGATTATGACGAGATCTATCAGATGTCCGAGCCCATGACTATAATGAATCCTCCATTCAGCTTTCCCAATAGCAGAGCTCACTCGAGAGATATTCTGAAGGATTCGGTAAAGGAGCTAGCTTGCTTTAAGATGACACCAAACCAGATCTACAAGAAAAATATATTGAGGAAGGCATACCAATAATTGGTCATTCGTATGTCGACTAAGTGACTAAGCAAGCACTGAAACCTTTTCCTCATAGTTGGGTGATCGCACTGGACCAATTGGCTAGGGAAGGAAGACCATGCAACTAGTCCAGCATACTAGCTCATCAGCTAAAGGAACAAGTCATGAAGGCTCGATAGTCACTTGAAGGCATGCATGCAGAGATTTACATATCCAACTACATTCTAGATGTAGTCTGTGCCCGACATGAGTTCCTAGGCTTGGAGTGGGCATGGTCACTAGCGGAGACTATTGTGAACACGTATTTCAATCTGTTGTCTGAATATAGCTTCAGAGGAGTGATCATACGGTTGTCCGACCATTTTTTCACCCCAGTGTACAAGTTGATATTCGAACAGGATCCACCCTGCATGTTAGAGGAAGTGATGAAGGCATTTCTATACATTGCAGATTGGTATGCCTCACCGTCCAACACGTTCATATGAGTGTTGAGTGTAGCGAAGTCTCAGCATGTTCTGCCAAAGTTCTCCTTGGACGTGCTTTTCATGCAGGAAGTAGCATACCACATCTCGGTAGGATTGACAGCTAGACTGCAGTGGAAGAAGAAGGTACCTTGGCCCGTTCTTCCGTTGCAGATTAGATTATATGAGATCCGGAGTATCAAGCAAGTGGATGTCGAAGAAGAACATATGAGGAAGTATCCTTTCAACCTCTGAAGCTTCAACTTGTATGACCCACATTGCATTGTGAAGGATCACTACGCGAGAGTTCAGTTCAACTATATCCATGGGGCATGTCATTGGGCCAAGGAGGACTCATGGAGGTACTGCTACAATACCTCCATAGCCAATGAATAGGTTGGCTTTACCATAGAGTGGTTAGCAAAGCAACATGAAGTAGCATCACGAAGAGCAATAGCAGTAGCAACAACAGTAGAGGTAGCAGAGGCAAGCATACTTGTGCGTGACAAAGGGAAGAGGAATATTGTCAACCACATGGAGGAGGAGAAAAGCTACAAGTCTCGAGCAGATCCACTTGTAGAACAAGTAGCTATGGCTATTCAAGTGAAGAGGCAACAACACGATAAGTGAATTGCATGAAGGGAGAGGGATAAGAAGAAAATGGAAGAAGCGGAGAAGGAGTTGCACGAGCTAAGAAATCAACTCCAAAGAGAATAATAGTTGCACCAACAGGAGAAGGAAGCGTAAGAGGAGAAGATTTAGTAGGTGGTGCATCATGTGCAGATGGACGAAGCATCGCTCATACAAGTAGTTGATTCATCTAAACAGTTAGCATCAGGTGAACAGGGTGAACCATCGCAGGGGCAAGACTTTGCTCCTGAGATAGAGCAGGCACTTGAATAGTTGGATGCAGACATGGAGCAACAGGAGTTGGAATAGGATACCAACCTCATGCCTCACCATAAAGAGGTTGAATCACTTGCTTCATTACATCCTGATGATGAGAAAGTCCTAAATGACCAAGGGGGCACTGAGATCCTTGGTGGTCAATTGGAAGCAGAGATGCACAACATCTCCTTTAACAAATCTCATCACAGAGTTGTGCAGTCTCAGAGTGTATCGACTCTAGAGGACCAAACATCCCTTACACAAGTTGAAGAACAAGTGATTGTGACTGATGTGCACAAGCATCCAGCTGCTTTGGCCGATGCAACTAGCGTGTATGCCAAAGCCACTAGCTCAAGTGTTCATTTCCTTATAGCTGAGAATGAGTGAATGGCGGAGGAACTACAAGTAACCAAGCAAGGAGGAGACTTGGTGACAATGTCCACTCAAGCCGAACTAAAGAAGGCAATACTAGATGAAGTATTGCCCCTGGATACAGTTATGTGAGCATTGTACTCCAAGTTTGGTACCATGCACCAAGCAGTCATCCATCTCCATAGATAGCAGCAACGATGTGTGAGAATAGCACGCATCTTGAAGAACATACATGTTGTTGTTGATAACATGCAAGCATGGATGATGAAGTACAAGGGAGCCCCACTTCACTTGCCAAAGATGATGAAGGCCAATGCGGTCGAGCTGCAAGAATGTATCTAGAGTCAAATCTGGAACTATGAAGACCTACCACAACTCATCACTAGCATACAGGCTTCTCATGCACGAGTATTCAAAAGCATGGATGTTATAGTGCACGCTCATGTGATCCCATCACTTGGGACTCTCACCCAAATGAAGACAAAGAAGTAGGTCCGACAGGAGCTTGACTCATACTTTGATGAGTTGATGCGCACCAGTACCAGCCTAGACTTGCCTATCCGTGCAGACATCATGCGCTTGTACGTTGTTGTTCCATCCACATTGAAGACAATGATGTGCATGCTCACAAATGAGTTGGACAGAGGAGCCCGAGCAGTGAACCCAGATGCTATGGAGGCAAGGTTTAGGTTTTAGACAAATTTCATAGCAGAACACATGGACACTATCAAGGACTACCAAAGGGGAATGTCAAGGGTCACCCCACCCTTTGCTATAAATAGTCCCTTATAACTCATTGTTTAGGCTTTTGATTAGCCAAGCTTATGATAGGACTATCTTGGATAAAGCTTGGACAGTATTGTAACGCGCCTTGGCTTCTCCACTACATGGAGCTAGTTCATCTCTTTGGAGGAGCAAGCAGATGTGGCTATAATGTTGCATTATTCGGCTAACAATGACTTACAATTCTTTATATAAAAAGAGCCAACACATTTTCATGCATATGTTGTTATCGTAGTCGGACTGCTCTGGATGCCTTAATGATGTATGTTGTTTAACTAACGTATTTTTGTATGAAATGATTTGTATGCAATTATATTAATCTTGTTGTTAATGTGTTGTTAATGTGTTGTATATGTTGTTAATGATGTCCCATCCATGTCGACTGTCCTACCAGACACCAGACAAATATTTCACATGAACTTTGTAACAACCGTTTCACTCGTCTCAAACTGATCCGTGAGTGTTGTATGTGTTATCTTACCTTATATTTTGTGATTGTTTCATCCAAGTGGACTTCGCTGTCAGAAGCTGTGCATGTCCTTTTATGTTGTGTGTTCTTGGCCGACTTAGGACTTATCCCTTTCAACCTAGAACTCATCTTCACCCTCATCTCCCTTTATGTGTTAGAACCTCTCATACACATTCTTTGACTCACTGCATTAGTCAAACCCTTGCTACTGACAGAGTTATCTTACTTGCCTCTGTGCAACATCGCGGTCAAGGCATTACCTTATGAACCACGCCTGGGACTCCTACACCAATTGGTCTGAGGTCTAACTGGGACTTCTTACCAGGGAGATCCCCTTGAAATGTTGGTGGGTCCAACACCATCAACCTGACTATATTTATACTTTTATCTTCTTTTCGGGGCTCGTCCCTCATCATTTGGATGTTTTGCATAGGCTATTGGGGCTGCGTCTTCTTCTCTTTCATTTTTCCCATAAGGATCGGACATTCCTCTATCACATGGTCAAATTGTCAGCAATACTGACATGAAGGATGCATGGGGTTTGTGCAATCTCATGTGAAGTACCTTGCTTCGCCATAGTTATAAAAAATTATCTGCCCACATCCTCGACCAATTCCACCCTCTCTTCCTCGTCCTCAGCCTTGGAATCCTCTGCGTGCTATTCCTGCATCCTTATCCTGAGGCTAGTTCTTTGCCTACATTTGGTAGGTCAAGGTTCTATCCATCCTCACCTCATAACTCCTACAATGTCATTCATCATGTCCCACAAATTTACAAAAATTGCAAAACAACTACTAAGGGATCTGTACAAACTGTTGTCGTAAATGCTAATTATTAGTTGCATGTTGTCCTGTAACCTGACAGATAGCGCACCATGGCATAGCTCCCACACTCAACCTCACGTTACTCTCTAGTTTTAGGGGGAAAATCCCTCCCCTAATAAGATAGTTCTTCTAAACCAGGCAATGGTCCTTATTGTGGCCATGGCTCTTGCACTTGAAGCACCAAACTTCAGCGAGCACCTCCAGCTGGGCTTCCTATACTTTCTTCAGGCTCTACAACTCGAAGTGTAGGATTTCCAGTAGTGATTGAATTTGTTGCATTCCAAGGTTTGTATCATGTACAGGCGAGGAATCTAGCCTCATCACAATTTCTAAGGCTTTTGCTTGTGTTTCTATATTTTGTTGTGACAGAGGCACTCTTAAGTGTGGCAAGAGTGATGCTATAAACCAGTCGTGATGATGGGAATCTGTAATCACCATACTGGCTTTCTTGATCAGGAATTTCAAACTTTGATTGAAATCCCAAGGTGTCTCATTTACTTTTTATCGAATTTCTTTAAACTTAGTCATTGAATGTGCCTCTGACTTAGGCTTTCTAAACTCCATGTTCAAAGCTTGTTGGTTTTTTTCCAACCTCGTGGTGGGGTTATGAGTGCAGTCATAATGTACCATTTCAATGCTTGATCTTATAAGGTCATGACCACCTACACTTTATTAGTGCTATCAGTCATAATTTGTTTTTTCATCCATATAGCTCCTGCAACAAACCAAAAATGTTCAGGATCTTCGCTCCCTACTCCTTTAAAAACTAACATTTTCATCGCATTCGCCATGTTGAATGGTGGTAGTGGAGGTGGAGGAGGTGAAGGTGTAGGCATATGAGGTGGAGGTGGAGGTGGAAGTGGAGTGGACGGATGAGGTATCCTCAGGATACCCTTCTTAATTAACTGAACTGCGCTTCGTGGAGTAGTATGCACCGTCCCTTCATTGTCAATTGAGGGGGGTTCAATGAGTGGACTATATTCTAAGCTCGATCCTTCATTTCTTCTAAAGAATCTCCCACTTCATGTAGCCCCAAACATCAAGGTAACTGCATAACCCTCTTTTCACATAAAAACATTTTAATCCAAGTCTTTAATGATTTCAAATACTTACCTCGCGGTCCCTTAAAGAGCATACGTTCTGGTTTGCTATAGTTGATATTATCACCAATCGTGAACTCAATCACAAAACATCCAAGTGTGCAATCAATCCAATGATTCACGACCCGAACGATATTTCTTCCTGATGCTTCAAGAGACCAGTTCTGAATTCCACGCTATAAGGCCATCAAGCCTCCACATCCCTTGACTATCAACCAATTTAGAAAACCACTCATGTAGTTCGTTAGGGAAGAAACAAAAGATCGCATTAGTTTCGTTTGTGTACAAATATCTCTCCAACCACTGCTCCTTGGATAATTTAGGGTTCTTGTTCTCTTGAGCTGCAAATGTGTGCACTTTTCATTCAATCCACTTCTCAATATCTTTCTTTGTAGGAAACCATTTATCACATGTTGGGTTATGTTATATTCTTTCCACGACTAATGCCCTAGTTAACCGGGGAGTTAGAGGGGGGGTGGCGCCCCCCCTTCATTGCACCAATTGCACAACAGGTATCGATTGCGCAGCGGGGGGGTCATGGGGGGTTTGAGGGGGGCAGTTAGCCTCCCTCTACGGGGTCTTGGGCAGTGCCCTAGGGAAAAAAAAAATTGGACCCTATATTAGGTAGGCAGACCTACCTATGGTTTTGTGCATGGTTTTTGTACATGGTTTTGGATGTGATGGTTTTTGGTCCATGGTATTGGATGCTTTGGCATGTATATATATGTATTGTAGCATTGAAAGGAACATAATGAAAAATCAAGCTGGTAGTCCCGATTTTGGGATCCACGAGAAAATATCTGTGTATATGTGTTTTATGTCTTATGTTCTCGCATTGCTTATTTTCTGTGTTTTAGAATTTGTATGCAGGTAATTTATGTATGGGGTTAAAACCTACATTTGGTATCAGAGTTGTTTTTGCTTCAAGGGGACACCTTTGTTGCTAAGGGTTTTCGATCGAGCCTGTGGTAAACCCTGTTTAGTGGGAGATCTATGAGATCGATTCTGGTGGTGAAATAATATGGTGAGCCGTGGAAAGATAGAGATCAAGAAATTTAATGGTCAGAGTTTTGAGTTATAGAAACTCAAGATGGAGGATTTGTTAGTAGATAAAGATCAATGGATCACAGTAGATCCAGGTACTAAACCATTGGGAGTGTCCGATGAAGAATGGAATAAGTTGGAGTAGAAGGCAAAGAGCACAATACGATTATGTGTCTTAGATTCAGTATTGCTAAATGTATCAAGGGAAGCTACGACGAAGGATTTGTGGGACAAGTTAGGGACTTTGTACTAATCTAAGTCTCTGGTGAATAAAATGTTCCTAAAGAAAAGGTTGTATAACTTGAGGATGAAAGATGGAGACTCTGTGACAGAGCATCTAAATGCATTTAATACTATGGTAATTCAGTTATTATCTATTGATATTAAAATTTCAGATGAAGATAAGTGCATCAATTTGTTGCGTTCTCTACCATATTCATGGGATAGTCTGGTTATTGCAATAGGTAGCAATGCAATTGCCTTTTAGTTTAATGAGATAGTCTCATCTTTGCTGACAGAGGAGATGAGACAGAAAAATATGGAGAGCCAGAATGGTGATGCCTTGTGTGTACGAGGATGGCCCCAAAACAGAAACAAAGTAAGTCATCGAGTGGGAGATCTAAATCTAGAGGGAGATCTAAATCTCCAAGAAAACTTGTAAAGATGTACTCGAAATGTGGAAAGGAAGGGCACTACAAAAGGGACTATCAATCTAAAGCTCCTGAAAAAGGAAAGGGATCTAATGATGCTCCTTTTGCATAGGTGAAAATCACCTCAGATGTAGGTGGGGATGTATACTTGGATTCTTCAAGTACACATGTAGATCATGAGGCATGGTTGATTGACTCAAGTGCATCCTTTCACTTCACTCCCCATAGAGAGTGGTTCTGCGAGTATGAGAAATATGATGGTGGTGATGTCTTCTTGGGGGATGATAGGAAGGCTAAAATCATTGGTCACAGAAAAGTTAAGTTGAATTTCCAAGGTGGAAGGATTAGAACACTTCTGGGTGTTCTGTATATTCCTGCATTGGCTAGAAATCATATTTTTGTAAGCAAGCTGGATGATGTAGGTGTAAAAATAGTGTTCGAGAATGATACCTACAAGATGGTTTAGGGAGCATTGGTATTGATGGGGGGAGTTTAGATTGGAACTATGTACAAGCTGCAAGGAAGCACTATTGTTGATGGGTGAAACAGTTCTGTAGTTCCTGAAAGTGGAGCAGAAAATCTAGTGGTCTCTGGAGAAAAGACCATGCTATGGCATCAAAGGCTTGGACATATTGGAGAGAAGGGCCTTCGAATACTTCATGGTAAAGGTATGGTAGAAGGTATGACTAATACCTCTCTGGATTTTGATTTCTGTGAAAATTGTGTATATGAGAAGCCGAATCAGGTGAGTTTCCTCTCTAGTGGTAAGAGGGTGAAACAAATATTAGAGTTTGTGCACAGTGATGTGTTTGGACCTATGAAGGTTCCATCACTGGGTAAGTCTGTGTACTATGTATCATTTATAGATGATTTCTCAAGGAATAAATGGATATATTTCCTTAAGAAGAAATCTGAAGTCTTTGACAGGTTTAAATAATTTAAGGCTCTGGTAGAAAACTAGACAAAGAGGAAGATAAAGGTGTTGAGGACAGATAATGGTGGAGAGTATTGCAAGAAGGAATTTGAAGAATTTTCTAAGAAGTGTGGTATAGCATGGCAGAAGGATACTCCATACACACCTGAGAAAAATGGAGTTGCAGAAAGAATGAACGAGACGTTGATGGAAAGGGAAAGAAGAATGCTTAATGGTGCCCGGTTAGGATAGGAATAATGGGCAGAGGTAGTAGAGACTCCATGTTACCTAGTCAACAGATCACCTTCATCAACGTTGGAGGATAAGACTCCACAAGAGGTATGGATTGGTAAGAAACCCTCTCTTTCATGTTTGAGGATATTTGGATGTGATTCATATGTACATGTTCCAAAGGAGAAAAGAACAAAGTTAGATAGTAAATCTGAAAAGTACATCTTTATTGGGTATAAGGATGGTTTAAAGGGTTATAATCTTTGGAACCCAGTAACAAGGAAGGTTGTGTACAACCGATATGTGTTGTTCAGAGAGGTGAAAGATGTTATTAAACATGAAGTCCCAACAAAGGAACCTGAGAAGATAGAGTTTGAGCTAAAGGAGGAAGAATTAGACTCTACAACATAAGAGGAATCAGAAGATGAAGAGCCACAAACTCCAGTTGTGAGAAGATTAGTTTGAGAAAGAAGGCAGCCAAAAAGGTATAGTCCATCTGCCTTCTATTCAAATTTTTCTTTATCTATTACTAATGATGATCCTAGAACTGTGAAGGAAGTAATAGATTCAGAGGATGGAAAACTATGGAAAGAGGCTATGGTTGATGAAATGGCATCTTTGCACAAAAATGAGGCTTGGGATCTAGTGGATTTACTAGCTAGAAGGAAACCCATGGGTAGAAAATGGGTGTTCAAGAAGAAGATAAATGTAGAAGGAAAGGTGGAGAAATACAAAGCTCGATTGGTAGAAAAAGGTTATTCCTAGGTGTCGGGAATTGATTTTGGTGATATTTGTTCTCTTGTTGCCAAGGTAGCTTCTATTAGATTACTTTTATCTATTGTTGCTACTTTTGATTTTGAGGTAGAATAGATGGATGTGAAGACAACATTTCTTCATGGGGATCTGGAAGAGGAGATATACATGAAGCAACCTGAAGGCTTTGTAGTGAAGGGTAAGAAAGAACTGGTATGAAAGTTAAAAAAGTCTTTGTATGGTTTAAAATAGACACCAAGGATGTGGTATCAAAAATTTGATACATTTATACCGGGACTTGGCTTCACTCAAAGCACATCACTATGTGTATTTTAAATTAATTGGTGATCATGTTATTTATCTAGTCTTGTATGTGAATGATATGTTGCTGGTTGGAAATGACAAAGAAATTATCTAGGATTTGAAGACCCAATTGTCCTCCAAATTCGACATGAAAGATCTTGGTGCTGCAAACTATATTTTGGGCATGGAAATTAAAATAGATTAGGCAAAGAGGAAGCTCTAATTAAACCAGAGGAAGTATGTCAAGAAAATACTGCAGAGGTTTAATATGCAAGATAGTAAACCAGTGAAGGTTCCTATTCCTGTAGGTGTGAAGTTATCTGCTGAATAGTGTCCCAAGACACAAGAAGAAGAAGAGGACATGTCCCATGTTCCATATGCAAGTGCATTCGGTAGCCTGATGTGTGTAACAGTCTGTAATAGACTAGACATTGCACATGCAGTGGGAGTATTGAGCAGGTTTATGTCAAAACCAAGGAAGGAGCACTGGATAGTAGTGAAGTAGGTTTTCAGATATTTGTGTGGCACTAGTGATTATGGTTTGTGCTACCAAGGAAGACCAGAATTGGATAGAGTGTTGGATATTTGTGGCTTTGTTGATGGAGTCTGGTTTGGAGATCTAGACCAGAGAAGATCTACAAGTGGGTATGTGTTTAACCTATTTGGAGGTGTAGTCAGTTGGATGAGTAAGAAACAATCTATAGTGACACTATCAACTACAGAGGCAGAATACATGGCAGTCACTCATGCAAGCAAGGAAGTAGTTTGGTTGTAGAGATTGTGTTCAAGCATGGGGTTAGTACAGGGAGATATAAGGATAGAATGTGACAGCCAAAGTGCAATTTTAAAGGCAAAGAACCCTGCTTATCATTCAAAGACAAAGCACATTGATGTTCAATATCACTTTGTGAGTAATAGGATAGAAGACAAAAAGGTGTTGTTGGTAAAGGTGGACACTTTGAAGAATATTGTAGATCCATCGACAAAATCTGTGAGCTCTGAGAAGTTCCCTTGGTGTAGAGAAACCATGGGCATTGCAGGGCTAGATAAATGACTAAGCTCTCTTGTAGCCCCCTGTGAAAAGAAAACGACAAGTGGGAGAATGTTGGGTTGTGTTATACTCTTTTAACGACTAGCCACCCTAGTTAACTAGGGGGTTAGAGGGGGGGCAGATCCCCCCTTCGTTGCGCCAATTACATAGTGGGAGGGTTATAGGAGGTTTGAGGGGGGTGGTTAACCCCCCTCAAAGGGGTCTAGGGCAGCACCCCGGAGAAATTTTTTTTTGGACCCTATATTAGGTGGGTGACCCTACCTATGGTTTTGTGCATGGTTTTCGCACATGGTTTTAGACGCAATGGTTTTCAGTCCATGGTATTGGATGCTTCAACATGTATATATATGTATTGTAACATTGAAAGGAACATAATAAAAAATCAAGCTGGTAGTCTTGATTTTGGGATCCAGGGGAAAATCTTTGTGTATATGCATTTAATGTGTTATGCCCTCGCATTGTTTATTTTCTGTGTTTTAGAATTCATATGTAGGTAATTTCTGTACGAGGTTAAAACCTACATCACAAATCTCTTAGACAAATCCCGGTCCTAGCAACAGAACCATTTGTTGGCTTAAGGGGGCCTGACCCAGGTTCAAAGTTCTTTGTGCCAACCAACAAAACCCTAATTGTTGTCCCTTTCAGCAATAACCTGCATAGCGCAGGCTGCAGTCTCACCCGAAGCAGTATTGGGGAATGCTAGAACCAGGTTTCTACATCCAGAGATCATGTGATAAGTAATCTGATGCCCTTGTAGCTCATATCTACATTTGCACAGATCTGTATCTTCCTATGGTTCACTATTGTAACTCTATCCAAATGGCTTCCAGACCTTTGTGAAGGTCTACGATTAGGCTTTTCAGACCTAAAAGAAGCAGACTTACAACTTTTTCGTAGTAAATAATAACCCTAGATCTGTTGTCGCGCAGATCCAGCCACTCGAAGAGTTATCATAACAGATTTATCTACTACCTTCACAAAAATAGATCATTACTTATTTCATGCATAGATTTTAAATATTCAACAGAGTCGCACAGAAAACATACTTTATTTCATAGAAAATAGATCATTGAGAGATAATGCATAAACTTGAACAGGAATAAGAACAAAGCACAGATGCAATATATTTGGTCCAAAATCATTCTTTATTAGATTCAATGTTCAAACTACAGATTCTTCCACCCTACACACCCAGCTGCAGGGGCCCGTGCACTCAGCTATAGACTTGCCAATCTCTTTGTGCACTTAGCTGCAAGAACCTTCCCCTTTCGCCTAAGTATAGGAAACAGAGCTTTCCTTCCTTAGAACTTGCTCTTCTTCGATTGATTGATATCTCTAGAATCACTATGACTCAAATACTTATATATTTTTTATTACAATACCATGGCCCGCGACCTATGGGTGAGTCTCAAAACCATCCTATCAATTACACATACAAGGGGCTAAAGCCCCTTTGAATCTTACTTAGCTATGTGCTCTGCTTCCACATTTCACAGAGACTTTACATTCTTTACAAAAATATACTCAAAAATTTATTAAACTAACCCAAAATTGACCCTAGGGGCCCTTTCCCAACAGTATGCCTCACTAGGTGGCACCTTCATCAGAGTGTATGGCGTAGAAAAGCCTCTACATGTTCTACCAAGGTATGCCACTGGAAATTTGGTCATGCAAGAGGTCTCATATCACCTCTCCACAGGGTTGTGAGCAAGACTTTATAGGAAGAAGAATGTGTCATGGCTCGCTCTTCATTTGCGGATTAGATTGTATGAGATTAAGAGATTGAATTATGCAAATGCCGAGGCTAAGGAGATAGTAGGATTTGAGTTCAGCACTAGATAATTTAATCTGTATGATCCTCACAAAATTTGCAAGGACCACTATATGAGATGTAGGTTTTAACCCTGTACAAAAATTACCTGCATAAGAATTCTAAAAGATATAAAATAAACAATGGTGAGAGCATAAAACATAAACAGATATAAATAGGGAATTTTCCCTTGGATTCCAAAACCAGGACTACCAGATTGATTTCTCATTATATTCCTTTCAATGTTACAATACATATATATACATGTTGAAGCATCCATAAACCCCAATCCATTAACCCTAGATTAGAACATAATCGTAGTTCCCTTTAACGGATCTAAAAAATACCTAGACAGAAAACCATCATGCCCAAAACCATGTGCGAAATCCATGAACAAACCATAGGTAGGTCCACCCACCTAATATAGGGTCCAAAAAAAATTCCTAGGGCATTACACCGAACCCCGTGCAAGGGGACTACCGCCTCCTGCAAACCCCACAATGCCACCCCCCTGTGGCACCCCCACGTGTGGGGTAGTCGTGGAAAGATGTAGGATTGGGATATTTCTCAACATATTAATAAATTGATTGAAGTGATAGACATGGAGTTGGTGCAGGAGCCACATAATGAAGACACTGACCTCATGCCAAGAGCACCAGAGTTCATCTCTCAGTATCTGCCACCTCCAGTGTCAGAACCAGTCCCAAGCGAGCAAGAAGAAGTTGTTCTCCTTGAGGATGATATGGTCATGGATGTGTACAATCTATCATTTGATGATTTGCATAAGAGGATTGTCCAAGTGTGGAGGAAGAAATTTTTGGATAATCACGCATCACCTGCATTTATCAAGGAAAGGGTGATAGTGCTAGACATCAAGAAGCATCCAGTTTCCCTTATCAATGCTAGCTTGGCCTATGCAGGAAAAACAAGCTTGAATGTCAAGTTCCTGTTGGTTTAGAACGAACAAATGGCAAAGAATTTGTAGGCTGCCAGAAAGGAGGTTGAACAACTTCGAGAGCAGAGTGCAGTTTTCGCAATGTGAGAGATGAGGAAAACAATAATTGATGAAGTATCAACACTTGAGAGTAGCATGCAGAAGCTATATGACATATTGGTCATCGTGCATAAAGCAGTTGTCTGTTTGCATGGCTTACAATAGTAGACCAAAGAGTTTGTTCAAACTCTCAAGAACATACATGTTACCACCGCCCATGTACAAGAGTGGAAAATACGATACAAAGGGGCCCCACTTCACTTAACAAAGAAGATGACGCCACAGGCAGAGCTAGAGAAAGAAAATGTCTGGATGTTGATCCAAAACTATGAGCATCTCACCCCATTCGTCAGTAGCATACGGGCCTCATATGCACAGTTGTACAACAATCTGGATTTTATGGGGAGAACACACATGATCCCATCAATTGGTTCTCTCACTTAGGCTAGACCTAAGAACCAAGTCCAACTAGAGATCAATGAGTACATGTTGCAGCTAAGGTGATAGGCCACCAGGGATGACTTGGATCTAAGCACACACAACATGCAGAAGTACATTGGTGGTCTTGTCATGGTCAACACCATGTTGTACATGCTTCAGAACAAGTTGTACACAGGTTACAATACCATATATCCAAATGTCATGGAGGCACGAGTCCGCTATCAAAAAGACACTATCAAGAAGTTTGGGGACATCATCACACAATACCAAGCTTGGAATCAATATGTGACCGAGAAGTACCAAGTGGAGGTTGCCGATTTGGTCTTTCCCCAAACTTTGAAATCATAGCGTTTTGTCTTGTTACGTTGTCTCTAGCCTATTTGTCTTACATGGGTACATGTGGAAATTATAATATTATTTGTAAATATCTTGTAAGCGAAATTCCAAGTGTCATTAGTGGAATGTGAAAGATCATCATGTGATGTAATGAATTATTTTTAAAATGTTGAAGAGTCATGAGGGCAGTCAAAGAGTCACAAAGGGGAATTTCAAATGTCACCCCACCCTTTGTTATAAATAGAACCACATAACTCATAGAAGGGGATTTCGGGAGCCAAGCTTTTGGCTAGGCTTAGGCTTAGAAAAGGCTTGGGTGTATTCTAGCAAGCCTTGGCTTCTCCACAATGTAGAGCAAGTATACTTCTTTGGAGGAGTAGGTGTTCTTGAATGTAATGTTCCACTATTGGGGCTAGTGTATGTCAATGGTGTGTGTATGGATGGAAATTTCACTTATAATAATAATAACAGAGCCAACACGCTTTCATGCATATGTTTTTATTGTAGTTGGACTATTCTGGTTGCTTTAGCAATGTATGTTGTTTAACTTACGCATTTTTTTATGAACTACTTTGTATGAAATTATATGAATCGTGTTGAATGTGTGTTGTTGGATTAATCCATCACTTTAATTTTTGGACTATTCCTCATTTTATCTTGTGATGGCATTCCACTCATGTGTTCCTTTCAAGTTGCATACTATTACAGGCTTCTAAGGGGTGCACTTCCTTTTCCCTTTCATGTGTTAGAACCTACACGCACCACACTTGACTCTCTGCAGGTTCAAACACTTTCTCTCACCCAAAGTTATCTTACTTACCTCTGCGCTCTATCGCAGTTAAGGCATTACACTACCACCCATTGTTGGGAGTCCTAATCCAAAGGATTTGAGGTCTAGTTGGGACTTCATATCGGGGAGATCCCATGAATGTTGGCAGATCCAACACTGTTAACAGGTCACTACCTTCTCTCATTAGTTGTCTTGACAACAATTAGGTCTTGCATTCATTATTTATTCAGTTATGAGTGAAAACATGAAAAGATCCATGACTAAGGTTTGTCATAAAACTGCACTTATAACCAACATATAACCAAATAAATAGCCATGAAATAACAACCATTAAATCCACATAATAACTAGTACATTTTCTTACCAAAAGTAAGAGAAACTTTTCTTTTATTAACCATTGGCAATTACCAACCGGGTTTGAGACTTCAACGTTCCACCCAACCATAGATTAGTTGAGCCAAATCTCTCATCATCCAATCACCCCCGTGCCATATTTCAAGCATGAATGTGGGATCTCATGGGATAAACCAATCCAAAGACAACCAAGGGAATCTAGAGGTTAAACCACCTCCACTCTCTCCATATCATGATCACACCTAAATCGGTGTCGAGATCACAAAACCAAACCAAGTTTGGATGCGTTAGAATTTCTTCACCATCCTTGAGGAATTTTCTTATCTCCACCCTTGGGATTTACTGCATATCCTTCCATCACTATTCAAGTGATTCCTAGGCCTTTGGGAATTTTCCTGAGACCACCTCACCTCAAATTCTAAAACCATTCAAAAATCCAAATCTCAAACTGAGAACAATCCCATCACACCATGACTCTAGAAATGGGAATTCTAGGCTAAAATCCATTATCGAAAATTGGTAAAATTCATGCCAATGATAGCAAAAGAACCAAATACCAACATGCACATACCATGCATGTAAAAACTAGCTAGGAAATCACACATGCAATCTATTACTTGCAAGTATTCCCGTTGAAGCTATTTGATCCTTTCCTTGCTTTGCTTTCCTTGTCCTTCTTTGCTTTCCCTTTCCTTTCCTTGTTTTTCCTTTCCTTTCCTTTCCTTGCTTGCTTACTTTCTTTATCCTCTTGTTGTTTTCTCATCTTTGAGACAAATTTTAAGACTAAAATGACAAAAGCTACCAATTGTTGATCTGAGGTCTTTTTATTGATGAGGCCTCTAATTTCTTCAATTTTCCATTATTTTTCTTCATTTCTATCCTCACATGCAACCTGTGACCTTTCACCTTCCTTTTCTCCTAATTTCCATTATTTTCATAAATAATGTGTCAAAAATACCTTTTTTCCTTTACAAAGCCTTAACCATTTCCTTTTCCAATTTCTCCTTAGCCATAAAACACAGCAAGTGATGCCCACTAGGATATTTGTCCCAACATTCAGCTTGGAATAAGTTTCTCTTTCCCATGGTCTTATTTTACCTTTATTAACTTTTATTACATGAACTTTTAACCTAGGGTTGTTATAGAGTGCATAGCAACATAAGAGTGTTGAAATGCTCAAATAGAATATAAAGAAACATGCATTGGAATTACCTAGTTTTAGAAAGGCTACTTAGAGGAATTATGATGTAAGCATCATACTATTGATGTGGTGCTTAGTTACTATTAATGTGGTGATGAGTTAGTACAAAAGACAAATAAAAGTTTTCAACAATATGTTAACTTGAGCATGAGGTAAGTATTCTTAGTGTGATGTTGAGTTAGTACAAAAGACAAATAACATTTTTCAAACATAGTAATTATTGTTTTGACATGTTATGATGAGTAGCCTAGGTTGAAAAAAATAAAATTAGAAGTATTTCATTTTACTAATATATTTTATACCTTATGGTAATGTTCTATATTATTGAAGTGTATCGTAATGCTTTATATTATTAAATTAATAACGATAAATCAAATATATGATTATAAATCAAATAACATAACAAATAAAGTGAAGAATTTTTATTTTTTAAAATGAGAACATTTTTTTAATAGAACATTACACCAAATATAACTATTTCATAAATTCCATAAACAAGCCAATCACAACATGCCTCCCGAGAATTGAACTACACAACTGGGGAAACAAATTTTTCACCAAACAATTCAAGTTAACATTCTTTGACAAATAAAGTGAAGGGTTATAATAAATAAAAAATAGTAGCTATTTTATTACGAAATAAAAATAAGTGAAAATAAGTAAAGATAAATTTATGGAAAAATATAAATTAAAAAAAAAAAACTTAAGATAAAAATAAAAATGCATGATTACAAGTGGATTATGTACATGGTGTTTTTTATTTTGTTTCTCGACAAAGAAATTTTATATAATGTATGAGTAGAAGGATGTGAGACATCTTTTTCCTAAAGGATTATGATAAAACATATATTAGGCATTTTTAGAGGTAGTTGATTGAGGTTTTAGGGGTGGCAAAATACATAAAGATATGGTGTAGATGAGTCTATGGTTAGGTTGAGAGTCATCACCAACATGTTGGTTGCAATTAGTTGGATTATATATTGGAGCACAATAGTTTCAAATCACATCAATTAAGTGAGTTTCTTCATTTCATAGGTAGGTCTCTCACCACTCATTAGTGTTTAGTGTGATTGGTATATTTTTGAGTCTCTATTTCCATTGATGACAAAGGAAGGAAACATGTTTTCATAGATGTCAATAGTGTTGTTAGTGATGTTGTTAACACTGTTGAGCTTGTTTTCAAGGATGAAGTTGCAGTTTAGGTATCATATCTTTGCATAAATTTTTTCTATAGTTTATTAGTCCAAATATACTTGAAATATTTATGGTTGGAAAACTTGTTTTGAGACATTTCCAATGGTATATGACAATTTTCCTAACTCCCAAGGAATAATGAGAAAAATGTGTTTAAGTGAAGTAGTTCAAACAAGGTTTTGGATAATTTAGGCATTCGGGTCATCTGAAGTGCATCAAATTGTAGCTTTGTTGGAATACATAGATACCAGATACATCTAGATTTTTCTATGCATCCAGGATTTTGGGCATCTGAGGGTGCAATGAAGACATACTTAACCAAATAGTCATATACTAGACACCTCTAGATTCTTCCTTTTCATCTGAGGTTTCACTTAGGAAACCACTTAAGAAATAACCCAAATCCATATTTCTTAGCTTTAGATAGTAGGTGGACCCTAATCCAACGTGGAAATATATGTGGTGCCATGTGGCATGGTAGGACACATGGAAACTTGTGGTGGTGACATGTGGCACCCACTTTTGGCATTTTTTAGTGGCTACGTGGACGTTTTGTAGGTGATTTGAAGGACACATGGAAAGATATGACATGTGGCACATGACATGAAAGGGCACATGGCACAAAGACAAGTGGCGCATGATGATTGGTGGAAACTATTGATGCCTTTGGATTTTCACTAGGTGCATGCTTTGTGAGGATTCATGGTGTTAAATATTTCAACATTTTTTTCAAGTTTTTGGAGTCTAGAGGCAAACGCCATATAGATATCTAGGGATTCATATGTGTACGTTGCATACACATTTACCACCCACTCAAATATATATTCAAGAAAAGGCAGAGAATATTGGCCAAATTTCTGTGTGTTTGTGGTTCCAAGCAAGGAGGAGACATGGGGGTATCTAGGCCTTTAGGCATATAGCAGGATGGTTGTTAATGATGAACCTAGTTTAAAATTTAGATGAAGATTAATTGATCAAAGGTCTACCAAGGTCTAAGTTCCATGTAGTAGATATACAGGCATCCGGGGGCCTACTAGTTTAAGTGTTTTTATCAATTTCCAAAAGATCCAAATACTAGCGAATATGTTAGAAATTTATTTTTGAACCTACGATTCTAACCTTATGTCACAATGAGGCAATATCTTAAGCCCTAAACATTAAAGGCATCTAGAAAGGGATATATAGGTATTCAATATGCTTGCATTTAGGATTTTTGGTGTATGGTTGCTACAAAAAGGTCTAGACACCAAATTTTAATAATGCAAAAACTGATAAGGTCTTAATTCTATCTCTTGATCATGTGCCTTAACACTCAAGAGTTAAGGGCTAAAAATATGATGTTTCAGGCACAAAAGATAGTAAATTTGTTGAAACCAAAGATGTCCAACTTTTGGGCCAAATTTATGAAGTTTGTGGGTATAAAACTAAAACTAAACAACATGAAAAGATAGTGTTTTTATGTAATGTGTGTGGAAGACTATAGTGGACAAGATGATGTGTGTTAGTTCATGAAAAAATAAGAGAGGGAGTTGTGTTGGAGAGAAACAATGAAAAAGGGAGCATATGTTAATGTTGAGATTAGATCTAGGTAGAGGAGAAGAGATGAACAAAAAATACCAGAGTAGAACTAAATGCTTAGATCAGATTTAGGCTAGAGGTTGAAGATGAAAATTTCCAAAGATATGAACAAAAAAAGAAGAATGGTTTAATTGCTTTGAGTAAAGAATTTTTCTGTAAAAAGGAATTGCAGATCATAAGAGTTGAGGTAATAATTGAGGAGTTATCTCAAAAAAGGAACTGGTGTCCATAACAGATTTGAGGAGGAGTAGCAAATATTTGGAGGAAGAATAATTGGATCATTGAACCTGATCTGAATTGGATCCTTAAACTCTCTTAAAGTTTCCCGAACTCTGTAAAAACTCATGCCAAAGTTTCAAAGTCTTATGGATGTCGAGCTAATCAGAAATAAACTTTAAACAATGGCAATTTGTGGTCAGCATGGAACAACGAGGACCTTCGTCAAAGTGCGCAGACCGTTGGCCCATGGTGACCGCGCACTGGTACAAATTGACAAATAGGAGGTCAAATCCAGAAACAGGGGTGGTTTCTGATACGCAATTAGCGCGGGGCGTCCCCCTCAATGAAGGAAATCCCCCAAGCGCTCAGTCACAAGGAAAGCATAAAACCATATGAAAATCACCGATTCTGTCAGAAGGTTTGTCCCATGCTAAAACCGGCAAGATATCGGAAGGGATTCAAGTGGTAAGCAAGTTCGATCGAGTCCTGCTCGATGCCATACACTAGGTGACAAGCGTCCGGTGGATGAGAGAGAAAACCACTCACATCAGACGGGTAAAGGTCATGCTACTTACCTGCCTGATATGGACAGAGACCGTAGGATCTAGAGACTCCAGATCAATGTCAAAGAAATCATCCGATGGATGACTGGATTTGATGGAGAAATAGGCTGAGTCATATGAGGTTTGAGGGCCGATATTATCAATGAGTTGGCAGAGGAATCAGTTTCGCTGGCAATCTTGGAGTAATGGAAATAACGACCGTTCAAAGAGAACTGACACTCAGTTCATGAGGATACAGGTGGCCACCTCTCTGTGAAGTGTTACACAGTGATCATGATGCAAAGAAGCGGAATTCAAGCGGACAAAGGCAGAATATCCAGGGAGTCAGGGAGCAGAAACGAACAGTCAGGGAGCGGGTTGGATTTAAGCCATGAACAGACAGAGAGTAAGACACAAGAGGCAGAAAGAGAGAGAAGCAAATTGCAAAGAACAGAGAAGTCAATCTAACCTGCAGAGCAAAGGCAGTATTGAGCAGACAGAGACAGAGAGAGTTCGAGAGTCTGTGAACTCCAGAGAAATCTTGAGAGGTTCAAGCAACTCTTCAGTGTATACCTATCAGGTATTGAGTGCCAAATTGGACTCATACCGCTGAGACCAGTTGAGGTCGAGATTCAGTAAGGGGAGCCTGTGTACTCTAGAGACTCAGGGGATCCAAGTACAATCTTACTGATCATCATCTGTTAAGTGAGACTCGAATTGATCTCATTATTGTAAAAAAAATTCTTTTAAGATATAATAGAAAGGCCACCACTGAAGGCTAGACCAGGAGATGTAACCCAAGAGGATAGGGTGAACTCCTTATTAAGCTTGTTGTGTTTTATGTGTTTGCTTAATGTGTTCTCTTATTGTTTCAATGTCTGTGTATTTTGCAATCTTATTGATTTGTTGCATAAAATAACATAGGCACACCCCAGCACATGAGTCTGTAATACCTTCATTAATTCTCTGAGGTCACTTACGGGTGATTTCAGATCAAGTCGTATTAGAGTTGTAGGTTGTTAAGGTTAGACAAGTTTGTGCTGGATTTTGTTGTTGAATGCTAACTAGATCAAATCTTAAATTAGGAGAAGGAGAGTTGGTTGAAGTTAACCTGGAAATTGGAAAAGTCTACCCTAAGAAGAAAATGTCAAAATAAATTCCCCTGGGATCAAACCCCCAATTTATAGATAGTTTCCTGGCTGTGAGGTCCATGGTGGAGGAAGTATAGGGACTTTAGGAAACATAAAGATGAAGATTCATCAGGCTCCAAACAAGACAAAGGAGAAGAAGAATCTCTCCTCCATGACCACTCAAAAGGCAAAGGGAAATAAGAAAACTTTCTCACGCCTCTTAATAGCCCTGAACATAAAATGAAGACATCTTTGATTAAATTAGATGTTAAATTTGATTTACCAATATATGATGGAGAGTTGAATGCATATAAGCTAGATAAATGGATCAGACAGATTGATGTTTATTGTAGAGTGCAAAGCAATGACTCAAACAAAAGTAAGATTCAGCTGGCCAGCCTACGCCTTGGAGGCACTGCCTTGGTATGGTGGGAAGGCATGACGCAAGCTGACATGAAGAAACATGGTAAGATTCTTTATGTCTGGAGTGAATTTGTTTCTGCAATCAAAAAATATTTCTATCCACTAGCTTACATGTAGCAAGCTATGATGAGCTAGCAAACTCTTCACCAATTGAAAGGGAAAAGTGTACAAGGTTACACCCAAGAATTTAGGAAAAGAGCTTTGATTCTAGGAATTTCATTAGATTCACTTGAGACTCTGTTAAAGTACATAGGTGGTCTACATAGCTACATGAGGCACACAATCCTCATGTTTAACCCCACTAGTATAGATGAGGTATCTGTTCAGGCTAAACATCTAGAAGCTAGAGGTAAGAATGGGAACCCAGAAGTTGGGGGATCATCCCAACCCACTGCAAGCAAAAATAAGGAGAAAAGAAAACAAAAATGGAAAGAGAGGAAGACAAACACTGTATAGAAAAGCAAGTATTCATGCACTCACTGTAAGAAGGATGAGCATGATGATGAGCACTACTGGATTCTGCATCCGAAGCTGAGACCTAAGAAGTTCGAGGGCAAGAAGAAGAGGACTGGTGTAGCTATTCAAAAGGATTTGGGGTCAGACTCAGGAGATGAAACAACAATCACAGCCACAAGTATAAAAGGTAAAAAGTTTTGAAGCATCTACTAGTAATTCTGCACAATCTACTAATAATGAAGAAAATGAGAGAAAAACCCATGAGCTTTTCCATATTTGAGTTATTTCCAAGCATCAAAAGATTGATACTTTGTTTGATAATGGCTCACAAGTAAATTTAATTTCTGAAGCAATTGTAAAGAAGTTGGGATTACTAACTACACCTCACAAGAAACCATACCCATTAGGTTGGTTATGCGATAAAGCACAACTACAAGTGACTAGACAATGTAAACTTAAGTTTTCTTTTGGGTCAGCATTTGTAGATGAGGTTGAGTTAGATATAGTTCCTTTGGATATATGTGGAATTGTTTTAGGAAGTCCCTAATTGTATGATAGAAAAGCTATTTGCTATCGAGATGAGAACAAGTATCTACTCGTTAAAGATGGAATCGAATATATTGTAAGAGCTCATAAGCTCAAGAATAATTATACTCTCATAAACTCAAGGTAGATGAAACAAATTGTAAATTCATGCAAAAAAAATTACTGATGGTTGTAAAGGAAAAGAAACCTGATAAAACCAATGTATTTGAGGGCTGTGATGCTAAACAACAAGCTGATTTAGAAAAATTTGTTTCAGAGTATGATATCTTGTTTCAATAACCTAAAGGTCTGCCACCCAAAAAGGAAATAGTGCATGATATTAATTTGCAGCAAGATGCTCCATTGCCTAACATCGGAATGTATAGGTTTTCCACTTCAGAGAATGCGGAAATCAAGAAGCGGGTGCAGGAGTTGCTCGAGAAGGGGATCATCAGACCTAGCACATCACCATGTGGGTCTCCAATTGTCTTGGTGAGAAAGAAAGATGGCTCGTGGAGAATGTGCATTGATTACTGAGCACTGAATAAGATAATGATAAAAAATCGTTATCCTCTTCCTTGCATAGATGATCCATTAGATCAATTGAAAGAAGCTGTTTATTTTTCCAAGTTAGACTTGCACAGTGGATATCATTAGGTCAAATTTGTAGAGAAAGATGCATGGAAGAGTGCTTTCAAAACAAAGCAGGGATTGTATGAGTGGCTGGTTATGCCTTTTGGCTTAACTAATGCTCCTGCTACTTTCATGAGAGTAATGAATGATGTACTCAAACCTTTTCTTGATGATTTTTTTATTGTATATTTGGATGACATTCTTATATTTAGCAAAACGTGGGAATAACATTTAAAGCATGTTAAGCAAACCCTAGATGTTTTGAAAAGAGAAAATATTTATGTTAAACTCTCAAAATGTGAATTTGGAAAAACATCTTTGAATTATTTGGGACATATAGTAGGGGGTGGTGAAATGAAGATAGATCCCTCTAAGGTTGCAGTCATTGTAAACTGGCCTAAACCCAAATCTGCTACAGAAGTTAGAAGCTTCTTAGGGGTAGCACAATATTGGAGAAAGTTCATTTCTAACTTTTCCTTAATTGTAGCTCCCTTACATGCTTTAACAGGATTGAACAAGGTGTTTCAGTGGGGAGGCAATCAACAAAAAGCCTTCGACACCTTGAAAGAAAAGATTAGTACAACACCAGTACTAGCACTGCCTGATCTTCAAAGACCATTTGAGATTCAAATGGATGCCAATGACTATGCCATGGGAGCAGTGTTGATACAGCACAGTAAACCCATATGTTATCATTCTGAGACATTTAATTCTGTAGTAGTTAACTATCCCACATATGATAAATAATTGTATGCATTAGTACAGAGTGCGAAAAAGTGGAAACATTACTTAATGGGAAAAGAGACAGTTATACATACTGATCATCAACCACTTCAATATCTACACTCCCAAACTAAGCTGCAACAATCAAGACACTATAGATGGATGAGTTTTCTACAACAATTTCATTTAGTCATCAAATATAAAAAAGGCATACACAATAAAGCTGCAGATATGTTATCTAAACCAATTATAACTACATCTACTATACTTGAGCATAATTCAGTATTGCATGAGAGTTACATTGAAAAATATGCTCAAGATATAGATTTTAAAGATGTATATGCAACTTTAAGTCAAGGCAAACAAGTAGAAGAATTGGATTATCATATTAAGGACCAACTCTTATACCATTGTGAGAAGCTATGCATTCCACAAACTGAAAGAGTAAAGATAATTTGAGAAGCACACACTTCTCTAATATCAGGTCACTTTGGTGTAAGTAAAACGGTTGCACAACTGCAAAGATTTTGTTATT
>APFE031618046.1:165229-173261 GCA_000404065.3 Pinus taeda | reverse complement strand
AGCACAATATTGGAGAAAGTTCATTTCTAACTTTTCCTTAATTGTAGCTCCCTTACATGCTTTAACAGGATTGAACAAGGTGTTTCAGTGGGGAGGCAATCAACAAAAAGCCTTCGACACCTTGAAAGAAAAGATTAGTACAACACCAGTACTAGCACTGCCTCATCTTCAAAGACCATTTGAGATTGAAACAGATGCCAGTGACTATGCCATGGTAGCAGTGTTGATGCAGCACGGTAAACCCATATGTTATCATTCAGAGACATTTTATTCTGCAATAGTTAACTATCCCACATATGATAAAGAATTGTATGCATTAGTACAGAGTGTGAAAAAGTGGAAACATTACTTAATGGGAAAAGAGACAGTTATACATATTGATCATCAACCACTTCAATATCTACACTCCCAAACTAAGTTGCAGCAATCAAGACACTATAGATGGATGGTTTTTCTACAACAGTTTCATTTAGTCATCAGATATAAAAAAGGCATACACAATAAAGTTGCAGATATGTTATCTAGACCAATTATAAATGCATCTACTATACTTAAGCATAATTCAGTACTGCATGAGAGCTACATTGAACAATATGCTCAAGATATAGATTTTAAAGATATATATGCAACTTTAATTCAAGGCAAATGAATAGAAGAATTGGATTATCATGTTAAGGACCAACTCTTGTATCATTTGGGAAAGCTATGCATTCCACAAACTGAAAGAGTAAAAATAATTCGAGAAGCACACACTTCTCTAATATCAGGTCACTTTGGTGTAAGTAAAACGGTTGCACAACTGCAAAGATTTTGTTATTGGCCGAAAATGAATGAGACAGTTTCTAGATATGTAAGAGGGTGTACCAGGTGTGCTAAAAGCAAGCCCAGCAATATAAAACTAGGCTTGTACACTCCACTACCAGTTCCTTCTCATCCTTGGGAAAGTGTTTCCATGGACTTTGTTGGAGGACTGCCTAAATCTAGGAAAGGTCATGACTATCTATATGTTGTTGTGGATAGGTTTAACAAAATGTGTATTTTGATACCTTGTAATAAGCAGATTATCGTTGAACAAACTGCAAAGTTGTTCTTTCAGCGTGTATTGGTTCATTTTGGATTACCCGCTTCCATTGTATCTGATAGAGATTCCCGATTTGTTGGGAAGTTTTGGTCGAGTCTATGGGAATTAATGGACACCAAACTAAAGAAGAGCACAACCTTTCATCCACAAACAAATGGCAAAACAAAAGTGGTCAACAAGATAGTGATCCAGTTGCTCAAAGGCTATTGCATCAAGCATCCCAAACTTTGGGACGAACATTTATGTTTTGTACAACATGCTTACAACCGAGCCAAACATTCTTCTACACAGAGATCTCCTTTTGAGACCTGTTTTGGTTTCAAAACAAGGTCTCCCTTGGATTTTATCTTTGGTAAATACATAGCAGTTGATGGACACAGTGATGTGGACAAGGCAACCAAGTTCATTGAACAAATCCAAGAGATTCACCAGGCAGTACAGGAATAGCTGGAAAAGAGACAAGCCAAATACAAGGCAAGGCATGACAAGCATCGGATGAAGCATAGTTTCCAAGTTGGTGATCAAGTTTGGTTGTATATTAGCAAAGACAAAATGCAAGGTGAAGGTAAAAAGCTAAAGCCAATAAGGTATGGACCTTTCAAGATACTTGAGAAAATTGGTGAGAATGCTTTTCACCTTGATTTACTAGCTTACATGCACATCTACTTAGTCGTTAATTTAGACAGCTTGAGACTATTTGAACCTTCATTAATTGAAGATCCTGAAGAGAGAGTCAATTGCCTTCTATTGATGATCTGTTACCTGAATATCTCAATGAATTGAAGGCAGACACAATTCTGGAAAGGAAGGTGAGGACGACGCGCAGGGGAGATGTTGAGTACCTCAGGATTGGACTCAAGGGTTCAAAGCCAAGTAGTGCAAAGTGGAGAGAGATTGGACACGTGAGACAACTATACCCTCACTTAGTCGATTCTTGAAAACCAACTTTTGGTGGTCCAAAAGCTTTTTTAGCGGGAAGGCTGTGATCTGAATTGGATCCTTAAACTCTCTTAAAGTTTCTCGAACTCTGTAAAAACTCATGCCAAAGTTTCAAAGTCTTATGGATGTCGAGCTTATCAGAAATAACCTCTAAACAATGGCAATTTGTGGTCAACATGGAACAACAAAGACCTTTGGTCAAAGTGCGCAGACCGTTGGCCCATGGTGACCACGCGTTGGCACAAATTGACAAACGGGAGGTCAAATCCAGAAACAAGGGTGGTTTCTGATACGCAAGGTGTCCCCCTTAGTGAAGGAAAGGCCCCAAATGCTCGGTCATGACGAAAGCATAAAACCTTATGGAAATCACCGATTCTATCAGAAAGCGAGTCCCACGCTAAAACCAGAAGGATATCAGAAGGGCTTCAAACAGTAAGAGGTTTCGACTAAGTCCCGCCCGATGCCATACACTGGGTGACACGCGTCTGGTAGATGAGAGAGAAAACTACTCACATTAGACAGGTAAAGGTCATGCTACTTACCCACCCGATATGGATGGAGACCGTAAGATCTAGAGGCCACAGATAAACGACGGAGAAATGGTCTGATGGATGACTGGATTCGATGGGGAAATAGGCTGAGTCATATGAGGTTTGAGGTTCGGTATTATCGATGAGTTGGCAGAGGAATCAGTTTCACGGGAAATCTTGGAGCAACGGAAATAACGACCGTTCAAAGAGAACTGACACTCAATTCATGAGGATACAGGTGGCCACCTCAATGTGAAGCGTTACACAGTGATGATGATAGAGAGTAGGGGAATTCAAGCAGACAGAGGTAGGAGATCCAGGGAGCCGAGGAGTGGAAATGAATAGTTAGGGAGCGGGTTTGCTTTAAACCACGAACAGACAGAATGTAAGACGGAAGAGGGAAAAAGAGAGAGAAGCAAATTGCAGAGAAAAAAGAAGCCAAGCTGACCTGCCGAGCAAAGGCAGCATCAAGCAGACAGAGACATAGAGAGTCTGAAAGTCTGTGAACTCCAAAGAAGGCTTGAGAGGTTCAAGCAACTCTTCTATGTATACCAGTCAAGTATTGAGTGCCAAATTGGACTCATATTGTTGAGACCAATTGAGGTCGAGATTTAGTAAGGGGAGTCTATGTACTCTAGAGACTTGGCGGATCCAAGTACAATCCTACTGATCATCATCTGTTAAGTGAGACTCAAATTGAGCTCATTATTGTAAAAAAATCTTCTTTTAAGATACAATAGAAAGGCCACCACTGAAGGCTGGACCAGGAGACGTAGCCCAGGAGGATAGGGTGAACTCCTTATTAAGCTTGTCGTGCTTTATGTGTTTGCTTACTGTGTTTTCTTACTGTTTCAGTGTCTGTGTATTTTGCAATCTTATCGATCCGTTGCATAAAATAACAGAGGCACACCTTAGCACATGAGTCTGTAATACCTTCATTAATTCTCTGAGGTCAATTACGAGTGATTTTAGATCATGACCAGAGAAATAGAGAAACAAAGTCTGTATTTGATAAATATCATAGAAAGAAAGTAGATAAGGAATTAAATATTGTTGTTTGAGTGAAATTTAAATGAATTTCCTATGGATTTGAGTGGCATAAAATGTAGGTGCTTGCAAATAAGGGTATTGGTGTCTCCAGTAGGTTCGTTCCTACAAAGAAAAGTTCATTGGTGTCTCCAGTAGGTTCGTTCCTACAAAGAAAAGCTCATTGGTGTCTCCTATAGGTTGGAGCCTACAAAGACATATATAATTGAAGTTGGTGCTTTCAAATACATACAATCAAAGGAATTTTTGTCATTTTCCCTTAGATGGGTTTCCACATATATCCTAGGTTCATATTTTTCGCATCATTATTGTTGTATGGCTATGTTATATAATTATGTAAATTGTTAAAAAAATCTTTATATTGATTCACCCCCTCTCAATATAAACTTAATTTCCAACAATTGGTATCATAGTCAATTTATTCATCAACAATCTAACCACCATAAGGCATATCCAACTAGAAACATGGCTAGTCAGTATGGTAGCTTCACTAATAAAGCTCCCATGTTTAATGGAATTAACTATGCCTATAATAAAGTGAGAGTGAGGACGTATATGATGTTCCTTGGTGAAAATGTTTGGCATGCAGTGTTGGATGGCTATACAGAGCCAACTCTTTTGAAAAATAGAGATGATAAGCTTGTCTTCTCCTATAATGTCAAAGTCATGAATGCAATACTAAATGGTATCTTAGAATCTGAGTTTGTTAAATTCATGCATTGCAAATAAGAAAAGGAGATATGGGAAAAAATACAAAATAACTATGAAGGTGATGACAAGATCAAGAAAGCTAAACTTCAAGTTCATGAAATGTAGTTTGAAAGCTTAAAGATGAATGGAGATTAGAATGAATCGTTTTCTTCATATAGATGAAATATCCAATACCATTAAAGGTCTTGATGAAGCTACAATAGTCCAAAAGGTCTTAAGATCTCTTCCTTATAGATTTAATGTAAATGTTTCAACCCTAGAGGAGATGCACGATCTTAATAAATGAACCATGGATCAACTTCATGGAATTTTAACTGCCCATGAGATGACGATAGGTAAAGAAAGATCAACATCAAAGGAAGTATCCTTCAAGGTAGCAAAGAAACCACAAGATGATTAAGAATGTTCAACCTATGAATTTGTTGAATAAGAAGCAAAGTTTGCAAGGAAGTAGAAGAGAGGATCCAGTAAGTACAAAGGTAAGTCACCCTCAAAGTTATTTAATTGTGGTAAAGTTGGTCATTATTCTTATAAATATCATTATAAAAAGGAATAAAATTAATATGATGATAAAGAAAAGAGGAAATCTATAAAATTCAAGAAGGAGAAGAATATCAAGAGAATAGTGTTTATTATAAAGAGAACAATTGCTCCTCAGAAGATGAGGATGAGAAATCTTTTGATGGAGAAAAGACAAATGACTTCATGCTCATGGTTAAAGAAACCCAAGATAAAGTTCAATATGAATATGAAATAGATGAATAAGAATCTGAAGTATATCTTGAAGGTGAACTGATCAATGCCTTGGAAAAAATGGACAAACTAGGGAAAAAGAACAAGAAGGAGAAAGATCTATTAGTGAAGTATGAAAAAGAAGGGTGTAAATATGAAGATTCATCACTCATTCTTCTGATAATAGAGTTAGAGGAAGCAAAGAATATTGAAGACACTCTCCTAGAATAGATAAAATAGAAGACAAAGGAATGAAAGAAGCTAGAGGAAGAAATAGTTTCCACTAGAAAGGAACTAGAAAAGACCAAGGATTAGTTGAATAAGAATTTAAAGTATATCAAAGGATCTAAAACATTAGATGAAATTCTAAGTTTTTAAATATCTTCCCTCATGAAAAATGGTTAGTGTTATGCTCTTAACCTACAAGAAGATACCAAAATACCAAACATGTGAAGAAATATACCCAAAACACAGAACAATAAGAAATAACAGCAAGTATTTTATTATTCAGAAAGCAATGTTCACTTGCCTCTTCGAGGGGGCAACCTCCAATAGAGCTGAGCTCAATTACAAAATAAGATATGATGCTCCTCGAGGGGAATCTCTATCCTTTATATAGGATTCATACATGCAATACCATGGGGAAATACCATGGTTCTTATTAATACCATCTATCTAATACCATGGTCCATTTGCAACTAAATGTGATCCCTTCATTAAATGTAGGTCAACCACTTACAATTATTAATATGGGCTTTATTGACTATTTACTTAACTATAACTATGACTCGATCCTATTACATAAATACGGGGGTTAGGGTTGGACTTTAAGATGCCCTCCCCAATAAGAATAGCCTTGTCCTCAAGGTTGAAGCTACGAAAACTGCTAAAGGATAGTGGCGGGTTCCCAGATCGCATCTTTCAGAGAGGTGTCTTTCCACTTGACGAGGACTTCCTTGATCATGCAGTCGCGCAGGTGTCGTTCCTGTGTGTTAAGAACCTATTCAGGTTGGAGCTAAATTGACCCTTCTTCATCCAATTTAGGTAGACTAGTTTGAATTCGAAAATGGTTTCCAATCACTTTCTTGAGGCATGAGACATGGAAGACTAGATGGATTTTTGCAATAGGTGGCAAAGATAACTTGTAGGCGACTTCTCCAATGTGTTGAAGTACTTGATACGGTCCGTAGAATTTTGGAGATAATTTCTAACAACCCTTATCTTTGAGTGATGTTTGCTTATATGGTTGCAGCCTCAAAAATACTTGATCCCCTTCTTGAAATTGGCGTTCTAAACAATGTTGATCTTCCTGTTGCTTCATGCGGTTTTGAGCTTGACGAAGATTCTCTCTGAGGTGGACCAACATGGTTGTGTAGTTATGTAGGAGTTGATCTACTGCTTGTACCTTCGAGTATCCCTTGATATAAGAAGTAGGTGAAGGAGGGAGTTGACCATAAACTGCTTCATATGGGATCATTTTGGTGGTGGCATGATAGTTGGTGTTTTACCACCATTCAGCTAGAGGTAACCACTGTACCCATAGATGTTGTTTTTCTGAAGTGAAACACCTAAGGCAGGTCTCCAGACATTTGTTGATTGCTTCAGTTTGACCATCAGTTTGTGGATGATAGGAAGTACTGAGTTGTAGTTCAATACCTTGTAGCCTAAAGAGTTCCTGCCAAAAGTTACTAGTGAAGATCGGGTCACGATTAAACACAATGGAAGTGGATATGCCATGCAATTTGAAGATTTGATCCATGAAAGATTGAGCGACCAAAGTTGGTGTAAAAGGGTGGGGTAGGGCGCAAAAATGAGCATACTTAGAAATTTTGTCCACAAACACCATGATGACTGACTTGTTTCTTGACTTCGGAAGACCTGTAATGAAATCCATAAAAACCTCCATCGATATTGAAGCCAAGATGGGCAATGGATGTAATGTGCCTGGGGATTTGACTGTTTCTCCTTTGTGGCGCTGACATACATCGCACTCAGCTACAAAATTAAGAATGTCATTTTTCATGTCTGTCTAAAAGAATGAATGTCGAGTGCAAGCATAAGTCTTCTAAAAGCCTGAATGGCCTACAATGGGAGATGAGTGCAACTCTGCCAAAATGCGGCTTTTGAGGGTGGATGTTGGTGATATCATAACTTTGTCCTTGTAGCGAAGGATATCATCCTGCCAAGAGTAGCCCATTGTGGAATTTGGAGCCACCTGTAATTGTTTAATGAGTTGGGAGAGCCATGGATGTGAAAACCATTCTTTTCTAGCCTCTTCAATCCATTTTGGAATGGGAAGAGAAATTGTGAGTAAGGTGCTTTCCTTCTCAAATTGTCATCATAACGCATTTGCTACGATATTTTCATGCCCTTTCTTATAAATTATCTCATAATCATATCCCAGCATTTTGGCGAGCCATTTATTTTGTTGTGGCGAGGATAGGCATTGCTCCAAAAAATATTTAAGGCTTTGATGGTCTGTGCAGATTTGGAAATGCCGCCCCAATAAGTATAGTCACCAGATATCTACTGCATGTAATATGGCCATCATCTCCTTCTCATAGGTAGATTGTCCCAGATTTTTCCCACTTAGTTGTTGACTAGTGAAGGCCAAGGGTCGACCTTCCTGCATTAAGACCGCTCCAATACCTGTACCTGAAGCATCACGTTCAATCACAAAAGATTTGGTGAAGTCGGGTAGTGCTAATACGGGAGTGGAACACATGGCATGTTTGAGAGCTATAAATGCCTGTTGTGCTTCATCATTCCAAAGAAATGAATTTTTCTTGAGGAGGTGGGTGAGGGGTTGAGAAATGCAATCATAATTGCGGACATATTTGCGATAGTAGCCTATGAGACCCAAAAATCCTCTCAAGTTCTTCAAGGTCTTGGGTTGAGGCCAATCCTGCATTACCTGGATCTTTTTGGGGTCCACCCTAACACCTTCATGCCCCACAATGTGGCCCAAATACTCAATTTCTTCCATGCAAAA
>APFE031618046.1:130229-160229 GCA_000404065.3 Pinus taeda | reverse complement strand
GAATTATTCTTCTTGTCCAAACCTCCCTTTCTCTCTTCATATTTTTATGATGTATTCAATTCCTCCATTTTTATCAATGCTCTTGTGATTAGTTTCATGGAAGATCTATATGTTTTCTCTCCTACTCTATCGACATTCATGGCCCCTATATCCTATCCCCTAAGATCAAGATCAGTGGTATCAAAGCAGGTTATGAGACCATGGGAACTAGGGTTCAAATCATATTTTAGTTTCAAATTTTTGAAACAATCTCAAAACTCCTTTTGGTACTTTTGGAGTCCATTTTCTTGGCCATACATCGTAAGTATCACAATTGGTTTGAAAACATTACAATATTTTCTACCTAATATTCATTCAACATTGCAGGATAATTTTTACATGGATTCACTACATCCATTTGTCTACAACATGGATGTTCTATGACCTCTACAACAACACATGTTGCTCTTCAAACCTTTGGCATCCTTTGTGGCCCTTTGCACGTGGCATTCTAACATTTATTGTCATTGTAGTATTATACAGCCATGCCATAGCTCAAAAAAATTGTATGCATCATATATAATCTTGTATGATCTCATTTAATCCATTTATTAACTTGTCCATTGTGGTATGGGTATCATAGAAACACAATAATGGATAGAAAGCAGAGTAGCAATCTTTAGCAAACTTCATGCAAGTTCCATGACCTTTACAAAGCAATTCAAAGGGTGAACGATAGCTCATTTGAAATGCTCTTTCGTTAGCTCAAATAGATGTTTTATGGAATTTGATTTGGCTTATTGGTTTTAAATATATTATCGATTGAAGTCACACATGTCTGTAAATCTACATGGTTGCACATACCTTGATTTTCAGGAATGATTTTTTCACTCCACAGATCATCATAGTGAAATTATCTTATATTAATGGAAATATCTCTTCAACGCCTTAAATTGGTCTTTGACATAATTTGATTTCATCACTAGTAGCAAAGTTTATTAGCACAGTTGTAACAAGGGGTCCATTGAAAAAAAAAAAAAATCATGGTGTTAGGTCATCCACAAACCCATGGTTATGGGTAAACCACACAAAGCCCTTCTCGAAAATTCTCATTACCAACTTGGTTATGGGTCATCCACAAACCCACTATTATGGGTTAACTACAAAAAACCGCTCTCTTCATTAATACTTGGAACATTGTAATCTTGATGGTTATGGGTCATCCACAAACCCACAGTTATAGGTTAACCATACAAAACCCTTATCTTCATTGGCTCATGGAATATTGTAATCATGATGGTACAATAAACATAATGGGGTCCCTCCTTTTTTATCAGTTTGAATGATTGGGACCATCATTATCTTAGTGGGGAGGATTGATCTAAATCTTAGGGGGGCTTATAACCTATGTTGAGATGTATAAGTCATAAAGTCATTTTTTTATGTAAAAGGGAACTTAATCAATATGTAACTAACTCAGTTCAAACCTAACCAAAGTTGAATCCATCAATAAGACACCTTATGAAAAGGAAATAGGAAGAGAGTGAAGGGGTGTAAGGAGAGGTCCAAAAATTGGCCTCATTGCATGTATTGGTTCTTCTCATGTTCTTCTTAATGGAATTCTTCTTCTTCTCCAATTCTTTCTTTCTCTCTTCATATTTTTGTGATGTATTAAATTCTTATATTTTTATCAATGCTCTTGTGATTAGTTTCATGGTAGATCTATGGAATTCCAAAGAGTGTAAATTCCTCCATATGATCCTCTTGAATATTGTACAATTTTTTCTGCATGTCTCCATATTTTTTGCCAATTTTGATGGGATCATTTTCTTCCATTTCCATCTCCTAGAGAAGGGTGGCCAATGTATTTTCATTTCTAATGATATTTTTTATTATATTAGAAATAATAGAGCGATGTGATCCTCTACAATTCTACGAGACTAGAATCATTACTTAAGGTAGGATTTGGAAGACCCCCCATTTGTGGGTGCTTTCCTTGGATTCAATTTAGGGATTTTAGTTCCTTGATCCATAATTTTCGGTAAAAATTTCAAGAGCCCAATATACTATTTATTTGTATGCTTTTTCCTCCCTTACCTTTTTAGCCATCTTCCTACCTTATTTCAAAAAAATATATTCTTCAAGGATTCCCTCTTCCTTACCTTTATCTAAGAAGCTCTCTAAACTTTATTCTTTGGCCAATTAATCTAGGAAGAATATTTCATTTTCCTTATAGTTTCCCCTTTCATCTTCCTCAATAGAAGGCTCACCTTTTCCATCAAGATGGGTAATCTTTGTGTCACGGATTTTCTTACTTCTTTTGGTTGGAATCACACATTTGATTTCTAAATAGCCTTAAACGAGATTTGGAAGAAAGGGGGATTCCCTTCTTTGGGGGTTTATTTTCGCTCTTAAGGAATCTTGTGTGGGGTTTTTGGTGGCTAATATGACACCTTGGGACCCAAAATATCAAATTGATTAGTACCTTGGATGTTTATGATCTTTTTATATTGATGACTCATTAGGGTACTTGGAATATTATCCTTTAACTTGACCCTTTTGAGCTACCCTAACATTAGAGGAGGGATAGTCTTGGTAAACTCTTAGTGCCTAGCTCCCATTTTTGCAAATAATGTCAATTTCTTGTTGACTTGGGTCCATTGGTCTTCATTGTCAACTTTGACATTTATGGTGTTCCCAATTTCTTGCCATTTTTTTTGAAATTCCCATACTCATGGAATAAATTGCACTTAAGGGGAAGTTGCTCAAGTTGTTGAAGATACATCCAACCCTCTATTGAAATCATAATTCCTTATAAGTCAACTTCCACTAGAACTTGAAATCCATATATATCTATATATATATATATATATATATATATATATTTATATATATATATATATATATATATATATATATATATATATAATATATATATATATATATATATATATATATATAATATATATACTTCTTAGGGTGTTTGTAATGCATCTTAGGGTATCATCATTCCAACAATGAAGCGATAAATTGGAGATTATGACCCATACAAGGATTGGAAATGGGATGTAATTTTCCAAATTGAAACATGGAGTCCACTTGTTCACATACACGTCTTTGGCTCCAAGCAAGTAATGACCACTTTAAATATTAAATCTCAATCCTCTTTTAGCACAAAGACAAAATCATAAAATCCTCTTCCACAAAGAAAGTGTTGGATTTTTCCTTTAAGATGGGGTTTCTAGGTTTCTAACTCCATAAGGCAACTATTTTGGGGGTTGTCTAGATACCAATGAATTGGTTGACCAAACCATTTTTTAGAAAAGGGTAACACTTTCTTTTTGGAGATTGTACATTGCAATTTCACCTCAGGGATTCATTCACTTTTGAAAATATCGAGAGGGCTAGACATTGGAGTTTCAACGCGAGTCATGGACCACTGCAAGCATAGAGTATTCACTTACTGAACATATGACATAGCACCTACATTCATGAATATTAAAAGAATGCCTCTAATTTCACTAGATATTGATAAATACCTCCAAACATCCTTTTTTTGAACCTCCCTCTTAAAACATATTTTCAATAAACAACCCCTTACTTTTAATAGATGCATCCTTTTGTGCCCCTCAATACCTAGTACCCTATTCCTCCCCAATACCTACAACATATTGACTTTTTTTTCACAATTTAAAAACCCCTTTTATGAATGAATGTAGTAAGATATTAGTCAAAAAAGTGAAGCCTTTATGAGTGCAAGTAATGTCATTACTTCATCGTATAGGGGAATTGCACCACCGCCCAACCACCCTCCAGACCAACCATTAAATAAAGTTTCACTGATCTAAGGTTTCAATAAAGTCACACTAAGGTTTCTTGCTCCACTTCTAAATCCTTGGTTTACGACTTGAAAAATAACATGAATATAATTTATTAATAACTATTATATTATAGAATTTAAATATATACAATAATATATAGATAGATAGATATAATTTTATATATACAAATATTAATATATTTTCTTATATTTAGTAATTATTCATAAGAAATATTTATTAATATTTTTTATCTTATCTTATATTTATTAAATTATTTACAATAAACATTTAAAAAAAAAATTAATACTTTTAAGCATGTTATATTGATATATTTATAAATTGAATTTCAAACAATATTATATTCCTCCAATATTTTTCTCCAAGATGGTATGCCTATTAATATTGACAAGACTTAAGTAATGATAATTAAATCCAAAAAGATTACCTATGATAGTTTTATTTTTTATAATAACTATTTGGAGGAAGTTCCTTTATACATATATCTGGGAATCGACATCAATCAATTAACTCAATTATATCATTGATAAAAGGATAAATTGAAGATGGAAAGCTTACTATGGGCTTGAAAACAATTTCAAACCAACAAATATTTGGATTTTGGGATAAAAAAACTTCCTCATTGAGACTCTTGTCACCCTTTTTATTTTATATGGATATGAGGTTTGGGGTTGCAATATATCTAGAGAATCATGAAGCAAGAAGTTGGGCAAATCCAAAAGCATTTTATAACATACAACCTCAAGCTTAAAGGATATAATTCCAACCCTATCCTCCATATTGAAGCTATCATTTATCCTATTGAAAGCATGGTTATGACAAGGTATATCATGTATAAGAGATGTTATACAGCATGGACACCAAACAGTTTCCTAAAATTGCTTCTATCTCTAGCCAAAACCCCCTCCTTTAGCTCAGGCAGTGATTGCATAAGGATGTCCAACCTTGGCTAGACCATTTTGGGATAAAGGAGGAGATCACCTTGCAGAATAAGGATAATATTACAAATATTATTCCTTCCAAATTTAAGGAGAAGTTATGGAGCAATAAAGAATTAAAGGAAAAAAGGAAACTAAGATATTAAAAGGAGGTGAACAACCCAAATCTTGAAAATAGAGATGATTTATCTGTCTTGATTAGCGTTAAGAAGAAAATGAATATTGCTAAGTTAAAAACTGATTCTCATGAGCTTTATAGTGAAACTGGGTGGTAGCCACGGGGGCTTCATTGGGGGACCAATACCATACCACGTGGGTTCATATTAGGGGATACATATTGAGAAAAAATGGCATAATATATTGGGGGATATATAAGGGGTAAAGGGTTTTTATATTGGAAGGTATAAAAAACGGAGCTCAAAGTTAATGAAAAGATATAAAGGGGTATAAAAAATGTTAATGAAAAAATGGATACCTAGAATATCCAATGGAAGTAAGGGTCTTTTAAATTAAGAAGGTGTATTGGGTTCATATTGGTAGGGGGTTAAATAATGTGATTTTTAGCAATATTTTCCAATACTTAGTCAAGTTAAGAGTATTGCTTAATATTCCACAAATGCACGTGATAGGTCAGAGGTTCATTGAGTGAAACCCCCTGTGGTGGTAGGCTACTCCCAAAACGTCATGGGAAGAAAGACTCTTATCACCTATGAAATACTAAGAAGGTTGAAGATGAAAAATACTTTTCCTTAGATTGCGGAACATATAGTCAAATCCATTCTAATTTTCAAAATATTTGTCAAACTGCCAACCTTCTTGACCTATTAAACTATGGTAATATGGGAATGCTTCTCACACTTCTCTTTAAGCATAAAAATAATATGTTAAACAATTTAGCTTAATTTTTCACCTTCTTAAGGTTTGATAGACCATCTTAATAGATGTTAATAATCATCATCATATTTACAGTTTTAAGTATAATTTACAATAATATACTAATCACAAATTTATTTGATGTTACAGAAACACATGTAAAACTAAATTTAAAAACACATCTACAATAAAAAGATTACCAATTTCTTTGTTGCTTACTCTCCTTAATGGCCCATAAGATAATATTTGATGATGGAAACACGAGAATTAATTACATATTCTATACATGAATTTGTATAATTAATAAGGATTATGTGTCAAAATTAAATATTTAAAATTAGTAATATTATTTTGAAGTGATTTGATGAAATTTGTTTTTTTTTAAATAAAGAAGAAAATAATAATTTTTTTAAATTATAAATAAAAATATTTAATTTATGAAGATTGATAGTTTATATAGAATTTATTAAAAATAACAATTTTATAGCTTTAATTTATTAAAAAGAGTTAATTTTGTAAAAATCAACAATTTTAGAGTTTATTTAAAAGGTTTTTTCTTTTTCTATGTGGTTTATAGACTCGATGGGTAAGTGTTATGTTCATGGAATATGTCTATGGAATAGCTATACCATGCAGATCCACCCAAAGAGATCACTTTTAATTGGCTCCACTGCATAACCTAACCTCTAGGGTGTGCTGAAAAACTCAAAGAATCACTTTTTGTTAGAATGTCCAGAGAAATGAAATAATGACCTCTAAATAGCAAAAATGCTGTAATTACCAAACTTAACCTATCTAAAAAAACCTAATTCGTTAAATTCTTGCAATTTTTGGATTTTGGAAAGATAAATAATATATTATAATCAGAGGAAATTTAAGTAAACGTGTTCTTGATAATATGCATCACTAACACTTATGGTAATTAAGGCATTTCTAAAGAAAGTTGTGGATCCCTTGGACAAATCCAATAAATAAGCTTGATAAGGGCTGGGCAAATTAAGCATACTAATTCTAATTTCACCGAGAACATTTTTTCAAATTGCTTCTTAAATCATGATGTGGATAGCACCTCACCCATAGTTATGTGAAAGTGGAACCAACACCATTTGATTTGGGATCTTTCAACGAGTAACTAACGTGTATCTCCTATACCAAATATAAACAGGGCATGTAGTAGTGTTGTATGTATTTGGGTAACCACAAAGACAAGCACAAACACGAGGTTTTCATTAGGGAAACTTGGTAAAAATAATATCAACCTCTTTCCAATTGAACTATCCAACAAAGCAAAATCCCGACCTTTTTAGTTATAGCAAAATATCTCATTGTTTCCGGTTTTGATATGGATGGTTTTGATATTGATGCGTGCTTTTATCTAACAATTTTTATAAAATATTGAAAAGTTTAAAAATATATATAATATTTAAATACATCAAAAAAATATAAAAAAATAAATAAATGAAATTATATTAAAATTTAAACTTCAATTTAAAAAGAAAATAAAAATTAATTAAATTATTTTAAAATTTAAAATTTTAAAATATAAATAAAAACATTAACAAAAATAAAAAAAACTTAAAGTATATTAAAACTTAAGACTTATTTAGTATTTTTTAGAAATTTACTAGTATTTCATTGCTCAATGTTTTTTATGTTTACCTTTAGTCTGGTATTCTATGGTTATTTTAGACTTCAACATAATATCAATATCATTGTCATATGATGAATTTATTTTTTATAGTTTTTGAAAATTTGATGTGCATTGCATAATTTCAATTGTCAAATGATGAATTTATTAATTTAATTTCGATGTACCTTGCATCACGCCAAATGATGAATTTAGAAAGAGCATTGCATAATGTCAAATGATGAATTCAATTTAGTAATTTACTTTTAGATTTACAACCCAAAAATGTCAAATGATAATTCATAAATGATAATAATCTAATATGTAATGATGATCATATTTAGTCTTTAGATGTACCATTCATAATTATTAAGATTTTCTATTAAGTTATTGACATATTTTTGAGATTTTGATTTTTTATTTTTATATATTAATTTTTTAACAATTTATAATTTTTTAATTTTTTTATGGCTATGACGTCCTAGGTCCCCGAAAATTCCCTCTCTAAAATTTGGGGTTGCTTATATACGCCCCTCTTGTGCCTATCCCCGCTCCCGCTTTTCCCGTCCCGTTTCGAGTCGTCTTTAGTGCGACTTTTTGGAAGATTTTCTGGTGGATTTTTCCAGTGTAATTTTTCTAAAATCCGGCAAGGATTCATTGAAATCACAAGTTTGATGGGTAACCCCTGCACAATAAAGTGCCCTATTGTTTTTCAAGGTAAAAAAACAAGTTTAAATAACACAAATCAAAATTTGGCCTCAAATTTTGTTTGATGGGTAATCCCTACACAATAGAAGTGCCCTAGGATTTTTCAAGGTAAAAAAACTAGTTTAAATAACACAAATGAAGATTTAGTCTAAAATTTTTCAGCTGGAAACTGGCTTAATCGATCTATTAATTTTGTATAAATTTTTGGATTAAAATTGTTTTTTAGCCATTTTTTTTGGGTTCCCTATTAGTAAAGTTTCCATAGTGAAAAAATAAATTGCCGTTATAAGAATATTGTTTATTTTGCTGATTAATAAAAAAATAAAACTAAAAAAATCAGTCATTTATATGAAATATGTCGGTGAAAAAAATCCATAAGAGAATTTAAAATATAATCCAGTCCTTTAAATTCTCTATTGTTGTAAAGTTATATTTTGTTAAAATAAAATTAGTCAACATTTTAATATAGATATAGTCATCTTCCTAGAGTTTTCCAATTTTCAAACACTGAAATTGAAATATTTTTTTTTTTACCTTTATAGAAGGTTGGTCAAAGCGTGAAAATGCGTGATATTTTGTGTATATATCGTACTCATTGTCACAATCTTGCGCTTTATCTTCGTTATATATATATATATAGATATATTCCACTTAAAGTCTTTATACAAGATATACATTTACAGGAGATACGTTTATAAAGTTTATATTCATACATTCTGTTACAAAAGGAGATATACATTGAAATCGTATAGCCTAAACTCTATATTTCTATAGAAAGAAATCCTGATAGGTTGATAAACAATTAATATTTTTGTTATTCTAGACTTTTCCAGAGTTATTTTCTATATATTTGAGCATAGGAATATATGTGCGTATATCTTGGGCGACTGGAGTTAATGGATATTGGCCATGGACATATTGAAGTTAACTGATCTAGGTATGACCTTGGCGGATAAGGGTACTCGCATCTCACATGAAAGTCTCAACACCTCTGAGAGATCCACTGGTTGGTGGGGCAATGCAGGGATCCATTGAAAGTGGTGAAGGAGCCGGGCGAGCCAGAGGTGAATTGTGGCAAGTCCCAAAGCTTTTCCAGGGCACACTCGCCTCCCGGAACCAAAGGGCGCCAACCTCAAATCCATTCCCATGATGTTCACTTCCTCACCTCCTGCGGCGACAAGAAACCTGCGGGGACAGAAGGTGTGGGGTTTGTTCCAGATGTCATGGTCGTGCGTTATAGCCCACATGTTTACCATCGCTGTGGTGCCTGCTGGAACAAAGTGCCGTCCCGCTACAACAACGTCGTGAGTGGCGAGGCGAGCCCACGACAGAAGAGGCCCTGGTGGGTGCATCCTCAGAACCTCCTTCACCACCGCCTGCAAGTACTCCAGATTTGGAATGTCAGACTCTGAGACTCTTCGCGAGTCTCCCACCACACGGTCCAGTTCTTCATGCACATTGGCTTGTATGTCCCGGTGAAGCACGAGTCTCGCAAGTGTCCATTCCATGACGATAGCTATGGTGTCTGTGCCACGGAATATCATTTCCTGCATTAAAAAAAGAAGGCAGCAGCCCACCATAGTCAAGATTATGATACATGAAAGCAACTTATCATTACCCAAGAACAGATTCCATTAATAAAAAAAATCTATTGGATACTGAACAACTACCATAGTCAAGATTATGATACATGAAAGCAACTTATCATTACCCAAGAACAGATTCCATTAATAATAAAAAAATCTATTGGGTACTGAACAACTATTAAAAAATCTATTGGGTTCTGAAAAACTAGTAATGAACAGCAGATTATATCTATTGGGTACTCTCACTAATTACGAAAAAGTTTTGCAACGTAATGTAATAAGTAAACAGTGATGAAAACAGAGAGGAGAAACAAGAAAAGAAGCCGTTTGCAGATGAGAGGTTGACCATAAGTAATTATCAAACATTGATGAAAACAGAGCAAAGAGAAACCAGGAGAAGAAAAGAGGCGGTTTGCAGATGAGAGGTTGACATGAGAGTGATATGAAGTAATGTAACATAAAGTGAAATAATGTACATGGAAAGAGAAGGAAATTACAAGAAAAACATAGTCAGATTGAGTCTTAGTAGCTGTTGTTTACTAAATTGCTTCATTTACTAGTTAAAACAAAAACCTGTCAGAATATATTTAGGAGTATGAATAGTTTTTCTTTAGTAAATTGATTATATTTAAAACTCAAATTTCTAAAAATAAATATGTTAATCTTAATTCTTACACATATACACATACACCTTACATATATATATACACATAACTTATACACATACACATACACCTTACACATATACATACACACAAGTTGTGTATATAAGAATAGCTATTCTAATCATAAGTCGCACCGGACTAAAACTCAAACTTCAAACTTTCAAGAATAAATATGTTATTCTTAACTCACACATTCTTAATTCACACATTCAAGTCAAGTTTCCAAGTTTCTTAGAATAGATATGATAATCTTAACTCACACATGCAAGTTTTTATTCTAAGAATAGATATTCTAATCTTAATTCACAAATGCAAATCTCTGAGAATAAATATGCTAATCTTGGTTCACACATGTAAATCTCTAAAAATAAATATGCTAATCTTAGTTCACACATACATCAAATACTTCTCACATACATCTAATACATCTCACATGTATTTACATGCGAGAATACAGGTACTTCATGGCTAACTAGATATGCTAATCTTAACTCACAAATACATCACATACATGTATGTATTATGTATTGTATGTAATATATACATGTATGTAATGACGTATGTATTATGTATTGTATGTAATATATACATGTATGTAATGACGGACTGGATAGGCTAATCTTAACTCACACATACATATGTGTAAAGTTAATCTTAACTCTTGCATGTGTGTAAGTATGCTAAAGTATGCTAATATAATCTTATGCTAATCTTAGTTCACACATCTTAAACTCAAACCTGCATCAAACACGGGCACTTCCTAAATTAAAAGTCCCACTTCCTAAATTAGAAATCTAGGAAGTTCAGTCCTAGCACTTCCTAAATTAGATCATAAACTCAAGCCTCTATTCTAAATATGCTAATCTTAGCTTAAGTCAGGCAAGAATAACACTTCCTAATAGATCATAGACAAGCCTCTGTTCTTAAGAATAGATTAGATATGCTAATCGTAACTCATGCATGAATAACACTTCCTAAATAATTAAAATTATAGGAGATTAGCACTTCCAAATTACAACTCATAGGAGAGTGAAGGGAGATTATTGTGGTGTAAGAAAGAAGTACCTACCCAGAGAACTGCAACCATATCTTCATCTTTCAGCTTGTGGTCCCCTTGAAGCGCCAGCAGAACATCCACAAAATCAGAATTGCTATTACCATGATGGGATGGAGCAGCTCTATGTTCGTCGATGATGCTTTGCACGAAAGCGTTCACTCTGGGCACCAGGTTGGAGCAACGTTTTCTGATTCTCTGCATATCTAGGAAGCGCAGGAGGGGAATATGATCGGCCCAATTGAACATACCCAGCAGCTCGTAGCCCTCTTTCACCATGCTTCTCACCTCGCGCGCGTCCCAGCTATCGTTGTCCAAGAAGTCATAACTCCGGCCGAAAACGGACCCCATTACGTTATTGAGCGAACCCCGTTGAAAAATCTCGCGCACCAGCACGGTCCCTCCGGCGGCGGACATGGAAGAGTTGATGTCATGAAGCATGGAGTCTGCTATAATTTGGCGCTGCCCCTCGAATGCGGCTATTCGCTTGGGAGAAAAGAGATGCGTGGCCGCTATTCTTCGGAGATGACGCCAGTATTCGCCGTAGGGAGCGAAACCGATGGCGCGGTGAAACATGAGCCGGTACGCCGACTCTTTCACGGGCCGGTCCGCGAAGCACGAGCTGTTCAGAATTTCTCTCGCCACATCCGGGTGGCTGCTTATCACCACTCGTGTGCCGCCCACACTCAATGCCATGAGCCGCCGGGCGCCCAACGACTCCGCCAGTTTCGCAAGCTTTGTGTGCGCCACACGACTGCCCATCACCGCCAGGGAGCCCACGAGAGGCCACCCTCTAGGGCCTGCTACCCTGCACGAGCCCCGTCTCAAGCGACCCCAGGCAGGGCCACCGGGCGATAACCAGGTGACCAGGGCTGCAATTAACACAACACAAGGTATCAAGAACATGAATGCTGAGGCCGAACCTCTCCAGTCATAATAATGTGTTTGCGTGCATGGCCGGGTCGCAGCGACTGAGAGGCCGACCATCCACCAGCTCTCACTTTTGGAATCCATCCCTAGCCCGGATGAGAATGCCAATGCGATGAAAAATGGTTGAGGTTGGGGATCGTTTATAAAGGCCTTCGGTTTACGAGACCCTGGTCACATGGGCCGCCTATGGACAGTCTCACTCTGACACCTCGTATTTCCCAGAGCTAAGCCTGAGTCGCCAGGTGGGCTCATTCCATGTGAAGACCAACCAAGCCCTGAGTGTGGCGTTGCTTCGTTGGGTAACCAGTCGGCCTTCGTCTTGGTGGGGCACAAATACCATATCCTACTGTTGTTGTTGCAGGAAATGGCCCACGCCCCACGGCCCCCCACCCGAATCAAATACAAAGTACAGGTTACCACATCGCGATTCTCCTCGCCGCACGGGAGGCCATGGCTGCTGCCGACCTACACGTGTGTGGTGGTCTCCAGCCGTGGGACTACCGAACCCGAACAATGGAATTTTTTGGGTCTCTTTGACTGGACCGGGCTGCTCTAGGGCATGCATTGTTTACCTGGGTCACCACAATTTTGTTGTTGGAATTTGGTGACCAAATTTAAAAAAAAATGTGATGGTTGGAGTGTTTTTATTAAAAATATGGATGTAATATTATGCATAAAAAATGGTGAAGTTTGAAAGCTATAATTCAGGTTCACAAAAAGTTATATGGGATTGTGTCAAAATCTGGCTGAAATTTTTATTATTTGCTAATTAAAAATTGCGGTTAGTGTCATTTTCTAAGGAGGCTACAATTTCATGTGGATGGCGAAATTCTTACCGGAATCCAGCTAGAATTTTTTTCAAGAAATTTGAATTATCTTTTTATGATAGAAATGGATTAGGCACGTGGATGGCCAAATAATGTGAATTATTTTTTTTATAGAAATAGATTAGGCACCATCAAAAACTCTAAGACAGAAAATCCTAAAACTTGAAAGCAGTAACTAACACGTAGATGGCTAAATTCTTGCCCGAATCCCCTCTATTTTTTTCAAAAAATATAAAAATCATTTATAGATTAAACACCATTAAAAAAACACTAACTCACAAACTCACACGAAATTTGAAAAGAATAACTAAAATTCGCAAAATATTCTGTCAAATTTTCTGAAATTTTCATTATTTTCCACATGAAATTGCATCCTCCATCGAACACAGACATGCTTGTTTTCTCGTCCCCAAGGCTGATGATGAGCTCCCGGGCTCATGAAAACGATGTCGTCATCCTCAGGGGAGCATGATGGTTTACGTCGACGATGGAGTGTGATGAGAAGAGAAGGGAACAGAATAGAATAGAATAGGAGTGGAGTAAATCATGTAAGGGCATCAAATCTCTTTTTCCGAACACCATCTTCTGCATATCCTCTCCTATCCTATGGAATGAGATTAATTGTCCCTTGTCCTCTCCTGTCCTATCCTATCCCAGAGATTAATCACCCTTACTCCCACTTAAACCCAAAGTGCACTTTATGGTAGTCAAGGGGGACCGGATATTCCTCTCCCAAATACATAAATAAGACCAAATTTTGAAAGGATTCCTCCACACCACATAGATGGGACCAAATGTTCTTAAGAAAAAGCAGATTTGGTCCCACTCACATGTTTCATTATTCCATGAAACCAACTACGACCATGACTATTAAGGCGGCTGATGTGTTACCTATTATTTTAAAAAATATTTGTTACCATCCCTCATGAATTCTAACGACCTATCGATTACCCAATTGATACTTAATACGACCATGACTATGACCAAGACTTACACTTTAGGGCGGCTCGTGTTGTATTATTTTAATCGCCCAAAATTGTTGTGACCACCCCCTCATATATTCTAACGAACTATCAATTACACAAGTAATAGCTCATTATTAAGATTCCATTCAAAAGGTGAGGTGTTCATATTATACATGCGAAAGAACCACTTTTATATAAAATTAAAACCAAAACCCTTTCCTAAATATTGAATCAAACACCGGTCTCATGTCATGTTAAGAAAATTCATACTTCAATATATATTCGATTCCATTCATGTTAAAAAAAAATAAAAAAATCATTCAATCATTATTCCATTCATTCAACACTGAAGGTAGAGTGATACGAATGAAATACCACATATTGCCAAGCAAGGGTGCACTCGAGTTGGATGCCAACCTAAATAACAATGCTAACCGTGAGTTATGACAATTTTAGTGTTTGATAAGTTTATGTTTATATGGAATAGTATTTGTCCAAACGAGTGGCTAAGATATTAATCAAAATCCAACATTGCAATTTGGGTTTAGCAAACCCTTGGATGTTGCAATCTGGGTTTAGTAAAAATTTGATCATAAGAATGGTTCCCCTTTTGGAAGGAATAAGAATGGTTTCCCTTTGGGAAGGAATTTGGGGATCATTTTTATGTAGTGTGATCCCAAATGAAAATAGTGTAAAAAAATTTAACTAGGGATTTTCCATTTTAAAGGTGGAAGGGAACATAAATACCATTAGATGTTACTTGTAAGGTATGAGCTATGTAAGTCTATGACAATTAGTTCTTTTCGTTTCACTATTGTAGTAAGCAAGGAGCTTCCCATATTGTTGAAAATTCTCCATTTTTTTGCTAATTGAATTCAAATGAACAAAGCAAAGCAAAGGAAACACAAAGGTTAGACTTGGAGGTAGAGCCAATGTGATGAAGGAAGGTTTCTATAATTGGTAACTAGGGTGGTTTCCACATTGGTTTTGGTCTTGATGATGTTAGGAAGGATTAACAAGGACTGGATAATGGGTATGGAGGAGGATGACCTAAATTACACTATAGACCAATAGAGGGACAATGATCCAAGTTGAGGATCAGTAGATCAAGGGACTAGTTGGACTCTTATAAACAAGGTTCAACCTTCATAATGACATGTGTAATTATGATTTTATGTAATTGATGAAAATAAGAAAAATAAAATTATTTTTTAATGCTTGAGTCATGGGTTTCATGCTCAAGGAATTTTGTTTTTAGTAGAAGCTCCCTTTGAGAGATAGTAGGTTTTCAAGTCATAAAGTCGATTGAGTCAATGTCAAGTATTGAAGACCCATTTGGGTATGTTACACATTGTAAAAGAGAATTTATTTGTGTCATAAAGCCTCCAAGGCCTTGTCAAAAACACTCCTTGAAGTCGGCCTAAGGATGATTCTAGAAAAGGCATGTCGGTCTAGGCACCAGTTCAAGTCAGCTTATTCTTGATGGACAAACTATACTATATATGGAAGCTCGGCCTCACCTAGAAGATCATTCATTCAAACATCTGAATCAAGGAAAGGAGTGCAAGAATAACATAATAAGAGTCTATATCCAAGCGAAGAAGGAAGAACTAGAAGCCAAGATAGTTTGGGTCTATTTTTGGGCTAATATTTCTCACACGTATGAAGAGGAGTGGTATCATCTACTACAGGAAAAATCGAGATTGTGTCAATCATCTTAGGAGGCCAAATTAATGAAGAAGACAAGTCAAGAATGCAGATCAAGTTAAAGTAGAAGAAGTCTCCATCGAAAGCGAAGGAAACAATGGTATGAAATTGGTGGTAATACTTCCCACGTGTTGCATCTAGGGTTTCTGAGGAGGCCGAAAGTTGCACACCTAATCCTAGAGGCCAAAATTTGAAGGGTAGCCAAAATTCAAAGAAAGGAAAGCAATTTGACTAAGTGTTGACTTAGGCAAGAAGAAGAAGTAGTGAAGAAATGTTTTGTGACTTGGTCTTGGAGAGGTTGTTGTGTCAAGGGTTTAGGTCTTGGAATTTGTTAATTGAATTCTCCATAAGAAGAAGAATTCATTTGGGTTTTCCTCTCAAGTTGCAGAGGTCTTTGCGCTTGTTGATCGCCTATATTTTGTATCTCTTGTCTCTTTATTGTTTAGGCATTGGTAATTTTTTTACGAAGAAAACCACTATAAAGAAGTAAAAAATATTCACAAGCAGTTATCATTAGAAGAGAAATCACCTAATTGATATGCCCCAGATTTCTCAACATTGTATCAGAGCTAAGGTGACAAATCAAGGAAAGGGCATCTCATCAAGAGGCACACGAGCACTCAAGAATCAAATCTCAAAGGATATCAAAGTGAAGTCAAGATCTACAAAGAAGTGTCAAACCCTAGATCGAAGAAGAATTCTACAACAGATGAAGTCTTGGGATCCTCAAAAGACCACAAAGACCCTACTCAAGTTAAAGGGGCCTAGAAATCAAAGTTTCTTGAAGATTGTTCATCCTAGAGAAGAAAGATCAAGGACGTTGTCATCATCTTCAAAATATTCTAAGGTGATCTCCCTCTCATTGAAGCAAGGTCCTTACCAATGAAGAAAATCATCTAAGAAGCATCAAGACGTCATCAATAAGTCATCATTGATCATCATCAACAAGTGCACCACCATCAAAGGATCTAAAGTGGTCTCCCTCTTTGTGGAGTCAATGATCATTCTTGAAGAGAACTATCTTCATCAAGGAGAAGTTCTATATTATCTATATCATCATCAAATTCAAGGCGACAACAAGTGGAAGAAGAATCTTAACAAGTAAGTATATTTATGTCTACATCTAAATCTGTCAAAATGTCTTTTTGCAAGGAAAGCAACAAATTGTTTGGGGCTTCAAACTATCTTGCATGGAAGAAGCGGATAGATCTGAATCTTATTGAAAATGAGGTCATGAACATGTCAAAGGCTCAATCACCAAAGCATCAAAAGAATATGCTCAAGCACTTGCAAATTTTATGAAAGGGGAAGTGAGGGCTGAAAGGATTCTCATAGAATCCATCAAGGATCCTCTCATTCCATATGTATCTAAACTTGACACCTCAAAAGAAATATATGACAAATTGGTGGAGTTGTTTTCTGTAAGCACTATGGCATAAGTGATCTCTCTAAATAAAGAACTCTACAAGCTAATCATATCAAAAGAAGAAGGAAGAGCCTCATATGTTATGAGGATATCTGAAATAAGGGATCAACTTCAAGGTCTGGGTGAAATAATGTTTGACAAGGAGATAACCACTGTAGTACTAAATGCACTACCAGAGGATGGGAGCAACTTTACTTCAAGTATTTATGGGGAGAAAGAAGCTACTACATTCCGAGATCTATGGTCTCTATGCAAAATTGAAGAAACCAAACTAAAGGCAAATATTGATGTGGGATCAAGTGAGAAAAATCAAGCATGTGTTGTTATGGCAAAGGGAAGAGGAAAGTCTGGGAAATTTGGTCCTTAAAAAACAAAAAAAAACATGGCTAAAATTCAATGCTATGGATGTCTAGAATACGGGCATTACAAAAGAGATTGTCATAATCTCATGAAGGACAATAAAAGAGAGGTAGAGAAGAATTGTCCTAATCTCAAGAAGGAAAATAAAAAAGAGGTGGAGAAGAAGCCCATATCGTCAAAGAAGTGGAGGAAGTTGAAAAGAATAAGTCCAAGAAATAGGAAGTAAAAGATCTCTACTATGATTAATATAGGCTACCTCACATAGTTCTTTTCAAGTTCCTTTTTTCAATTTTTCTGTTGTAAGATATGTCTATCATGAATCATTAAGGAAAATGATAGGATGCATCATGGCATCATAGAAACATTAAAAGAAAGATCTCATGATCATAGATAAAAATAACTTAAATAGAATTATATGGAAGTCACCTATGGAAGAATATAGATCTTAGTAACCTCATTAGAAGCAAAAAAAGAACAAAAGGGCCATCTAGAAGAAAGCTCATCATACATCAGTCGAAAGGGAACATTTTCTAGATGAGGATACTCAAGATCCTCTATTGGAATCTTCATTGGAAGGTTCAACAATCAAAAGGAAGATAGGGTTTCATTAATAATTTCATCTTATGGGAATTCATGGGATGACAATATGATGACCAAAGAGTTGAATCAAATCAAGGGATTGAAGTTTTTCAATCAAGGAAGTTGTTGAAGGAAGTCTAGATGACCTAAAGGAAGAATGAGGTATGTATGCTTATATTCGATATTGTAGAGTCATGTCATATGGTTGCAGGTAACATGGATAAATTCTCTATCTCAAGAGCATGATCAAAATAAAGGATCTCCTCCTTAAAGGATGCACCAAGGCATGGGTCACACATTAACTAGATGGAATCAACATAATATGTCCTCATATGAAATATGAGGTGGTTGACAATGGTTGGAGAAACTCTGATTAAAAGTTCATGGGAAGAAAAATGTGTGAAGAAACAAGGAAAGAGATCATGGAATATGCAACCATGAAGAAGGAAATCAACATCCTAAAAATTGAATATTTGACTAGGATATCTCCATGAAAAATATAAAGAATCTAATGAAGTCTAAAAGAAAAAGAAAAAAAAACCCTTGACAATATATATCTTTTGGAGATGTGTCAATGCATATGCAGGATGTTGATGCAAACTAGAAGATGTCATGATGAAATACCATCACAAAAGTAATATTGATTTAATGATTTATTTATTATTTTGAATAATATCTTTATGGGCTTATGCAAGGCTGCCAAGAGAAGAGCTATCAATATCTTCCAACAACTGAAAATCATGTGGTAGGATGAAAGGTCCTTAAGGAAACATCATATGAAGAAGTAAACATGGCACGAATGAAGATCAGATACAGACTAATGGATCACTTTATAATGAAAGGAATGATGAAATGAATGACTCAGATGAAATTGATGGATGGTTTATGCCCTACGAAGAAGTCCCAAAAGATGTAGATTCTATGACAAAGAATAAATTCATTACATCAAAGGAAGGATTTCTACAAGTAGTTGGTTTTCCCATGATCTCCAGCTAGAGAGTTGTTGGAAGCAAGTCCCTGGTCAAGAGGGAGCTTGGTCAAGTCCCTATTTAAGAGGTATCTTAGGTACATTCCTTTTATAGGAATGGGTACATTCCTTCATTCAAATGGGTATGTCCACCGTAAGGTGAGTGGGAGAGATAAACACACCATTCTTGTCTTCACTTGGGAAGACAGAATGGAGGATTAGGTAAAAATATGGCATCTGATACTCTTTTAGGATGAGTTAGGGCATCCAAGATAAGAGTAGTCTTAGAGGACTGATATTCTTTGAGGAATGGGAATCTAAGATAAGAATAGTCCTGATGGAACATACTCTTAGAGAAACCAAATGGGGTATCTTCCAAGAGAGACAATGATGAGGGTGTCTATGCATCATTGGTCTCGCCATCAATGTGCTCTGATCTTGTGGAGAGATAGAGTTGTTAGTCAAGGCCTTTTGATCCAGGTGGATATTGGTGGCCACCCACCTATTCCACTTGGACCCCCACCATTATTTCTTTAAGTTTTTCAATTTCCTTTTTGTTGCATTGATCCAGGATTTTGTTTTCACTTATAGATGTATTGGAATTGACATGAGTTACAGTGCTTAAACACCATAAAAACATAAGCATGAAAAATGAAGACAAAGAGACATCATCACAACAGGTCATGACACAACGATTTGATTTTGGAGTTCATCCAATTTGGACTACATCTTCGGGCCCTACTCAATAGTGGGGAGGCCTTCTTTTATTAAGTGGCATGAAAAGAGAGAATTATAAGAAAATTTGTACAGAAACATCCTTATACCTCCAATCTAGAAGATAGCTAGAAAATGGAGAGCCCAACTCTAGAAACAGATAGCACCACTAACTTCCTGGCAAAAAATAGTGCAAAAATGTCGATCCAAACACCCCATTTGGATAATCAGGCCTTATGTAGCCTTCTCAAAACCTTCTGATCTCTGAGATAAGGTCTTGGCCACCTGCCAGGAGCAGGTGCCACTGTCGTGCTCTACAAACCTGCACTTATCCCTTCTCTCCCCCCTTCTTCTAATACAAAGGGTCTTGTAAATAAGAATGTGTGGAAAATCCCTCAAAACCCAGGCAGTTCTTAACCAATGACGAAGTTAGGCGAATAATTTTGATTGGATATATAAAATCTCGGGCTTAACTAAGACTTGTGGCAACTACCTTACATATGGAAAAGTTGTACTAACTATGCATTGAAACCGGTCGTTAGATGATCGGCATACTACAATCAGCGGACAGATCTCTATCAAAACTCTCACAATCAACTGAAAGATCCAAATTCAACACATTCTGCATTTATATGCGATCCACGAACCCACCAAATTATCAAACATAATATATAAATATCGCATCCGGAACCGTCATCGCACATCGCAATTCAGCGTATGTCAACACCTCTTACAATAAGTGCTCTGCGGATCCACCGGGAGTATTAAACATAACCTATAAAGGATTGCATCTGGGACCCCCATTACAAATCACAATCGATAAATATGATGGCCCATCACAAAATCGAAATCGGCAGAATTCATCGGTAGACTGACACAATCCTGCGCTCTGCAATATGACAGGCCCACCGGTGGATATAAAACATCATATATAGAATATCGAGTCCAGTTCCCAATCAAAATCGCAATTCAAACCCTGCCGATGCTGATTTGTAAACTACAACCTTTACCTTTCTTTGGTATGCGATAAAATCTCATCGCAATCGAGTCTTCACCAGGGCCGATATACCTTTTTGTTCCTCCACTGATTTGCGATATACGATATCGCAATCGCAGCCGGTAACGCCAGGGGCCGGTTCTCCTTAATCCGCTCCTCTTTTTTGCCAATAAGAAATATGCGGGGCCCAGTGGACCTGCTACGTGGCGTGCCCTCATTTGCTGAAGCTTTTCCATGTCATCTTCTTCTTGCTACCTGGATAAGTCAAACTCAAAATTTGTCTTGCTCTAACTTTGTCATCTGGACTTGGATTTGAGTTTCGTTTGCACCATTGGAATCAGGGTGATGAGCACTTTGATCTGATGTTGAGTTCATCCAATATCCACCACTTTGAATTTTGAGCCTTTTGTCATGCCACTGGTACTTTTCTGAAGATCCACCTAGATCAGTCCTCCCCACTAAGAGAAGATTTTGGTCCTCCAAAAGAATTAATTAATTTGCAACTACTTTATACTCTGTCTGCACGCAAGTGTCCTACAGGTCATTCTTCATTCTCCTTCACCTTTATCCTTTGGAGCCATAAGTGATGAGCCAACACTTTCATCGCCTCCAAGCCTGTAATGCAATGTTTTGCAAACTACATGTTTAGCTCTATGACCAAAATGAGCCAAACATCATTGTTGCTTCAACAAGTGATGGAAAACACATCATCACTACAACACATGATTTACCCAAACAAGGCCAAACACTATTGTTGCTTCAACAAGTGATGGAAACACATCATCACTTTCAGAGTTCAAAAGCAACACAAAATAAGTTCAAGCATCATTGTTTCTACAACAAGTGATGGAAAACACATCATTACTTTTACAGTTTGAAATGCAACATATGATTCAAAAATAAGGCCATGACATTGTACCACACCTAGAAGCACCATGTCTCACTTATCAAAGTGAATGGATCATCTTCCTGTGGCACGTTCACTGGTCAAACAATTGTTTCATCTGGTTCATGCTCAGATTCTTTTTCCTTGCGACGTTGTTCTGGATGGAGCCTCCAACATGTGGTTCTTTGATGACCACCTCTATCACAATGACTATAATGAGCCTTCACCTTCTAGATTTGCTTGATATTCTTCTTCTTCTTTGCCTGCTATTTAGAGGGTCTTCTATGCATCACCTTTTTCTATATTGTCATTCTCTTCTAGCACTCAACAAACAAATGGTTATGCAATCCAAAAAAATTGCAAGTCCTTCTATGCCATGATCTACATCCATTATTAACAATGTGATTGTAATCAAAATGAACATTAAAATACTGAGACTAGTTATACCTTTTCTGTCGGTCTCTGGTATGATCATGAGAATAAGAGATTTCCTCAGCTCTGTCTCTGGTATGCATACTGCCATAGGTTTATGGTGATGTGTTCTCATCATCCTCTTTCCTCGACGGTCTTAACAATTTCATGGAAACTTTTGACATCTTTGAGCATTGTCCTTCAGTGCACCCCAACCTTGAGAATCAAGGTCTTTTCTCAACCTTCAATGGCTGAGTTACCCCTTGGTTATGAACACCAAGTCCTTCTTCTTCCTTGTACCTCATCCTAGTAAGGAGTCTCATGTTTGACCCTGAAATTGGGATCTCCACATTTCCAACATAAATTAAACTATGTGAAGATGAAACTGAAAGGATTTCAACATCTTTTACCTCCACCATCGATTTGGAAAAATCTAATGAGGGCTTCTCATCATCTGTCATTGATGGTTCACTGACTGTAATAACGCATTTCTCAGCTTCCCTCCTGACATACCCAAGTCCTATTCGACAGGGTAATTCTTCTATTTTGATGGGATTGACAATGCCTTGGTCATTAGTGCCCAAGCCTTTTCCTTCATACCCCATTTTCTTCAACAGTTCGGAGCCAATTCCTGTGGTATGATTTTCAAAAGCAGCAAAGTCGTCATCAGGAAACATAAATGCAGGAGGAGAGTGACTTTTTACCTTACAAGAGTCATGCTGTAGCTGTTCCATGGTCTTGTCGTTAGCTTGCAGCTGTAATAGCAGCCTCTGTTTCTCATCTTCCTCTTTTTGTAGAAGCCTCCTTAATCCAACGAGATCCTTTTGAATATTTTGGTCACTGTGCTTCCATTCTTCTTGGGCCTCATCTGTGGTTCGTGGCTAAAGCTGCAATCGCTGCCTCTCCTCATTTTCTTCTTACAGGAGTTTTCTTAATCCAATGTTCTCCTCTTGAAGCCTCTAGTTAATTTCCCCATTCAAGGAAGGTGGTGATTGAAAAGAACCGGAAGATGTGGATGGTATATCACTCTCTGATCCTTGAGTCTCCTCCTCTTTAAGCCTTTGAAATGCTACATACATAATATCCACCATTTTGGACATATGTAGGAAAGCCTCATGCATTCACTTGTTGTGCTCCATGGCTACACACTTACGCACAACTCTATCATTCATGCACAATTTTAACAGAAATTGTATTATATCTCTCCCCCATGAGCCTCAATACTCGCCATGTCTCCCCCCCTTTTTTTTCAATATGCTCGTCCTATGAAGCCTATCTCTAGTTAGCACACTCAAACAATTCACATCACTTAAGCCCTTCTTTGATTCCATCTTGATCCAAGTTTTTTTTTTCACTTATAGATGTATCGGAATTGACATGAGTTACAGTGCTTAAAAACCATAAAATCATAAGCATGAAAAATGAAGACAAAGAGACATCATCACAAAAGGTCATGACATAGATATTTTATTTCAAAGTTCATCCAATTTGGACTACATCTCTGGGCCCTGCTCAATAGTGGGGTGGCCTTCTTTTGTTAAGTGGCATGAAAAGAGAGAAGTACAAGCAAATTTATACATAAACATCCTTATACCTCCAATTTGAAAGATAGCTGGCAAATGGAGAGTCGAGCTCTAGAAATACACAACACCACTATCTTCTTGGTGAAAAATTATGCAAAAATGCTTATCTGAACACCCCATTTGGATATTTAGGCCTTCTGCAACCTTCTCGAAACCTTATGATCTTTGAGATAAGGTCTCGACCACCTGCCAGGAGTAGGTGCCACTGTCGTGATCTGCAAGCTTGTGCTTCTCTTTGCTCTCCCCCTTCTTCTGACACAAAGGGTATTTTAAATAAGAATGTGTGGCAAAACCCTCAAAACCTGGGCAGTTCTTAGCTAAAGACGAAAATAGACTAATAGTTCTGATTAGATATATAAAATATCAATTTTAACTATGACTTGTGGCAACTACCTTACAAATCTAGCAAAGTTGTGCTAAATGTGCATCGAAATCGGTGCTCTCGCAATCACTGGATAGATATAAATTCCACACATTCTGCATTTCTTTGTAATCCACAGATCCACCATAATTATCAAACATAATATATAAATATCGAATCTGGAACCGTCATCGCACATCATAACTTGACTTATGTCAACACCTATTACAATAGGTGCTCTGCGGATCAGGCAAGGGTATTAAACATAACCTATAAAGGATCACGTCCAAGATCCCCATCACAGATCGTAATCGGACCATCATGAAATTGCAATCAACGACATTCATCGGTAGACTCACACAATCCTGCATTCTGCGATATGATGAACCCGCTAGTGGATATAAAACATCATATATAGAATATCGGGTCCGACTCCCCATTGCAATCACAATTCAGACCTTGTTGATGCCAATTTGTAAACTGTGACCTTTACCTTTCTGTGGTATGTGATAAAATTGCATCACAACCGGGTCTTCATCGGGGCCGATATACCTTTTTGTTCCTCCACCGTCCTACGATATGTGATATCGCAATTGCAGCTGGTAAGCCAAGGGCTGATTCTCCTTAAGCCACTCCTCTTTTTCGTCGATAAGAAATATGTGGGGCCTAGTGGTCTTGCCACATGGTGTGCCCTCATTCACTGAAGCTTTTCCTTGTCATCTTCTTCTTGCCACTTGGACAAGTCCAAATCAAACTTTGACTTGCTCTAACTTTGTCATATGGACTCGGATTTTAGTGTCGTTCGCACCATTGGAATCAGGGCAAAGAGAAATTTGATTTGATGCTGAGTTCATCCAAAATATGCCACTTTGATGTTTGAGCCTTTTGTCATGCCAATGGTACTTTTCTGAAGATCCACCTGGATCAAGCACAATTTACTATTTTTGGCTGTTTTTTGTGTCTTAAACTTCCAGAGCCATTTTGAGGCCCTAAATGACATCGAAATTTGTATTCCTTGGATATATATTTCTAATGAGGTGTTGTACGTGTCAAATGAAGATCGTATGCCAAAGTTACGACCCCAGGAAGTTGATGTACCAATTTACCCAAACAAGGCCCATAGTTGGGTGCTTCATCTCCTAGGGTTAGGTTTTTGGATGTTTAGGGTTTTCCATTATTTCTCAATAATAAATAGACCTTTGAGCCGCATTGTAACACAATTCAGAGCCATGTAGCCTCCACATCTCTTCTCAGAGATAAGCTACCATTGCCTGAGCAAGTCTTATTTCCATTCTATTTGTAACCATATTTCAGTATTTGATATTAATGAAATGAAGTGTTATTTCTTTTGCATCTCTGTATTTATGGTTATATCTGTAATTTGTTGTGTTCCTGTTTAAATCCAAATCAGTGGTATCAGAGTGGTCTACTCTTTCTCTATTTTTTTTCATGTCCCCAACGAGGTCAAGATATAAGGAGTTAGGGCTCAATATGGTTGAATACAAGATTAGCCTCATGAACCCCGATGGCCGCCCTAGGGGAAGAAAAGAAAGATAAGGGAGCAAGAGATCCTATCAAGATATTTCTCAAGGAGGCCCTCGAGAAACAAAGGAACACAATGATGGATAACTTTGCCCAGATCCTTCAATGGTTGCCCACTGACAGTGTATCCACATCCAACAGCCACTCTGGAGGCTCCATTCCTTTTAAGGTACAAGTAAAATTTGACATTCCCATATTTGAGGGCCAAATAGATGCAGGTGTCATAGATAAATGGTTAAATTTTCTAGAAGGATATTTTTCTATTCATGATTTTTCCAGCTGGGAAAAGATTACTTTTTCTCTTCTCAAAGTTGCCCCCCATGTTAAGGACTAGTGGGAAACCTACTGTGAGTAAAAGGATGAAAGTTCACCCTCACTGTTTTCAGCCGCACCCACTTGGAATTTGTTCTGGGACACCATCAAGGATTAGTACTACCCTATCGGGAGCTATGAGGATAAATACATAAAGTGGACCATGCTACGGCAGGGAAAGGACCAAGACGTGTCAGAATTTACCGATGTTTTTCATACCCTTCACATGAAGTTGGGTATCAAGGATTCTAAGAAACATTTGGTACTCAAGTACCGCGTATGCCTACACAGGTACATCTAAGATGAGATGGAGTTCCTGGACATCTCCTCGCTCAGCATGACGTACCGATACACTATCAAGATCAAGAAGAATTTTAAATAGAAGAAGCGAGACTTTGGATCTACGAATCCAAAGCAAGGGAAAGGTGCCCCTAAACCACAAAAAAAGGACAAAGCCAAGGTGGGGTGGCCTAGAATAACCCGCCAAAGCTGCAAGCAAAGAAAAACATCGTGAAGCCAAAGAAGGACATGCGAAAGTGGTGTGAGTTCCATAAGAGCTCCACTCACAACACAAGTAAGTGTCATGCCAAGCAGTCACTAGTGGTTGAGATGGAGGATTCTAAATTAGATGTGTGTTCCGATTTTGAGTCAGGACCCGACAAGGGGAATTAAAAAGGGAAGAGATTATCGATACAGAGCCCAATGCCATCATTGCCACCATGAAGATCTAGAAGGAGGAACCCAAAGATCCAGAGGAGGAGGAGCGCCTCTTCCACTCCCAGATGTGGGTAAAGGGTTCCCTGCTATAGTTCATTGTCGACATCAGGAGCTAAAAGAATCTCATTTTAGCAGAGGTCATGAAGCGGCTAGGCTTACTAACCACAACACACCCACCACTGTACACCATCATATGGCTTCACCAAGGACGGGATCTTTGCGTCAGCTAATAGTGTCGCCTTCCATACAACATCAAGCCCTTCATGGATGAGATATTATGTGATGTTTCTCCTCTTGATGTTTGTGATGTATTATTAGGCCAACCATAATTGTGGAAGCAACATGTTGTATATGAATCAAGGCCTTGCGCTATTATTGTTACCTTGGGAAATAAGTTGTACAGGATACCGGAGGTAGCACCACCTACCACGATATCTTTGGTTACTGCAAAACAATGCAGTAAACTCATTTCCAAAACTGGGAAATTTGTTTTCTTAATGGTATGCCCTCAGGAAAAGAAGAAGACGATGGCCATGACTTCCAGATAGGGCCCCTCTGCATGACAACAACATATGGACAAGGTCATGGAAGAGTATGAGGACATCTTCACCTCCCTCGTAAGGGTGTCTCTGCACTGTTAGGTCAAGGAATCCATCGATATGACCCTAGGTGTGTTGTTTCCCAATGGACCAATCTATCGATGCTATGTTTTGGAGAATGAAGAAATCAAGAGGCAAATTCAGGAGCTGCCATAGAAAGGTCAGATCCGGCCGAGTTCATCACCCTGTGCGAGCCCGATCGTGTTGGTACAAAAGAAGGATGGAAATTGGAGACTTTGTATTGACTATTGGGCACTGAACAAGATCACTATCCTGAATAGGTACCCGATCCCACAAACTGATTACTTTTTGGACCAACTCAAGGGGGGGAAATATTTCAGCAACATCGAATTGAAGTCCGTATATCACCAGGTACCAATCGAACCCTCCGATGTGTGGAAGACTGCCTTCAAATCTAAGGAGGGCCTTTTTGAATGGTTGGTTATGCCTTTCGGGTTTGTTAACACCCAGGTTGTCCTCTTTGACTCCAGAGAGGATACGGCCGGGGTAACCACTAACCAGTCTTTGGGCTACAGCCTCTAGCCTAGCTGTAGTCAGAGAGGGCTCTCTCTATGAGGTTTGTCACTACTTTTAGTGAGGGTTTTAGGCTAGCTATGAGATGAGTTTTTTGGTTGTTTCTGTGTTTGGTTGGGAGGATGCTTCTGATTTATTTAAAGTATATCAGCAGGTGAGATTAATCCATTGGGCAATGGGGTCTAGGACGGTTTTCTCTTGAGATCTTGATTTTGGTGAGGGAAAACGCTATAGGGCCTGTGTGCATTTCATGAAACAAAAGGTAAATAGTGAGAGTGAGGTGAAAACAACCAGCAAAGAGCAATTAAGATTTCTTTACTTAAAGCTGTATATTGTAAAAGAGGCTTGTTGTCTAGGAGCAATTACTTGAATTCCTAAAACAACGATGCACTGTGATGATATAGTATTAAAGGTAGCAGTGAAGAATTACGCTTTAAATACCTTATCAGAAGAAAACATATAAGACAGCTTAGATTGAGCTCAGGGTAGTCAATGACCAAGTCCTGAGACTATTCTTTTTCCTTACTATCTAGATTTTCAGGTGTATAGAAAACATGGAAGAGATATGAAATAACAGGGACACAGGTGAAATAAAGAGTCATGAGAAAAACTTATTGAAGCACGCTATGCACAGGAATCCTGCAACTTTGAGCCACACACCATTAAGAGATCAAGAGACAAACATCTTTGAAGAAATCCCACTGTCTTTTGTATTAACTGTCTGAGAGTTTGCAATATCAGAATAACAGAGAAGATATCAAGAGAATTTCTTACATCTGGAGTCCAACCCCTCTAAACAAACGCGAGGGGGAATATATAGAGGTTACATACAAAAATATCTCAGGTATGGAGTCATCTGAGAGGAAAATATCTCTTACACTCATACAGGGAGAGTAGATGAGGAGTTATTGTAAGTATAAATGATTCTTAAAAGCTCTTAACTCCTGTCAGGATAACCTTTTGACCTTTGGGCACTGCGGGGTTAGCTACGCGGCTTTATCATAAATGTAGCATGAAGTGCTCTGCCACTCTGATTTTTTATCTTCTTGGCCCTGCCACCTATACCTGCTGATGCTGCTGTTGATGCCGAGTACCTGTGCTGAGTTGGCTCAGCGTCTTTATGCTTGCTGTCATGGCTTTGTCCACCTGTAGATGCAATATTGACTGTATTGCTGAAAAAAGATTTAATTCTTCAGCTTTGGTTCAAAAGTAGCTTTATTAAGTCCTGCCATGTGTCGTGAGGGGGAAGCTGATGCCTCAAAATTGACCCTAAGGTCTCATAAGCTTCTGTGTACTTATAGAAATGAGGAGGCTCATCAAACAGATGTGCTACTTCATTTTTAATAAAAACCAAATTATCTAATTTTTCAAAAAGAGCCTGTCCTGTTAGTGGGCCTGCTGAAGATGACCCAGGAGCCTCAGCAATCTGAATTGCTGCAAAAGTGCTTACCCGCTTGATGTATTTTTCATGAGAGAGCAGATTCCCTGATTCTACCAAGTTGGGAAGCCCTTTGTCCTGCAGGGCTGTGAACCTATTCTGGAACTTATTTATATCTGCCTGCATATCATGGATTTTCTTGTCCAGTGTCTGAATTAGGTTCTTCATTGTTGTGGTTCTTTTGATTAGGGAAATGGTTTCAGTTCTATTAGCAATTCCCATTTTTATTAGCTGAGAACCAGTCCTGTAATTTAGGACTTCAATCATCCTGGGGCAAGGTCTGCCATGTTGCCAAGGGCGTTTCTTGCTCTGTACAGTTCTTTCTTTGCCCTACCAAGGAGTCCTATTTGTTCATATATAGCCTCAATGTACTCCCACTGATTAGTGATTGATTGTCCAATGGCAGTCCAAATCACTTGCTTGATTTCTGCTGTCACTTTCTCAAAATTGAGCTGCTTTTCCAGCTCTGCAATTGTCTTTTTTAGGGCTTTTACTTCCCTCTCCCTCTCAACCACATTTTGCTTAGACTTATCATATTTCTCTTCTATCTTGGCTAAGCTGTCCTTGGCTTGATTTAGCTCTGTCATTTGAGACTCCAGCACCTGGAGTTCTTTCTTGCCTTAGTTTTTGCATATCCAGGCTCTCGGCCTGCTCTGTTGGTGGTGCTGTGGTGGCTGGCTCTGTTGTAGCTGGAGCTGTTTCTGATGCCTGTTGTTTTGGAGGGATGTCCTCTTTAGGGGTCTTCTTGAGGTCTATTGTCTCTGTGGGAGGTTTGGAAGACTGCCCTTGTTCTCTCCTCTGTAGAGCTGCTTCTAGGGTAGTCTCTGTATCCTGCAGCTTTTGTTGGGTGTCAATCAGTTCCTTATATAAGGTCAT
>APFE031618046.1:79806-125098 GCA_000404065.3 Pinus taeda | reverse complement strand
GTGTAATAGATATCTTATTTTGTGAAGAAAATTGTGAGTGGGCAAGATGTAGCCGAGCATGAGTTCATTTTAAGGCTGAAAGGCCTTAACTTTGTAATTGTTCGGTAAATATATAAAAGTGTGTTTATGTTCAGTGTTAATTGTATACGCTATGTGTTTTATAAATGAGTCAAAGCTTGTATTCTGTCAATAAAAATGGTGTTGCAGGCACTCGGCGGCGGCTGCATGAATGTTCAAATGAGAGCAAGACAGACTATAACGGTGAATTAATTAAAAGGCTTCCCAAAGATTGAGTGGGCCCATAACCCACAGGTCCAGGATCAGGATTTTTAAAGAATTTGGGATTTTGGGCAACCCCCAAAATCTCATTTTCATCATCGTCTCAATGCCAGATGTGTAAGAAAAGTGAGGAATCAATGAACATTTATTGAATGAATGCTCAGTAGTAGAAGAGTATGGTCAAAAGCCCAAAACATATTTGGACAGATTGATCGAGCACGGAATAATCTGTTGACCATTGTCGACAATTGGAGGTGCTCTCGATTCAAAAACCTAATCATCAACAGAGCATGGATCTTAGTATTAGGCTTCCTTCTCTGGAATATTTCGAAAGAAAGAAACATAGTTGTCTTTAACAACCAGGAATGTCTTTCTATATGGAAGATAGTTAAAGAGAACATCAGGGAAACTATCTTGTCCGAGAAATGGGGGGAAGATGATTGGAAAGTTGATCATCTAGAGACAGCGATTCCCTCCTCTCAACTTATCTCAAGGAATGATGTCCCAACCTTACCTAGACACAAGAGAGATCATTGTTAGATCGCCATATTTCTTCACTTGGCCCCCGCACGGATTTGTTAAAATAAATTTTGATGGGGCCTCAAAAGGAAATCCAGGCTCACCAAGTTTCAGTGGGATTCTTCAAGATTCTATCGGCTCCCCATTGGGTCTTTTTGCAAGGTTTTGTGGATTCACAACCAATAATGTAGTAGAGCTAATGGGCCTTAAAAAAGGATTCCTCGTTGCTCGAAGGCTACACTACACCAATATTCAGATCTTAGGAAACTCGAGAATATTCATTCATATGGCGCAAAAGATAATAGATTGGGCCCCCCATATAAACTAATCCATAGTTGGAGACTTGAATCCTGGGAAAAACGCATCAAAGAATTGATCGATAGCTTCCCATATGTCGTCATAGCTCATCCCTAAGAGTTGGTAACAAGGTGGCAGACTAGCTGGCAAATTTGGGTACCATTGGACACCAAGATCTAGCCACTAGTTGGCATTTGGCTCTGAGCTCATTTGGCCTAGATCCATAAGACTTCGATAATATCTCTCAGCTAATAGATGAAGACAATAATTACCCCAATGTGGGTGAGCGATCAACAGTTCATGTGGCCTCGGGGTCTCCCCCATCTACCATGTATCAAACATGCTCTCAGTCATAAATGGCATTAATCAATAGTGTGTCCGGACAATGAGGCCTCTCAAGGCATTGGGTATACTTATTGCTCTCCTCAAGTGAATTTGGAACGGTTTTGTGAATTAGGAGATGAATAGAGGGAATAGGGAGGAAAGACACCACAGTGGCTTCCAAGAAAGCTCGCTCTAGGAGACGAATGAACAACGTTAAATTAAGGAAGAGTTTAATGTTGGAGTTTCATTACCGGGCAGCTCTCCGGGGTTCATTTAGGATCCAGGCATGAGACTTTCTTACCCTGGAGGTCTCCTTCTTTGTCTAGAAATTGCCACTGCCAGTAAAGGCATCTACAAGCATTGTTGGCCTTTATCCTGGGATCCACTCACCCGACATTCAGGTATTCCTTCTATCCAACTTGTGGTTTCGACATGGGTAATTTATGTTTGTGGTGATAGCAACTCGGTTTTCTTCTTGGGGGTTCTCATGCTCTAGGTATTGGGCTCACCTATTTGTTGAAAAATGTGCAACTAGGTTTGGTCTTCGTAAATATGAAATGTAATTTTGCTTCTTATATTTGTAAAATGAAAGAAAAATTATTAATTTTACTGGAGCATGGGTTTCATGTTCAAGGTATTTTATTTTAGAGGTCAAGCACCCATTGAGTGCTTTTAGGGTTTTTCCTAGGTCAAGAAGTCAAAATAGTCATTGTCATAAGTTGAAGACCCCATCAGGCACATTATAACCTTAAAAAAAAAATGTAAATAAAAGTGTCAAAATACCCTTCAAGACTAAGTTGATCTAGCAGCTAAGAAGTCGGCCTATTTTGAGGAACCGCGTCCACCTTAAGAAGCCTATATAAAGGAGGGAACACTACCTCCTTAATTCAAGTGAAAGAAGAAGACAAGAAGGAAGAGGACGAAGAAAGATTGTTTCTAGGCTCATTCTCTCTTACACGTGCGAAGAAGGAAAGCTAGGTTTTGTTGCTTCAAGGTCGAAATTCTCTATCCGCTAGAAGAGGATCAAAGTTAATGGAAGGAGAACCTATTAGGTCACCTACTAGCCCTAGACAAGGAAGCAAGGCAAGAGAAGTTGTTGGGAGGCCTTTGAAGGCTAATTTTGCTCGCACGTGTGGATGCAATAAAAGTTGTTAAGGGGCGAAAATTTCAGACCTGCAATAGAGGCCAATATTCTGAAGTTGGGGGGTCGAAATTGTTCTGCTGAAAGATATTTCACTGGGTTTGACTTGGACAAAGGAAGCACATCACAGGAAAGGTTGGACTTGGTCTTCAAGGGTATTTGTCTTGGTCTATAGGTCTTGGAATTTGTCAATTGAATAATCTATAAGAATAGGAGATTTACGGGTTTTCCTCTAAGTGGGAGGGGTTTTGGCCCTAACTTGCAGCATATATCATGTGTACTTGTGTACCACTGTTCTTCTTGTTTTAGGTAGTTGTTTGATTATAAACAAACATAATAATAAGATAAGCTAATAAGTAAAAATATATCACAAGCAATTATCATAGAAAGAGAAATCAGCCTATCTATTTCCCTATAGATTTCTCAACATGGTATCAAAGCTAAGGTTGGCTAAGAGCATAATGAAGATCTCTCCTACATTAAAGAAGTGTATGAAGGTGGCAAATCAACTCAAGAAGAGTACCAAAGAAGTATGGGATCTCATATTCTCTTCTAAGAAGTAAGTGACCAAGACATCTTCAAATGATGAAGGACTATTTTCAGCACTCATTGGCACATTTCAAGATGAGAATATTTGTATGATTGACAGTGAAGCATCAAGACATATGACTGGTCAAAACAAGCAAATGAAGACATTATCAAAAGGAAATTCCTCTTACTTCGTAGAGCTTGGTGACAATAAGAGCTACCTTGTGAGAGGAATTGGATCAACTTCACTTGAGCTAGAGAATGGAGGAAACATTTATCTCAACAATATCTTATTCGTTCCATGTTTGCACAACAATTTACTTTCCATTTCATGTCTAGAAGGCAAGGGTGATAGATTTGTTTTCATTGATGGAAAAGTTGTAGTATGGGTTAAAGACTCAAGCATAGAAGATGCTAGAATGATTTGGATCCATGAAGGAAGACTTTACCAATTGTTGACTCCCCTTGCTCAAGCCTTGGTTCACATTGAAGTTAGTCCGTGTGAATTTTGGCATATAATATTTGGTCATCTTCATTATAAAATTCTACCAACCCTAGATTCAATAGTGATTGGCATCCCCGAACTAAAAGAAGATCATGGAGTATGCAATGGATGTGCATTGGGTAAGAACACCAAGAGATCGTTTGAAAGTAGTGCTTCAAAGTAAAAAGAAATCTTGGATCTTATTCATTCTGATGTTTGTGGTCCTATGACTCCAAAGTCACTTGGAGGTCGTCTACACTATGTCAAATTTATAGATGATCATTCATGGAAAACTTAGGTTTACTTAATGAAATCCAAGGATGAAGTATTTATCAAATTTCAAGAATTCAAAGCTAAAGTAGAGAACCTTACATAAAGGAGAATTAAGATATTAAGATCTGATAATGGAGGAGAATACACATGCAAGGAAATTATAGTCTTCTGTAAGGAGTATGGGGTTAAGGAGTTAGTTGTCCCATATAATCCCGAGCAAAATGGTGTTGCAAAACGAAAGAATCAGTCCATTGAAGAAAGTGTAAAAGCTATGCTACATGATCAAGATTTGCCGAAATTTCTATGGGGTGAAACCACGAAGACAGTGGTATACATTCAAAATCAAAGTCCCCTCAGGTCACTAGATAACCTGACTCCTGAAAAAGTATTCACTGAGAAGAAACCAAGAGTGGATCATCTCCAAATTTTTGGTTGTCATGTTTATATTCATATACCAAAGGGCAAGAGAAAGAAATTTGAGCCATCAGGGATGAAGGGAACATTTGTTAGCTACAATAATTCTTCTAAGGCTTATAGGATCTACATAAAGGAAGGACATCGAATAGAAATCAGTAGAGATGTGATATTTGACGAAAGTATTGCATTCAAGAAGTCAAAGGATCTCCCTATGGACTTTGATGATGAAGAACTTCTGGTATTTGAAGAGGAAGTTACTAGGGAGGAAGAAGAATCAAATCATGAAGATAAAAGTCTCAGTGAACCTGTACAACCTATGGTAATCCCCGAGACTAGAAAGAGACCTAATTGGTTGAAATCTACATTACTAAACGTAGAAGGTCATGGAGTGGCTAAAAGCACATTTAGAGAAAGTAAGAAGCCCAAAATATAGTCAGGGTATGTAGCATATATTGCAAAGTTAATAAAAGAATAACCATCCACCTTTAAAGAAGCTATCAAACATCAAGAATGGAAGGATGTCATGAATGAAGAATATCAATCGATGATGAAAAATGGTGTTTGGGAGATGTACGTAGGCCTAAAGACAAGTCAGTGATAACTTCCAAGTGACTATACAAGATTAAACATGCGGTAGGTGGAAGTATTGACAAGTATAAGGCAAGATTTGTGGCTAGGGGCTTCTCTCAACAAAAAGGCATCGATTATGAAAAGACATTTTCTCTAACAACAAGGTATACAACTATACACTCACTGGTCTCTTTGGCAGCATCAATGGGATGCATGTCAAGACTGCATTCATGAATGGCACAATTAGTGAAGAAGTCTATATAGAGCAACCCTTGGTATTTGAACTCAAAGATAGAGATACTTGTGTTTGTAGGTTGAAGAAGGCATTATATGGCCTCAAGCAAGCACCAAGGACATGGTATGCTAGAATGGATGCATACCTACAAAGATTGGGCTTCACAAAGAGTTTTGTTGATCTGAATCTCTACATCAAAGTTGTAAAAGGTGAGCCAGTGATTATTCTTATGTATGTGGATGAACTTCTCTTAGCAGGTGTGGAAGGTCGAATCCAAGAATGCAAGAAGCAGCTAGCAGCAAAATTCAATATGAAGGATCTTGAGATAATATGCATTACTAGTTGGGACTAGAAGTCTGGTAGGGACCTGATGAGATCTATCTAGGTCAAGGAAAGCATGTGATTGAGATGTTAAAAAGGTTTGACATGATGGATTGCAAACTGATGACAACCTTGATGATCACAAATTTGAAAGGACTAATGATTTTTGAATCAAGCCCAGTGGATCCTACCAAGTATAGACAATTTCTTGGCTCAATAATGTACTTGGTGAATTCTCGACCAAACATATGCTTTGCAGTGAATACTCTCAATCAATTCCAAGTGGAGCCAAAGCATGATCATTGGATAGTAGCCAGGCACACACTGCAATATCTGCAAGGAACAATCCACTATTTCCTTAAGTATGACAAACGGAATGAGGCCCGCTTGATTGGATATACAGATTTCGAATGGGGAGGCAGTGAGCAGGATGGAAGAAGCACTATAGGAGGATGTTTTAGCTTGGGATCCTCCATCATCTCATGGATGAGCAGAAAGCAGGATTTGGTTGCTTTGAATAGTGTTGAGGCTAAATATATTGCAACATGTGAAGTAAGAAAAGAAATTGTTTGGTTAAGGAAGTTGTTGCCCGAGTTATTTGAAGGACCAATGGACCCTGCGGTGATACATTGTGATAACACCAATTGTATAAGATTGTCTGAAAACCCAGTGTTTCATGGAAAGACAAAGCATATAAACAACAAGTATCACTACATTCTGAACCTAGTAAAAGATGGTGTGCTACAGCTACAATATATCTCCACTAATGAGCAGGTAGCTGACATATTGACAAAATCTCTTCCTAATGAGAAGCTTGTATATTTGAGAGACAAGCTTTGTATGGTAGATATATCCTCCCTAGTTGAGAGGGAGAGATAAACGCATCATTCTTGTCTTCACTTGGGAAGACAAAATGGAGGATTGGGTAAACATCTGGCATCTGATACCCTTTGAGGATGAGGTAGGATATCCAAGATGAGTAGTAGAGAAACGATATTCTGAGGACTAGCTATCCAAGATAAGAATAGTCCAAGAAGAACATACTCTATGAACACCCGGGTGGGGTATATGCCTTGAGAGACAATGATAATGGTGTCTATAAATCATTGGTCGCATCAGCGTTGTGCTCTGATCTTGTGGAGAGATAGAGTTGTTAGTCAAAGCCTTGCTATGTGACAATGATGGTTGTTATGATGCTAAACAGATGGGTTACCAATCCAACTCTTCTTATGAGATCTCTTCAGATTGAGAATGTCCGTGTACCATTTATGAATACATCCCTAGTTCAGATGGAGTGTTGAAAAACATGTAACTAGGTTCGGTGTTCATAAATATGAAATGTACTTTTGATTCTTATATTTTGTAAAATGAAATAAAATTATTATTATTATTGGAGCATGGGTTGTATGATCAAGGTCTTTTATTTTAGCAAGTCAAGCACCCATTGAGTGCTTCTAAGGTTTGTCCTAGGTCAAGAAGTCAAAAGAGTCAATAAGTTGAAGACTCCATCAAGCACATTGTAAATTGTAAAGAAAATTATTTTTGTAAATAAAAGTGTCAAAATACCCTTTATGTCCAAGTCGGTCTAGCAGCTAAGAAGTCGGCCTATTTTGAGGAGCCATGTCCACCTTAAGAAACCTATATAATGGAGGGAATTTGACCTCCTTGAGACACATTCATCACTCACTCATTCAAGCAAAAGAGGAAGACAAGAAGGCTAGCGAAGAAGAAAGAGGACAAAGAAAGATTGTTTATAGGCTTATTCTCTCTCACACGTGCAAAGAAGGAAAACTAGGGTTTGTTGCTTCAAGGTCAAAATTCTCTATCTACTAGAAGAGGATCAAAGTTGTTGGAAGAAGGACCTATTAGGTCACCTACTAGCTCTAGACAAGGAAACAAGGAAAAGGAAGTTGTTGGGAGGCCTTGGAAGGCTAATTTCACTCACACATGTTGATGTAGTAACAGTTACTAGGGGCCAAAAATTTCAAACCTGCAGTAGAGGCTGAAATTTTGAAGTTGGGGGGTCGCAGTTGTGTTGTTGGAAGTGATTTAATTGGGTTTGACTTGGACAAATGAAGGACATGATTAGGGAAGGTTGAACTTGGTCTTGGATCCTGCTCTAAAGGTCAATTCGTCAATTGAAGAATCAATAAGAAGAAAAGAGATTTATGGGTTTTCCTCTCAAGTGGGAGAGATTTTGGCCCTAACTTCCAGCCTATATCCTATGTACTATTGTTCTTCTTAGTTTTGGTAGTTGTTTGATGATAAACGAACATAATAATAAGAGAAGAAGCTAACAAGTAAGAATAAGTAAAAAGATATCACAAGCAGTTATCATAGAAAGAGAAATCACACTATCTATTTCCCCATAAATTTCTCAACGCTATTAAAGTCTGACTTGTGGCACTCCAGTGTCGAAGGGTTGCTTTCAATTCCCTCCAGGTTGTGTTTTTTGTCCTGTCACCTTCGACGTGGTAAAGCCTTTGATTCCCTTAGGTCCATTCCCATATGGTTACATATTGTCCAATGGTGCCTTCAATCTAGCCTCGCCTTGGAGTCACTAAATTGTGTATGTTGTCATTTTAAATGTGAAAAGTCTATTAGTTGCCAGGGTTGTTGCAGAGCAATGTCTATCTAGGAGCACTGGCTAGGTGGGGAATTGTATTAAATCCAAAAGGCCTTCGTGTTACTTGGAAGCACCATCTAAGTTTGGTCGAGAATTCTGCCACCCCTGGTCCTTGCAAGTTCGTTGAGTATCGGGGTTTGTTTCACTCTTATCTAGGTTGGTTTATTGGTGTCTGTTTTGGGTCCCTTCAGTTTTGAAGTTTAGGAGTCAGGTAGGAGACTTTGAGTGCGTTGTTGACCAAATAGTGGTCCATGTCTGTGTTATAGTTTTGTATGCATGTATGCCCCAACAACAAGGGCGACCTCGTAGAGGTGGCGACTAGCACAGGCAAGCCGCGACAAGATCCAACAGAGGTTCATCCATCGAAGAAGACTCAGCGAGCATGGATAGAGAGGGCCAAGTTGCCCAAGACCTATGTCGTTCTCCGAGTCATGTGGACCTACTGGTCACTTTGGTATCATTAGCTAAACAATTTAGGGGAATCTAGGCCAACCTGGATATTCCCAGAGAGCACAGATATGAAGACGGGAACAAGTTAGTGGCCTATATGAATGATATTCAGTATAGCCAGACAAAGATTCTAGAGCAACTGGGCAATATGTACAGGAGCCAACGGCAAACTAATGACCCCCTGCATGAACTTGAGGCCAGAATAGAACACGTCAATTTCCATATGCACGAGCAACGTGGCCCAATGGTAGCTCCGTCCATGAGTCCTCCTCAACCACCACCTTGATATGTCATCCAAATGGTTTCTACTTATTTTGTCTTTCTTTTGGCATGTATGGATGTCTAGCCCTTTGGAAATAAAGGTTCACTAGAAAAATCTTATGCATTACATTCCAGCTCTCCTGACTAACAAATCCGGTCAAAGTAAAGCTAGGAGAGCCGTTAAAAATCATTTTGTATCTTGTATTTTTCTGATCAAATAATAGAAGCTTTTTTGACCAACAAAAAAAAGATATTGAAAATTCTCATAATTTTTTTTATGTTGTTCATTTTGCCAATTAGGGCAAGGTCAATAAAAAATGATGATGTTTTATTACATACTTCTATCCAATAAGATTATATTTTTAATGAACATCTTGATATGGACTTCTATTAATATTGGCAACTAGGGTCAAACTCCATGTGGGTCATCTTAATTATGGCAGCTGATATTTTTCTTGGATCCCTCTCATCGAGAGGTGTAGAATTGATCTAAAGATCATCCAATGTCAATAAGTATTCATGGAGTTATGAATTTGTTTGTGTTATAAGCCAATTCGTCAAGGTCGGCTAGCAACTAAATAGCACCGACATGTGTTTTAGTATAAAAAGAGGTGGCTTGCTAGTCGTTTGTACACTCTTCTTATGATCTCCTCCTCTCCACTTGTCTTTGGGTTTTGGTGGAAGGATAGATCCTAAGAGATATGCTACCCTAAGAAGAGTTGCCCTAGATGTTGCCATGGGGAAGAAGGATCTATGCAGCTCCTAGAAGATGATGCCCTAGCTCTATGTGCCCTATATCTAGGACGTTGTCATGGTGAAGCTACCTAAGACAAAGTCATGTTGAAGCTGCCCAAGTGACAAGCAGATTTGGAGGGTTGTTCGAGCACTGTTGAGAGGAGTTTAGGTTGCCCAAGTGCTCTAACCAGAGCAGTTAGGAACAGCAAAGTGACAAGCAGATTTAGAGTAGTGTTAGAGGTGTGTTGGGTCAAGGATATTGACCAAATTTGGATCAAATTTGGAGCAGTGTGTGGAAGCCATGTGTTGGATTAACATTGAGTGTTGAATACCCCAAAGGAGTGCAACATGATGTGATATATGCAACAGTATGGTATATTGCAGCAACATGGTGCAATAAGGTGCATGGAACAACATGTTTAGATGCAGCAGCTGGACCGCAGCAAGCATTACATGGGACAGCTACAAGCATGGTGAAGCATGGACAGCGACAGCATGGTAAAGCATGGACAGTTGCAAGCATGGTGAAGCATGGACAGCAGCAGCATGGTAAAGCATGGACAGCAGCAAGCACAGTGTTGCAAGTACATTGGGACAACAATATAATAATTGGTGTAGCAAGGACACAAAGCAGCAATGGTGCAGCAAGCACATGGGTGACAGCATGGTGCAGTCGTGGCACTAGGTGCAGCAGTGCTAAACATTGGGACAACAACAGCGTGAGGTCCAGCATTGTGATGATGGGTGCAGCATGGTGAGGTGCAGCGTGATGACGAGATGTAGCACAATGATAGGTGAAGGAGTCACCTTAGAGAATCAATCGAAGCAGCATGTCTTCAACTAATCTCACGTATCATCTTCTAGAGATGATCTATGCTCTTATCTAGATAAGTCAAAGTGTTGACTTCTGTTGTAAATGTACTCTCTCTCTCTCTCTATTGTAACTATTGAAGAACATATAAGAAGAATTGATCAAGGGTTTCCCCACATTGGGGTTTGTCCCTAACTAGCGCCACATCTTATGTCCTCTTGTCTTGGCTTGTCTTCTGCGATTTATATTTATGTTCTATCTGTAGTTTACTTTAACGCTGATGTGATTGCTAATCTGGAAAAGATATTGAGCTAACTGTGAAAATTGAAATAAATTGCTCTAGCATAGAACATACCTAAAATTAACATGGTATCAAAGCTGAGGTGAAGACAAAGCCCAAGCAAGAGTGAAAGAAAAATCACCGAAGATAGTTGGGAAAGGACCAAAGGATCAATGGATTCCTCATCCCTCTTCTAATTCACCAAGGGGAAATCGAAGCAGAGAATATTATCATAATGGCGCAGTGGGAGTATCTGATGGCCTACCTAAAGATCACTTCAATGGGAAGTCCATATCTAAGGAAAGGCAGATGCCATTATGCGAAGGAGACTCTGAATGGCAGGGACACGTCACTTGATGATGATAACAATCACTTCAAGAACATCTTCAATGATCAAAAGAATGACAGTGCAAGTCATCAAGGAAATCGCTGACTCTTCAAGAAAGCAAGGAACCCCAGGTATGAAGAATCAAATGTTGTTTCTATAAGATAAAGAAGTGTTATCTTATATTGGCCCTCTCCTTCAGATTCTTTGGGAATCTAAATTATTGATTGTAGTGCTTCAAGGCACTCCATTGGATAGAAGGGTGCTCTCTCTCTAATTTGGTAGAGATGAAAACATTCGTGAGATTATACTTGGATCCAATGCCACCTATCCCAAAAGGGGTGTTACCCCTCAATTGAATGAGGGTAACTCGATCCATTTATAGAATCTCTTTTATGTACCTAATCACAAGAAGAACCTGGTGTCCATTTTAGCGATGGAAATCAAAGGTTGCAAGGTGGCATTCATCAATGGAAAGGTACGTGTTTGAGAATAGAATTTTCAAAGATGTTTTTACTCATGGATTCAGGGTTGGCAATTTGTATCAAGTTGCAGGAAATCCATTGGGGACCATGTCAGTTGACACATTGTAAGGATTCCGGACACCACATATCTCCACAATGATATGATATTGTCCACTTTGGGCCTAAGCCCTCATGGATTCGCTGTTGGACTTACCCCAAAAGGCCTCATACCAATGGAGATATTTGTCCATCCTTATATACCCATGATCCTCCCCACTTCTAGTCAATGTGGGACTTTGGTCGTATACTCAACACACATAGCACCGGAGGTCTGTGAGTCAGATGATGACAAAGATGCATGAATTCAAAAGGAGCATGAAGGTACATGTTTGAGATGTGCCGAAAGAAAATCTTACAAGGGGACCATTCCCCTCATGTAGCAAGTCCACGAGTTTGGAACAACCCAAGAAGGTTTGAGATTCATGATCAGCAATCTCATGTGTGCAGGTGGAAGAAAGCCCTTTATGGCTTGAACCAAATCACCTCAGGTTTGATATGAGAGGATTGATCGCTATCAAATGACGTTGAAGAATGAAGCCGATCCAAACCATTGTTTAAAGGTTGTGGATGATGGACCTCTCATACCGACACCTTCTGAGAATGGCCTATTTCTGACAAATGCAAACCCTCTCACTTGCAGAAGTAAGAGGGAGTTGGATTTCGGATGTGGAATGGTAAACTGCAAGCCCGTGACTACCTCGAGGATCTGAAGTTATATGGTGGTGATGCCAGAGCAGATTTGGGAAATGCCTCTGAGTTTCAGAAACTCATTTGCATTGATGTTCCTGTTGAACATCCATCCGGATATATGTTTTGCAGTTAGCATGGTGAGCTCATATTTGGTTGAGCATCACTGGATTGGTGCCAAGAATCTTCTAAGATATCTTCACGGCACAATTTCTCATGGATTGCTACCGGAAAAATGAAGTTGCATGATTACACTGACTAGGCATGCAGTGTGGAGGATCACTAGAGCACTTCTCAGTGCTGGTTCTTTTTGGGTTCTGCTTCGGTAACATGTATGAGTAGGAAGCAGAAGTCGGTTGATATAAGCACCGCCGAGACCAAATACATAGCCACGAGTATGATCTCGTATGAAGTTGCATGGTTGTGGAAGCTCTTCAATGAGTTGTTTGTACACATGATGAATACCACCATATCCTTTGTCACAACTAGGGGAAGATTCAATTGTTGAGGAATCTTGTATTCGATGATTGCTTCAGCGAATAGACATCAAATACTACCCTATCTAGGATATGGTAAGTCGATGAGCGAGGAAGCTCCATCACATTGAGACTGATGTACAAGTCGCAGACATTTTATCAAAGCCCCAGGGAAAGGTCAAATCTGTGACTTTCCTGAACAACTTAGAGTTGTTGAGAGACCTTCATATAAGGGTCTTGCATGTTGCATGCATTGAGCTCTAGAAGCTCTGGGAGCTCTGGGGGGCTTGGGGTACTTACTGGAGCAACACACGACCATAAGGCAACTCACTCTCCCCTAATATGGTAAGTCGATGAGCGAGGAGGCTCCATCACATTGAGACTAATGTACAAGTCGCAGACATTTTATCAAAGCCCCAGGGAAAGGTCAAATCTGTGACTTTCCTGAACAACTTAGAGTCGTTGAGAGACCTTCATATAAGGGTCTTGCATGTTGCATGCATTGGGCTCTAGAAGCTCTGGGAGCTCTGGGGGGCTTGGGGTACTTAATGGAGCAACACACGACCATAAGGCAACTCACTCAGCGAATAGACATCAAATACTACCCTATCTAGGATATGGTAAGTCGATGAGCGAGGAGGCTCCATCACATTGAGACTGATGTGCAAGTCGCAGACATTTTATCAAAGCCCCAAGGAAAGGCCGAATCTGTGACTTTCCTGAACAACTTAGAGTCGTTGAGAGACCTTCATATAAGGGTCTTGCATGTTGCATGCATTGAACTCTAGAAGCTCTGGGAGCTCTGGGGGGCTTGGGGTACTTACTGGAGCAACACACGACCATAAGGCAACTCACTCTCCCCTAATGGTGCGTTATGTACAAGGTGAATAGCTCAGCCTTCCCCTGTGATACCCCGAGGCGGCTTTGGGATAGGATGATTCGTTCTCCTGTGAGCCAGGGTGATTAGTTCTCCAGTGGGACAGGATGATTAGTTCTCCTGTCGAGACATCCTACCCATGCAGTCTAGGACTCATGGGAAGTACCTCTCATTTGATCAATGAACAAGGAAAGGAGTTAGGGACTATAGTACTATCGATGGATGCATCGTTGTATTACAGATCTCTTCACGTTGTCACCCATGTGCTCGCTGCACCATGCTGTATTAAGAGATCTGTAGTACACTTGTAAAACGCTGATGTGATTGTTGATATGGAAAAGATATTGAGCTAACTGTGAAAATTGAAATAAATTGCTCTACAATAGAACATACCTAAAATTAACAACTTCTCCATTGACAATTGTGTTTATAACCATGCAAATAAGCACAAATAAATCACACATTTTAAAATTGTTGATATGTTTTATGCATTCTACAACATTTTATAGACGATATGTGTAATATGTGTAATATGAGCAATGCTTATAGTGGTGACAGGTGTGGGGTGTCATCTTTGACCCTAAAGAAAAACATGAAGCATTATTATGCCTCTGGAATTGGCAAAAACTCCAATAATTGGGGTGAGACTCTCGCTCTTTGGTTAACAGTCTAAATAATAATGAATCCAGGCCTTACATAGATGACAGCAGCTGGAGATTCAATCACAGTCATATGCCACTTGTCTCCAAATTTCTTCCGAAAGACATTCATCTCAATACAGTGATATGTCACACTCAAAAATAGAAGAATTAGAGGATGTCGAATCTTTTATCGTTCTTATAGGGTTGTTCATCGATAGGCATAATGGCCCTTGATCTCCATCTTTCAGTTATATGTGGAAATGTTGGGGTAAAGGGTAGTTCACAACCTCCCCTAAGTTCAATGACCATTTTTCTTTCAAATTAGCATTTCAATAACCATGACAAGTGGCATCAAATTGATAACAGGCATCTGCAAAAGTCCATAAGGGTGACCTGTTGTGCTATTTGTTATCACTTGCAGGAGGTCTTTATTAGCCATGCCAAGATGATCAGATGCAGAACATGTGGACTTATCCACATTGTTCAATGTGCATTTAAATATTTCAATGATGGTTTTGAATGAGTGGTCTGCCTCTCATCATTATTTTTTTGCTTCTCCTAATTCAAAGGCTGGTCTCCAACAAGAAGGTTCATCTGAAAAGTGGTTTAGGTGAACTTTGAGGGAAATGTTTTGAATAATTGAAGGTTTAGTTTTGGGTACAAGGAAAGTAGGGCCCGACTGCACATTGTATTCCAACCTCATGGATTGAGTTATTCTTTGAGCCTCACCTAAAACTCAGCCTCCCTATCGGCAACTCTAAAGGAAACCTTCTCAATTGGACCCATTACTTTCGTGTGGAGATTATGCTAAATGGTCATTAGTTGTTTGCTCTTCCTTGCATTCAGAGTCAACCTAGTATTCTTATCTCTCAAGTTGGTCTTGAAAGCCCTGTTTACGCTTGAACAGTTGGTCTTGAAAGCCCTGTTTACGCTTGAACAGTTGCTCTAATGAGAGGTATGGGAAAGGTTTTCTTCTCTTCCCCATTTGATGGGGATAAAAGATCTCCAAATAAATTTCCAATCTAGACACATTCTAGGAAAATGGAAAATAGCCTAGATCGTCTTCATGATTTTATGACAATCAAGAGATAGCGCAGGGAATAGGACGATTAGAGACATGGAAAAGGGATTGGAAACACAAAATAAAAAAGAACTGAAAACTACCAGATAACAAAAAAATATTACTCTATGAAGACCCAATTGAAAAAGCGTAATAGCAGCAATAAACTTGTTACTCGGTTTTCTTTTTTTCCCCACTTCCTATAGGTTAAAACGGAACTGTGCATCTATGAATGAAAGAACTTATCATAAGAAAACACTCAATAATGAACTCATTACAAGACACTCAATAAAGGCAAGAGACCTAAGGAAGACACTCCATTATTGGATCAGAGTAAAGGCAATGGACGCATCAGCCAAAACTAGTAAAATATGGAGGCGCTAAGAGAAAACATGGGCAACTTAAAACGTGAGGATTTTTATTGGGAAATAAAAGGATTTAATTGAGATGTGCCAAGGTTTTATAGACCTATAGCAAGTTGTACTTAAAATCATTCATCATACATTTCAAATAATTACATATGATTTAAATACGAACTCGATTAAACATTAGCGGTTCTGCAAAGTCAGGTTTTTTTGGGCAATGCGACAAAGATGCAGCTTTATGGGTTCACAATCAAATTTTCAGTGAAGCCTTGACTTAACGAAGTAACAGTTGAAATGATACAGCACCAATATGACTCATCATTAACTAAGATCAGTCAATGCTAATTAATTTGTTTATTATGCCTGATCTTATAAGTTTTATATCCTGAGAAAAGTAGGGTTGTACATACAGCCGTCTCTCTCGCGTGTATAAAGGATGTATATTTACACATATCCCCCATCCTCCATACCCCAACCCAAATCAACAACGCCCCTGCCCCAAACCAATCACTCTCCAGTCGTGATTTCCATTATAATTTATCTTTGCCCTATTTCGACTATTTCCAAGGACTTGATTAAAAGATATACGATAAATGGAGGACAATTTTTCCTTCATCATCTTTTCAAATACATGTTGGGTTTTGAAAATTCATTTTGGAAAAAAATATTTAAAATTCTATGAAATTGATAAGCCCCAAACCAAGAGTTTCTATCTAGTTTGATAATAGATATTTACAATTCTAAAGTGTCAATAAGTTGGTCTATATAAAATTTAGTCCCTATCAGGTTTCAGATTCAAACCTCATGCAGAGAGATTGAGAGTGGAAACCAATTGTGAAAACTACCATCTCCAGAGTAGTCCAGGCTTGACCAAGTGTCAAACCGTCTTAATGACAACATCCTGCTGTTGGGAAAATCATTCTACATCCAACATTTACACTAACCAAATTCAAACAACCTTTAGGCAATGAATATATCCTCCCTAACCCACCTTGCTCAATTACCTAAGCAACTCCGCCGGCTACCCCAAGATGCATTCCCCTATATTATCATTAACACCGGTCAGTACCATTATATTATCATGCCATGGGTCACTTTGAATTACCAGTCGCATACAACACTAAATCCCAGCCATTGGTTGGTTAACTTAAACATTGCATACATGTAAAGGAAAATGTGTGTGTATATAGGTATATATATAAGAGAGAAGACAAAATTCTGTTGCATCATCATTATAAGATATGTACGGAAACTTCACAATAAATAGCCCTTTTGAGATTGTTCAAGAAACAAACCGCTTGACTCTTCAAAGAAGAGTTCATCAGGGACAATAGGGGTGTCAAAGAATGAGCTTATGAATCTGAGGTACACGTAACAGTTTTTATGAGACAGTTGTTCAATTCTGGAATGCCAGAGAAAATTGGGTGTTACAAAAAGATATACACAAACACCAGGCACTTCATTTTTCTGTTCTGTTTGTGTGCTTGTTCTATCTGAGAGAATCCCACCTCGACGGGAAAAGCCAGTGGATGCTGCAAAACAATAACATTGTACAAATGGTATCCAAGAAAATAGTTCCACAATTGTCGTTATCTATAATCAGGGATGAACAAGTTGGACCACCATTGCTCCCATTGTTTCCCTCTTGCAGAAGGAAGCTACTGGAAAGGTTCATGGAGAATACCCGAGAAAATCGATTCCTGGTCATATATGAAAGTCCTTGTTGCCCATTTCATAATATGGAAGCAGGCATTTGTTGGGCAAAAACCATTGATCTAGCCATAGCCTTTGTTAATTTCAAAGGCATTAAATAATAGTGATGTTCCCCAAAGGATGCCTTAGCCTAGTACAAAACCATCCTGACAACCACCACAAATCCATCCAGATGCAGTCCAAAGGCCAGTGGGTGCTTGTTCATAACAATGGCAATGGATAGCATGGCCACATCCACTGCACAGAAGATCAGGAGGCACCTCCAATGAGTTGCAGGTTGCACATATCTTCTTCTCCATCTCTTCTGAAGTAATCTCACTACCTATCCTATATGGTTGATTTATGAAATTTTCCAATGAAAACTTGTTTGCCAGATGGCAACCTTTGTTTTCTAAATGGTCTGGTGAAATATCATCACCGGAGCAAAGTTGAACACTATCTTTTATGCCCTGTAGTTGAGAAAATGCATCTTCTCCCTCCTCAACAGGTAGTAAAGTTTCCGAACAATTTTGAGCATTTGGTTGTGGAGATAATGCATCTTCTCCCTCCTCAATAGGTAGTAAAGTTTCCGAACAAATTTGGGCATTTGGTTGTTGAGATAATGCAGCTTCTCCCTCCTCCAGAGGCAATTCAGAACAAATTTGGGCATTTGGTTGTTGAGACAATGCATCTTCTCCCTCCTCAAGAGGCAATTCAGAACAATTTTGAACATTTGGTACTCCCTCCTCAAGAGGCAATTCAGAACAATTTTGAACATTTGGTACTCCCTCCTCAAGAGGCAATTCAGAACAATTTTGAACATTTGGTACTCCCTCCTCAAGAGGCAATTCAGAACAATTTTGAACATTTGGTACTCCCTCCTCAAGAGGCAATTCAGAACAATTTTGAACATTTGGTACTCCCTCCTCAAGAGGCAATTCAGAACAATTTTGAACATTTGGTAATCGAGAAAATTCATCTTCTCCCTCTTCAACAGGCAGTAAAGTTTCAGAACAATTTTGAACAGTTGGTAGTTGAGAAAATGCATCTTCTCCTTCCTCAACGGGGAGTACAGTTTCAGAACAATTTTGAACATTCGGTAGTTGTGAAAATGCATCTTCTCCCTCCTCAACAGACAGTAAAATTTCAGAACAATTTTGAACAGTAGGTAGTTGAGAAAATGCATTTCCTCCTTCCTCGACGGGTAGTACAGTTTCAGAACAATTTTGAGAAAATGGATCTTCTCCTTCATCAACGGGTAGTAAATTTTCGGAAAAAATTTGAACATTTGGCAGCTGAGAAAATGCTGCTTCTCCCTCGACAGGCAGTAAATTTTCAGAACAGTTTTGAACATTTGGTACCTGAGTTAATGCATCTTCACCCTCCTCAACAGGCAGTAAATTTTCAGAACGATTTTGAACATTTGGTAGTTGAGAAAATGCATCTTCTCCCTCCTCAACAGGGAGCAACTTTTCAGAACAATTTGGAACAATTTTGGATTGAGCTTGTATACCAGGATAAATCTGGATGGACTCCGTTTTATGCACTTCAAATCCAATGGTTTCTTGTGTTGACCACTTGTCTTGCTGGTAATTCACCACTTCTTCCTGCAGATAATCATGAACAGATGACTCAAACAACTGTTCACTGACTATAACACATGCTGAATTTGGAATATTTTCTGCTTCTGGAACTGGCCTATGGTTCTCCACTTTAAGATCTTGAAGACCATTCACTGGATCATATTCTACTTTAGCCAACATGTGCTCTTCTTCCCTGGCTAATTTGGCATGAAGCTCCTTATCAGAAACAAGTTTAGATCTGTTGTATATCACCTCTAAAGGCTTGCCATTTTTTGCTACATCCAGCACTTCATTATCTGATGTAGTCATCAAACCAAGCCTTTTATCACACAGGTTATCCTTCTTGGCACAAGGACAGATGGGTGCACTACTCTTGCAGCATTTGTAACACTTGAAACCAATAACATCAGTACTATTCTCCAGGGTAAGCCCAAAAGCATCTCCATGAAACCAATCTACAAACACAGAATTAAAATATTCAAAATTAATTGGAAGATCGAAAGTGAGATTTTACAAGTCAAAAGATCACTATGCATGTAGTAAAGTGCTCTCTACCATAATTAATTTCACCAGTATGACATAAAATCTTGATTTATGGCTGTCCTAGTTAGCCAAATTCTTCTTGAAACAGATCAATTTCACCATCCTCTTGCTGTCTATCCACATATGATGTAGAGTACAACCAATAGGGGCTTAGAAAAGTTCTATACCACAGACTCTTTCAAAACGATACTTGATAAATCAATAAGAAGAAAAAATTAACCAAATGGATCACCCATCATCATACCTTTACAATATTCACATGCAACATATAAAAACTGAGGGTTGTATGCCTCGCCACAAAGAAAACATTTAGGACATACAGAGGCATCCATGTTATTCTGGCCTGGAAGAAGAAGCATGCTTTGCCTAAAATCTTTTCCTGATTCATCAGTCGCATTTTTCTTCCATAAAAAGCCATCCAAAACAACATCTCCTTTAGTTTTCCTTCTTCGACCCCTGACCTTCCCAACACTTTCATTCTTTTGTACATCTCCTTTAGTTTTCCTTCTTCGACCCCTGACCTTCCCAACACTTTCATGCTTTTGGATTGCAACATTATCATCATGTAACCAATGCCTTTTGGGTTTCTTTAGTTTTACATCTTGTGGAGAGGTCCCAATTTCCTCCAGTTTTTTTGAAAGCCTGCGCCGTTTGCAAGTTGACAAAATCTTCTTCTCCGATTGCACTCTAATTTCAGGCTTGCTCTTTAGCAACTTAACACCATGGCACTTGTAACAGGTAAACATGTACTGGAGTTTATCCGAGAAATGGGAAGATATCGAACATTTCCGATGAAATGAACCTGACAAATAAAGGCACATATGAGAAAATACAACTACAACAGATTTCTTCAAGAAGCTGTGTCAGTGAAGCAATGTGAGGCCAAATAGCAAAATTTGCTTAAAATCTTATGCTAAGTAGATCAACTGACAGTAATTTTGACTAACAGCAAATAAAGAATATATCTCCACATTCATAATTAAATGAAAGGCACTTTTATAATGAAATAAATAAATAAAATATTTCACTAATTCACCAGTTGTTTTATTTGATTAAATGTAAGTTTATAAATAATTAAGAACACCAGCACATTTATTTGATTAGATGTAATCTTATAAGCAGAAGAATCCACATGAATGAGTTAGTGGGGACCATAAAGAAGAAGCAGAAATAACCAACAAAAACACCCAGGTGGGGACCAAAAACAACAACAAAATTCCAACTCTCCTTTGAGGTCATGCAGCCTCATGCTTGGAATCACTCAATCAGACTTTTTGAAGGTAAAAAGCAGAACGAATGGAAGAACAGTGGTAGCCCTCGTAGAATGGATTTCACTATTTCTCTGCCTCCATTAGGCAGAAAGAATTCTATCGGTGTTGCGGTTGATAAGTTGACTAAGTACGCTCACTTTGTTAACATGGATTTCACTCCTCGGGCTTCAAAACTAGTTGAGTTTTTCAAACAACACACATAAAGCTTACGCAAGCTTCCATAGAGCATTGTTAGTGACTGAAATCCAAAATTTATCAGTACTTTCTTCGAATAACCCTTTAAAATTGTTAGTACCGTCTTGACCCCAAGTACAAGTTATCGCCCACAAATATATGTAGAATTGAAAATAGTAACCTATGCTCAGATCAGCAAGCTTCATGGCTCAGATGATTGCTTTTGGCAGAGAACTGGTAGACTGCAACATACCATACATCCATTGGAATGTCACTAGTTAAAGCCTTTCATAGTTATGACCAACATCCACTAACTGATTTGATCGTTGAAAAGATTCAGTACCTGCAGTAAATATTTCCTAGAGAAAAGTCAACAGATACTGAAGCTACTAGAATAGAAACTCAAATTGAAACAATGGAATTAGAAGTGAAAGATTGGGTTTTCTTAAGACCAGCATAGATCCATCTCAACCACGGATCTAACATGAACCGAAAGGGATCAAATTTTTTTATGTGCAAACTTATTTTAGAGTGCAAAACACAATGTGCAATTTTTTATTGTTTAAATTATACTTTAGAATATTATAAATATTTTAGAGTGCAAAAAACAATGTGTAATTTTTAATTGTTTAAATTGTATTAAGATTAGATAATATGTGCATTGAGTCATTTGAGTCATTTTATCAGCACACATTAAATTGGTTTTTTGTTATTAAATATTTTCAAGTATACGTCAATATTATTTTATATTAAAATATTTTATTCATAACCCACATTGGATATTTTATTCTCTACAACATTAAAATATTTTCTTTTAACATTTCGTTATATATGAATTTAATATCACGTGTTAAAATCTTTTTGAAAAGTTTAAAGTTTAAACACCTTACATATTTTTGTTTACTTTACATGAAATTATATTAGGTCATATGGACAACTAATTAAATATGCATGGCATAGCCGACATTGCTTTTCTATTTTGAGAATATTTTATTTTTATTTTAAAAGGGACGGGCATACACATTGCTTTTCTATTTTCAGAATATTTTATTTTTATTTTAAGAGGGACGGACATACTTGCACATCACCTTCACACTGGGTTGTAGAATGAGTCTCTCGGCTCAATTACAACCTTATATGCAAAAATCACACATGGTGAAAGGGGTATAAACTAGGTCCTAGATATCACTGGCCTTGTAAGATTTTAAGCAACAGTGGGGCAGGATGGAGATAACGTGGAGCTGCCCACAAGGTCACAAGTGCAAAACAGTTTTCATGTCTCCTGCTTAAAGAAGATGGTCGTATAGAAGGTAAAAATTTCAAACTCCTTTCAAACTCCTTGCCTATTCTCAATGACAAAGGCCATGTTCTTGTAAATCCAATGCACATTTTGGCAACAAAAGATAACGATAAAAAGTGAAGGACTAAAGTGCTATCAGAATATCTCATTCAATGGAAGGGATGCCAGATGGGAAAGCCAATGATATTACAACACCCAACACTAGAATTGCTTTGGGGCAAAGAAATTCAAGGACGGAGGATTTCTACAATGTCCAGATAATCAATGTAAAGCCTCTGTTTCTGAGTCCATCAGCCTTGACCTAATTGATTTGCAGATCCCAAAATTGAAAATGGATTCAGATTTGGCTGTAACTAGATCTGCTCCAAAATGGATCATTCACATGTGAAATATACCCCAAGGATACACGTATCTTGCCAATTTGACTTTTTTTTAAATTATGACAATAAAAAAATTGTCTTCAATTTAATTTGGCTTGTCAAGCTTCCAAATATTGGCAATCATAAATGTGGGCTACAACACAACCTGCATCAAATCAAGAACCAGGCATTCCCCTGAATGGGTAGACATTATCAGTAGGCTTGTTGGAAGGTGTTGAATCTCTCACCCTAATATTGATGATGCCACATCCACTGTTTAAAAAATTTGTGAGATTCTAATAGTTTTAGTATTCATATTATATGACCAATTGTTTATAAATTTTAACCATCTTAGACATGATTCGACCCACTATTTATAAACTTTAAAAGATAAGATTGAAGTTTCTATATTAGAAGTTTACAATTTGACTTCAATGAACTTACATAAACTTTATATTAACAATGTTCCAAAATTTCAATATTATAGGTTTATAATTTAACTTATATAACATAATTCAACGTATTAGAATAATTATTATTTATTATACTAAACAAAGAAATGTGAGATATATCTCTGTTCAAAAGGTTTCTTTATTGTTCGATGTGCATACCTTGATGATGATTATAAAGCTTTTAAGGAGAATCCACGGTTTAAGGGAAAAGTGGGACTTTTCATTACCCCTCAGGTCCTTGAATTTGACTGGACCACTAGGTAGTTATCAGTTTTTAAATATATTGGCAATACCCTAGGCAGATACCTAAAAGAAGATCATAAGCAGGTTAAGCTCGGACTTTTCACATATGTACAAAAATGTGTTGAGATCGATCTCAGTGACTGTCTACCAAAACAGGATGATACTACAAATAGGGAATTTTCACCGGCCTCAAGTGTCGGATTATGACAATAGAGCTTTCCGATGTTTGATCTGCCAGTAAACAATACAGCTTTCATGATTCTTGTCCCCAAGTGGAAGCTCGCCCAAAGATTTTAAAAAAAAAAGATCATAGCCCCAAACCAAAAAGAGTGGAATCATATGAACCACCACTCTCAGTTAATGAAAAGGATTAGAGAGCAGAAATTCACCACACCACACTCAGAGAAGGATATCAATGTTGGTCCAGTGGTGCAGTTTAAAGAATTAATTTATTAAGCCCTCCTTTAGAAGATAATGAAGAAATGAATTTCAGGAATTTCCACTAGTGGGAGGTTATAGACAGTAAAGCCCTAATAGAAGGTACGAAATGATTCCATGGATCTAACAACTCTAATTTTGATAATAAAGAATGGCCACTTACACAAATTTTGAAAATCAAAATTCTGATCTATAGTTAATTTCCATGGATTTGGGTCAATAAAAGAAAGGGAGAAAAAACATAATTGAGGATAATATTCCCCATTCGTACTTGCATTCTTTCTTGTTATTGCTTTGTCTATAATTTTATTGTTGTGTGCCTTTTTATGAATGCTCTCGTAACATCTACAATATGTAACCTATTTTCCTTATATGAAAGAAAAGTTGTGAATTTTTGACAAGGGAAGAAAACGAGTTATATATTTAAACTTATATTTTTTTAATTTTATAGAAGTTCTATTTTTAAAAGTTACAAATATATTTATACTGTTTGTTCACATCATTTCCCAGCTATATCCAGATAATGGCTTTTCAAAGATCTGGTGAATCCATGTCTGGATACTCATCAAGACCAGTTATTAATACTTTGTGGGTCCATTGAGCTCAAATTTATGTGAGTCATTGGAATGATTAACAGCATTTTGTTAGTTAATGGAGTTTTATATTGGTGTACTTTTATGTCAGTTAACTAGGTTTATTTTAGTGTTACTTTTCCGTTGGCTAACAGGAAAAGTGTATCTATCTCAATTTTCAAATGCAAAGGGCAAAAGAGCTAAGGTAAATTATCTATAAAAGTACTGTTAGGCATTACAGTAGCGATCTTTTGGTGAATTTTGAACCAAGAGAAGCAACCATGGATTTGGCCTGAGTAGTGATATTACTGCATTGGATTTGGCCTGAGTTGGCATCCATGGCTTTTCAGAGTTTCAGATTCTATTTGCTGAGGAATACAATCTTTTCATCTGTTGTTGCTATCTGATACTGTTAGTTTTCCATTCTTCTATTGGTGTTATAAATCTGCTATCAAGATCTACATCTGGAGTTTCTTGTATTAGTGATATACCTGTATTGATTGGTTTTATTTTCAATTGTTCCTGGTGGTTTCATCTTCCTATTATGGCTGCTGTGAGTACCTATTGGTGTTCCATTTCTTCAACATTCAAAAACATAAAAAGATTAAGATTTTTTCAGTTTCAGTTTTGGTTTGCAACTCCCAACTCTCCTTCACTCTTTTACTCTAATCTTCTTGCATTTCCTGACCCGTATGTTGATTTGATATAATCAGTGTACAGTAGAATGAACACTGCATAGTCTTGTTCACTTATTAACAGTTTTTCACTTTCTTAGTTATTGTAAGCATCTCAGCAGAAGCACCCCAAGGTTCTCATATCCATTTCCATAACATTCATCTCAATAAAATCTAAACCCCAATCAGCTCCATTAGGATACAATACCAAATTATTATCCCAAAAGTACCACACCTAATTGATCAAATGCAAGAGCCCTTGCTCTGTATTGAAGATATTAAAAGTGGTACAGAAAAATTACACAACATTTTTTGCAGCAGATGATTTTCTCATTAATCAAAAAGCAGAGATGAACAAATGCAAGTTAGAATGGTTATCATAACCCCCCTGTCCAGTGGAAATAATGGAAGTAATAGATTATATAAACGAAGGGTAGGAAAATCACTGTTTATCTTCCAAATTACATATCTATGCGTGGGCATCTAATTGTTACAGGTTTGGTGCATCATGTAGGATAAGGGAGCCATATGAGCCAATCTGATTGTCAGTTGTCTGTGTTGAAGAATGTAACTAGTGTCAGTCTTCATAATTGTATTTGACTGCTGTGAAATGTATTTGTCAAAGGAAAGAAAAGAAAAATTTATTAATAAAAGAAAAATATTTTGAAGCATGGTTTTCATGCTCTTTTATTTATTTTTTAGGCCTAAAGTTTCCATTGTAGGCTTCTAAGGTTTATGTCATGAGTCCTAGTCTTTGTCATCATGAAATAGACCCTTCTTCGGCTTTATTTATCAAGAAAAGAATTTATTTTGATGTAAATAGAGACAAATAAGCCTCCTCCACCAAGTCGGCCTCACTAGGAGAATTTGACCACTCAGAATGACTATATATTGGCAGCTACTCGACCTCATTTGAAAGACAAAAACAAGCAGGTTGGATCTACAATAGCTGGAGAAGAAAAGGAAGAGCGAAATACCTAAGGAGAAGGAGAAAACCCTAGTGAAAAAAGAGACTTTTGTCAAGCAAAAAGAAGTTGAATTTCTCTCTTTTTTGCCACACATGCGAGTTTCTGGGTTGCTACAGGAGGGCCGAAATTTCAGATCTGCAGTAGGGCTAAAATTTTGGAAGCTAGAGGGCTGAAATTTTGTGTTGTAGTTGGGTTGAAGTTGTTGAAATGGAGCAACTATTAAAGTTTCGTTAATCATCTTGGAAGGCTGACTTGGTGGAGTGAGGGAAGTCTTTTGGTTTTGTCTAAGGTCTTGGATTGTCTCAATTTAATTTGAATCTACTAGTAGCCTGGGTTTTGAGTTTGACTGGGTTTTCCCCTTTATAGTGGGTTTAGCCTTGGTTGAGTGCCTACTTCTGATGTCATTGATCTTCATGCTTTTGATTTGATGATTGCTTGATGAGAAGAACATAAGAAAGCTAATAAGAATATAAGAATATCACAAGTAATTGTCAACATAAGAAAATTTTTCTGCCTTTTTTATTTTCTAACATGGTATCAGAGCTACGATGAACGAAGGAAGAAAAAGGCAGCTCGAAGGTCGGCTTCAAGACAACATCATATGTAGAAGGCTTATTAAAGGGAAGAATCTACATCTAGAAAATATATGGCAACTTCATTGAAGACAGAAAATAAGTTAGATGGCGCCACCAACTATAGAGCATGGAAGAAGAGGATGGATCTCATCCTTGCAAAACATAAGTATTGGATTTTATTCAAGGAAAGGTGAAGGAACCCACAGATGATGCGGGAAAGGAAAATATAAGGAGACAAACATCTTAGCTATGAATCTAATTGTAGATGGAGTAAAAGACAACCTAATCCCATATGTATCCAATATAGAAACTGCAAAAGGGATGTATGAAGCTCTCTCTAAACTATTCACTACCAAGAACATTGGATAAATTGCTAGCCTCAAGAATGAACTAAGAACAATAAAGATGACAAAGGATGACATTGTATCTAAATTTGTGAGAATCTCTTGAATGAGAGATGAGCTCCAAGCTATTGATCAGATCATACCAAATAAAGAACTTGTGATCGCTGCTCTATTAGGTCTACCAAAATCATGGAGCTCCTTTGCATCAGGCATTCGCTGTTGGAAAGAGACCATCATTTGAAGAAATGTGGAATGCATGTGGTCAAGAAGAAGCATGCATCTCATTAGCAAGTACAAAGAAGGAAGAAGATGAGGTCAACACTTCAAATGCATATTTTGCTCGCTACAAGAAAAGGGAGGAAATAAGAAGATTAAAGGACCAAAGAAGAAGATTGGCCTATCTAAAGTAGAATGTTATCATTGTCATAAGATGGGGTATTATAAGAATCAATGTCCTGAAAATCCTAGTAACAAGAATAAGAAAAGAGAAAGGAAACATGCAACAGTTGTTGAAGAAGCTCCACCTAAGAAGAACAAGATTGAAGAATCCAAATTCAAAGACTTATAATATTAAGTCTTTCCTTGCATATCAATCTAGATTACTGTTTTAAGTTTTGTGAATTTTTCTTTTATGTTTTGATTTCTAGAGTTCATAAATCTAACATGTCCTGTTAGAAATTTTTGAATTGTTTTTGATAAGTTGTAGGTATCCCTCAAAAAGATTGGATTAAGAGGGAGTCTTCACCATTTTATAAGAAGATGAGTATATCGTTCTTTGTTTCTTCTTTTATGTTTGATTTCTTCATCATATCAAAATTTATTTGTATTGCATGCCCATAATCCTTTCTTTGTATTTTCCTTGATAAGGAAAGGCTATGGAGGAAACTTCAAAGGAAAGCTTTGAATCATAAAAGAAGTTATGTTGCAAAGGAAGGCCTTCAGAGAAAATGATGTCCTACATGGTTTTTTAAAGAACAACTCAAGGTATGTCTTAGACTACAAGATTTGTTGCAAATTTTTCTTCATACAAAAAAGGTATGATCATTCTCATTTGAAATTTGCTTTATATTACTAACTCTCTTATGTCTATAGTTTTAAATCAAAGATTCTTGTTACGGTGATTAATCGCTAGATTGAATCTACCCTTATCATATTATCTCTTGTCATTTTGCTTTGATAAAACCCTAACTTTAGGGTTCACTGTAAAACCCTAGCCTTTTGTGATTAAGGTATGTTAACAATAATGATGAAACCCTAGTCCTCTTAGGGTTTGAACATATGATGAAATCCTACTCTTGATGTTTAGGGTTTGTTGATGTTATGAAACTATAACCTTTTTAGGGTTGTTGTTGATGTCTAGGGTATATGATAAAACCTTAGATTTTTAGGGGTTGGTAAATTAGGGTTAATGACAAAACCCTTGTAATAGTCAATATAAAACCCTAGAAATGGAACTCTAGGTGCATGTGCTTTCGTATAATTGAAACCCTAGCATGGTCAAAATTTGTTATATATCTAATTTTGAAGTTTGATGTTTGTATCTAGGGTTTATGATAAAATCTTAGTAAGCGATTGATATAAGAAAATACTAATAAAACCCTAGATATGAAATACTAGTATGCTATCTTGATTATTGATATTCATGATTTAGTTTTTATTGATAGAATCTAGGGTTTGTGACAAAACCCTAGTAGAGTTTGACATAAATTCTAGGAATCCCTAGATGTAATGATTGCTAACTTGATTTAGTTGTTGATATCTAAGAATTTAAAAGTCTCGTTGTAGAATCTAGGGTTTGTAACAAAACCCTAGCAAATTGTTGAAATCTAATATGTAAAAGATGTGACCCTTGTTGACTATGAACCTAACTAGGTTTAGGTATTCAATGTCTAAAGCTTGATTGTTTTGATGCTTCTTTTCTAATGACATGATTTTCATGTTTTTGTATATTTGTACTTGGTTGTATTTGTTGTTGAAGATTTGCAAGTACATAATCTTCAAGATGTTGAAGATGTTCATAATTGAAGACGATTTGATAATAATGATGATAATCATAGATAAAGGAAGCTGCAAGAAAGTTGTATAAGATGACCTTGTTGTCATAAGAAAGAATGATGTTCCTGAAGAAATGAAGCTTTAAAAGGTTGAAGTTTCTCCTGAGTTATTGATCTTCCTAAGTTGAGAGGGAGCTTGGATGAAAGGAAGTGTATATCTCTCTAGTTGAGAGTGAGGCATAATGTGACAACTAAGACCTTGAAGAAAGAATAAAGATCATGGTTGAAACATTACAGATATATGTTCATGACTGGTAAAGTTGTAAACAAGACTTGGATGTTCTGGAAGAAGTGATAAGGCTAAGTTTGGTGTTGCTATAGAAGTTAGAGAAGAAAGCTTATGAAAAAATATGTTTGGATAATATGATGATGACCTAAGAAGAACTAATATATTTGAACATCCCAGAGGTTTGTGCTAACTTGTATATATATTTGAAATTTTATTGCTAATTGGGATTGTGATTGTACAGGTTTATCTCTTCATAAAAGGGTTGAACATTTTGAAGCATGTTGGAACTGATGGGAATATCTGATTTAGTTTATAGGGAGAGATGAACTTCTTAGGGCCACAACATGCTTGGGAGGACATTTGGCCAACCTGTGATGATGTCTAGATCCTGACGTAGGGAGGGTATCGTTGGTCTTGTGGAGCTCCGACCTTTGATACTATAGCTAGATTCCTGGGTGGTGTTAGAGCTAAAGCCAGATGGTACCTAGAGTGGCTAAAGCATGGAACACACCTTAGTCCCACTAGATTAGATACCTCGGTCAAGTATCTAATCTGTAGCACTGTGTGTGTTGTGACTCTTCATAGAGTTTTGAGATCTTCCATGTACCCATGTATATATTGTTGAGAAATCCAAGGCATCAAGATTAGGTGATTTCTCTTCTAATGATAACTACTTGTGAATGCTTTTTACTTCATTAGATTATGATCTTCTTTTTAGTTAGATTATTATAGTGTTCTTCTTCATCAAACAACTACCGAAGCATAAACAATAAAGAGACAAGAGAGACATAATATATGTGATCAACCAGAGCCAAAACCTCTCCCACTTGAGAGGAAAACTCAAACGAATTCTTCCTCTTATAGAGACTTCACTTGACGAATACCAAGACCAAGACCCTTGACGTATTTGACCTCTCCAAGACCAAGTCACCGAGCTTTTTATTTTGACCTATTCTTCTTACTTCAGTCAACAATGGTCAATTGCCTACTTCTTCCTTCCTCCTCGACAACCCTTCAGATCACGACTTCCTTTTCTCAACAATTTTTCGACCCTACTTTAAAATCCCTAAATTCGATCCTCGAGAAACTTTCACCTTCAACCTTCTTCGCTTGAGAGGGAGACTAACCTTCCTTAACTCAGCTTGAGGATTTACTTTTCTTTCTCCTCGATTCAACTTCTACGACAGCATTGAGACCTCTGACCCTATTTCTGCAACAGAAGATCCTCCCTTCCTTTGCACGTGTGGAAATATCAGCTCGAAAACAAACCCAAACAACTTCGCTCTTCCCTTCCTCTTCTTTTTTGGTTATGAGGCTTCTTTCCTAGTGATTTTCGAACTTCTTATTTCAGCCTTCTCCTTGACCGAAAATTTGTCTTCCAAATGAAGGTCGAGTTGCCTATTTATAGTGGTATGCCCATGAGAAATAAGCCGACTTGATGGAGGTGCTTGAGCTTGGTCTTGGAGGGTCTCTTTGACTCTTTCAATGACTCATATATTTGTAACATGCCCAAGAAGGGTCTTCCATACATGACATTGGCTCAATAGACTTTTATGACTTGATGACAAAACCTAAAGGCTCACAATGGGAACCTTAACTAAAATAAAATTCCTTAATCATGAAACCTGTGATTCAAGAATTACAAAAATAATTTTATTTTCTTCTTTATATCAATTACACAAAATCATAATTACAGGTCATTATGAAGACCGAACCTAGTTACACTTTTCAACACTCCCTCTTAACTAGGGAGGTATTCATAATCCACACAAGGTAATTGGACATTTTCAATCTAAAGAATTCTCACAAGAAGAGTCGAATTGGTAACCCAACTGTATAGCATCATATCAACCAGCATTGTCACATAGCAAGGCATTGACTTGCAGAATTATCTCTCCACGAGATCAAAGCACAATGCTTGTGAGACCAATGATGTATAGATACCCTCATCATTGTCTCTCTTGGAACATACCTCACCCAGGTTCTCAAAGAGTGTTCCGCCAGGACTATTCTTATCTTAGATTCCCAGTCCTCAAAGAAAATCAATCCTCTACGACTACTCCTATCTTGGATGCCCTACCTCATCCTCAAGGAGTATCAAATGTCAAATGTTTACCCAATCCTCCATTATGTCTTCCTAAGTGAAGACAAGAATGATGTGTCTATCTCTCTCCTCATACCCTTCCCTAAGACTTACCGATGTTAGTCTTGGTCTAGTGCATGACACACGAGATAGAGAACCACAACTGTCACTCCCTCTTAACCAGGGACGCCCAACCCATTACATAAAGGAATGTACCCAAGCTCCCTCTTAAATAGGGACTTGACCAAGCTCCCTCTTGACAAGGGACTTGACCAATCTCCCTCTTGACAAGGGACTTGCTTCCAGAATCTCTATAGGTGGAGATCATGGCACAACCAGCTACTTGTAGAACTCCTTCCCTTGATGTCATGAATTTTTCTTCTTTGTTAAGGAGTCTACATTTTGCGAGACTTAGGGCACAAACCATCCATCACTTCCATCATGGGTGAGTCATGTCTTTATTCCTTTCATCGGAAAGTGATCCATCAATTCATATCTGGCCTTCCTTCATGCCATGTTTCCTTAAGGATCTTTCATCCTACTACATGGGCATCAGTGGTAAAAGATATCCATCGCTCTTTCCTTGGCAACCCTGCATCAGCCCATCCAGATATCATTCAAAAATAAGGAATGAATATTAAATTAAAATTACCTTTGTGATGGTCTTTCATCATGACATCTCCTAGTTCGCATCAGCATCCTGCATACATATTGATAAATCTCCAAAAGATATATATTGTCAAGGGTCTCTTTCTTTTTCAGACTTCATCAAAGTCTTCATATCATCCATGGAGATATCCTAGTCAAATCTCTTAGTCCTTGGATGTAGATTGCCTTTTTCATAGTTGCATATTTCATGATCTCTTCCTTTCTTTCTTCATAAATTACCTTCTCGGAACTTCCAGTCATAGTTCCTCCAATTTTATCGACCACCTCATAATCCATATGGGGACATATTATGTTGATTTCATCTAGACAATGTGTGACCCATGCCTTTCTACATCCTTTCAAAGGAAGAGATCCTTTCTTGTGATCATGCTCTCGAGATAGAGCATTTATCCATGCTATCTGCAACCATACGACGTGACTCTACAATATCGAATACAAGCATACATACCTCATTTTTCCTTTAGGTCATCTAGACTTCCTTCAGCAGCTTCCTTGATTGAAAGAACTTCAATCCCTTAATGCTTCACCTCTTTTGTCATCATCCCACAAATTCCACAAGTTGGAATTCTTGATGAAACCCTTGTTTCCTTTTGATTGGTGAACCTTCCGAAAAGATTCCAATAGAGGATCTTGAGTATTCTCATCTAGCAAATGTTTCCTCTTGACCAAGACCCTTGACCTATACCAATACGAAGACCCTTGAGCTATTTAACCTCTCCAAGACCAAGTCACCAAGCTTCTTATTTTGAAGATGAACTCTTTAACTTGATCCCTTTGTTGATGATGACTGATGACTTCTTGGATGATCTTCTTCAAGGATAAGGATTTCTTTTGAGATGAAATCCTTTGCTTTAGAGGGAGGGAGATTGCTTTGATATCTTTGATGATGACAATACCTTTGATCTATCTACCTTTGGATGAGCCAAGTTCTTCCTTTCTTGAGTGGAAATACAGTCTTTTTCTTTTATTCTTGAGCGAGAATCCCATAAATTCTTTTGGTGAAGACTTCTTCTTCGATCTAGGGCTTCTTATTTTGAAGATGAACTCTTTAACTTGATCCCTTTGTTGATGATGACTGATGACTTCTTGGATGATCTTCTTCAAGGATAAGGATTTCTTTTGAGATGAAATCCTTTGCTTTAGAGGGAGGGAGATTGCTTTGATATCTTTGATGATGACAATACCTTTGATCTATCTACCTTTGGATGAGCCAAGTTCTTCCTTTCTTGAGTGGAAATACAGTCTTTTTCTTTTATTCTTGAGCGAGAATCCCATAAATTCTTTTGGTGAAGACTTCTTCTTCGATCTAGGGTTTTGACACTTCTTTGTAGATCTCAACTTCAATATGATCTTCTAGATACACTTTGATGCCTTCCTTGATATTTTGTCCTTGAATGCCTAAGTGTCCCTTGATGAGATGCCCTTTTAGTGATTTTGTCACCTTAGCTCTCATACCATGTTGAGAAATCTAGGGCATCAAGATTAGGTTTTCTCTTCTAATGATAGCTGCTTGTGAATACCTTCATTAGATTATGGTCTTCTCTTTAGTTAGATTATTATAATGTTCTTCTTCATCAAACAAATACCAAAGCATAAACAATAAAGAGACGAGACACAAAATATAGGCAATTAGCCAAGGCCAAAAACTCTCCCAGTTGAGAGGAAAACCCAAACGAATTATTTTTCTTATAGAAACTTCAATTGACGAATACCAAGACCAAGACCCTTGACCTATTTGACCTCTCCAAGACAGAGTCACTAAGCTTCTTATTTTGACCTCTTCTTCTTACTTCAGTCACAATGGTCAACTATCTGCTTCTTCCTTCTTCTTCGACAACCCTTCAGATCTCGACTTCCTTTTCTCGACAACTTTTTGGCCCTTCTTTAAAAGCCCTAAATTTGGTCCTTGAGAAACTTTCACCTTCAACCTTCTTCGCTTGAAAGGGAGACTAACCTTCTTATCTCGGCTTGAGGATTTATTTCTCTTTCTCCTTGATTCAGCTTCTAGGCCAGCAGTGAGACCTTTGACCCTTTTTCTCAACAAATGATCCTCCTTTCCTTCGCACATGTGAAGAGATCAGCGCTAAAACAGGCCCAAACAACTTCGCTCTTCCCTTCCTCTTCTTCACTGGTTACGAGGCTCCTTTCCTAATGATTTTCACACTTCTTATTTCAAACTTCTCCTTGACCGAAAATTTGTCTTCCAAATGGAGGTCGAGAAATAAGTCGACTTGATAGATTCCTAGGTCGACATGTCATTAGGTGTAGCTGCATTATTTTATGTCAGGCCGACTTGATGAAGGTGCTTGAGCTTCGTCTTGGAGGGTCTCTTTGACTCTTTCAATGACTCACATATATTTGTAACATGCCCAAGAAGTGTCTTCCATACATGACATTGACTCAATAGACTTTTATGACTTGATGACAAAACCTAAAGGCTCACAATGGGAACCTTAACTAAAATAAAATTCCTTGATCATGAAACCCATGATTCAAGCAATACAAAAATAGTTCTATTTTCTTCTCGACAGCAATATAAAACCATAATTACACGTCATTATGAAGACCGAACCTAGTTACACTTTTCAACATATATGTAATTATAAATACCCACCTAGTTAAGAGGGAGTGTTGAAGAATGTAACTAGTGTTGGTCTTCATAATTGTATTTGAGTCATGATGAAATGTATTTTTCAAAAGAAAGAAAATAAATTTTTATTTATAAAAGAAAAATATTTTGAAGCATGGGCTTCATGCTCTTTTATTTATTTTTTAGAAGCATTGTAGGCTTCTAGGGTTTATGTCATGAGTCTTAGTCTTTTTCATCATGTAATAAGCCCTTCTTGGGCTTTATTTATCAAGAAAGGAGCTTATTTTGATATAAATATAGTCAAATAAGCATCTTCCACCAAATCGGCCTCAAAGAAGACAAGTAAGCCTCATTAGGAAAATTCGACCACTCAGAAGGACTATATATTGGTAGCTACTCAACCTCATTTGAAAGACAAAGACAATCAAGTTTGATCTACAGTAGTTGGAGAAGAAAAGGAAGAGCGAAATACCTAAGGAGAAGGAGATAACCCTAGCGAAGACTTTTGTCAAGCAAGAAGAAGTCGAATTTCTCTCTTTTCTGCGACACGTGTGAGTTTCTAAGTTACTGCAGGAGGGCCGAAATTTCAGATATGCAGTAGGGTCGAAATTTTGGAAGCTAGATGGCCAAAATTATGTGTTGTAACTGGATTGAAGTTGTTTGACTAGAAGAGACTACTGAAGTTTGGTTAATCATCTTGAAAGGTTGACTTGGTGGAGTGAGGGAAGTCTTTTGATTTGGTCTAAGGTCTTGCATTGTCTCAATTTGATTTGAATATCCTAGTAGAAGAGTTTGATTGGGTTTTCCCTTTCATAGGGATTTTAGCCCTAGATGAGTGCCTACTTCAAGTGTCATTGATCTTCATGCTTTTGATTTAATGATTGCTTTATGAGAACAAGATAAAGAAGAACATAAAGAAAGCTAATAAGAATATAAGAATATCACAAGTAATTATCAACATAAGAAAATCTTTCTGCCTTTCTGATTTTCTAATAGTCTGCTTCTACCAGCAAATTATGCAATGCAGTTGCTATGATTGTTTGCTTTTTGTGCCCTTCCGTGTTGTCAAACTGTCGAGAGCCTCAAATCAACAGAAAGTGCAAAGTCGCAATTGCACTTGCACGACATGAGTGATCCTCCATTGCTAGCAGACCTTAACTTCCTGCACTTTCCACATCTGTCGAGTTGCAATGCCAATTTGTTGATGTGCTTCATTCAATGATTTACATATCTTGAAAGCAACATATGGTTTTGTGTGGCTTCCTTAGCTATGTGAATTCCAGCAGCTCATCACCTCACATGAGAGCATGGGTAGTGACACGGGACACACAGAACATCGCACAAGAGAAAAGAATTATTTTTTCCCTTGGAAATGACTCATTAGGAAACCTCAAACACTTTCTGCCAATCTAAGCATGGTACTTAGTGTAAAGCAAGCAATGTAGACTCAATGCACCTGAGCTCATATATTATGGACACTTTCCCCACAATAATGGCAGCAACTAATTGAGCTAGCCCTCATAGATCAACAAGGGCACCACTTTATATATAAAGGATAAACCATTTTGGCTTGTTGAACATGTGTTAAGCCCCTTTGTTGGAAATGGGAAACCAAATCTGAGAGGTCAAAGACCTTTCTTCACTCACGCACTCACCCACATACAGAGACACACAAGGGCTCTACACCCATTGGGGTTTAAAATTTGGATGCTTGCATTGTTGCACCCCATCTAAACCAGTAAACCACAATGCCACAAAAACCAATAATAAAACCCTTTTTCCTTTTGTTTTGAATGCTCTTTAGTGTTCTAAGAATGATAAATGAGAATAAGCATTCAAAGCACTAACAAAAAGCCCCACACTATTTCACGTGTTGTGTGTTTGACAAATTGGGACACCCATGTTTGACATGCAAACTCATGAAATGTGGTCTAAAGGGAAAGTGTCTTGCTTCTTAGCTTGGCACAATTTCATTCTATGGTTGTGAAACTTACTGAATCCCACGATTCCCCAAGATCAAACCTCCCTTCTTGGAAGTTGTTGATCCCTAACAACTGCAATCCCAATTACAGAAACTATTTCTTCAAATGCTTGGTTGTCTAACTTAATGAAACCCATGATTTCCAAGATCAAACCTCCCTTCTTGGAATTTGTTGGTCCCTAACAACTATAATACCAGTTCAGGAAACTATTTCTTCAAATGCTCAACAGTGAACTACTTTACGACCTAGGGCAACTTTCTTTTTAAGCCCAATATGATAATGTTGAATTGTACCATACTAGGTAACTCTATCTTTTCTTTGTCAAATAATTCTCTGTCATCAACAATATCTATCTCCCTAGGGAAACATAGTTAATAACTGCCTACTCTTCTATGTCTAGCATTGATCAATGATGACTCAAAGAGCTTCAAGCATTAGACTTTAATCATGGGAACTATTCTTATGCACTACTAAAGGTCTAGCCAAAACAAATTTTGCCCTAACTACTCAATAATGGTGTATGGACCATATGTCAATGGTTTCAACTTTCAATTATTTTCCTTGAAGCACTCTTTCTGGAGATGAAACAAATGTTTCTATCGTTACCATGAACTTATGATCAATTGATCATGGTGAACCTTGTGCTTCTAATGGAAGTGGATATGGCCATAAAACCAACCTTATTGACCATGTGCAACAACTTCCTTTGAAATTGTTACCTCATATATTGAACCCAATATGGTATCAGGTCTTTACGAATAAACACAAGATAAGCCTCAAAAGGCTAAGTGCCAAATTCCCTTCCAAAACATGCTTATAGCAATATTGAACATATGAAATATTGAGGTGTTGTCTTTGGGTACTCATAGTTATGTCTAAAAATGCGCAATAGTTGAACTATAATCTGATTTAAATTACTCATTTTGTCCATTTGTTTGAAGATGAAACACAATGTTCATTTTCATCTTTGAGTCCATAAATCCCCAAAGAACTTACCATCAAAACTCAAGAACCAATTGTCTTAATGAGAGAGAATTGAACATGGTGAGTTAAAATGCATCCATACATTATCCATGAAAAAGTACTCCATGCTATGTTGTCCCAATCTTCATAGAGTGAATCGTAAGTCTAGTTTGCTAGCATAATCCACAACCACCATTAAATAGTGATTACTTTTGTTGGTTGTTGATAACTCTTTGCAAAATTCCATGGACATCAACTTCCTAAGGTATACTTGGAACTAGTAATGGAATATAATTGCCCAAACTCTCATTAGCCAACTTGGAAACACTACAAAGGAGACCAATGCACACAATTTTAACATTGTCTACACCATCCTTGGATAATGAAAAGTGCATCACATATTTGATAACATCTTCTACATTTCAAACTATTCAAAAATATTGGAGCAGTCCACTTCTATCAACAATTCCATCCAATGTTCTTCTTAAGGAACATAAATGGTTGCAACTTGTAAAGGATTCCATCTTGCAAGTTGCAACATGTATAATCATGGAGCTTTCATGTTTGTGACTTGGGAATTATGCACAATTGCATAAATCCACATGAAGTCTAGGCAATTCTCATAGGCTTCCTTGAAGTCATCAAATTGAAACTGTTAGAACCACACAAACCTTAGTTAGTGCAATTGTTAGTACCCTTGAAAGGAAATCCACAATTTTTTCATTGTATCCCTCCCAATACTTAAAAATTGAAGTGTTGAGTTGTTGCAAATAAGTCATTCATTTCATGAGCCATGCATTCTCAAGTTTAATCTAAATTTGGAGGTAATGGACCAATTGTGAATCATTCTACACTATCATTTCCTTATCTTGTAGATAGTATCACAAGTTCTTTACTATTTGCACCATAGCACACATCCCACAATCATAAATAAAAAAGTTCAAAACTGCAACAAAGAGTTTTGAAGTGGTATGTTATATATCTTGCATAATGCATCAAGACTACACCCATCACATGCCCAAAGCTTCTATTTGAATATCTTGTTGGTTATATCAATCAAGGCAAGCATTCGAACAATAAGTACATTCTATTTTATCACATCAAATGTTGCATGTTTTATTGCCCCACAATTGAACTAATCATGGACCTCTATCAATAATCCAAGTGAGAAAACGATGTTGGATAAGTATGAGAATTTGTGCAGATAGTATGCTTTTTTCATAAAATCGTGGAAATCAAATAAATTTGCAAGCAAAATCTACTTGAAAGTGGCTTCAATATTCACCAAATCAATGATCAACCCTTCATGATTTACTCAAAATCTAAGCTAAACTAAATCTTGAAAGTTGCTAATTGATTGTGCAGTCCTTCAAAGTGACCAATAACTTCTCTTTGTGCAAACTATAATTGTTTGGTCCAACTTGACCCTATTCAATCAACCCATCACTACCTTGATTCACCAACATAGATCATTTGTTCATTCTTGTTTCTTGTTGTCCTACTTATTACCAATGTATTAATAATCGTTGTGTAAACAACAAACCATTTGGAACTAAAAAACATACAATCACATACACAAAAGAAACGATAGTGATTTAGCTTGCAAACCCAAAGCAAGTAAACATGCACCAATAAAAGGCTTGATTAGCCCTTGCCAATTGAAAAAATACAAATAACAAGGATCATTTAGAGCATCTACTCCTTAGTTGGAACTCAAAGGATTTCAACAAGATTACCTCTACACTCACATCCAAAAACATGTGTCCTTCTAACTATCTCTTGTAGCAATTGATCAAGGCAAACTTGGCTTTTTTAACACTCTTTGTATATATATGATCACTCGAATGATTGATTAGTGGGATAATTCCATTCACCATAGGGTTGTCAATGTCAGCCAAATTTGATTATGCCTTTTATCTCTTTGCAATAATTTTTAGGTCAAAACAATAGATTGATCAACAAAGCTTCAAACAACAATGTTATTCCCAAGTAAATCAATTGTTCTATTCCTACTAACCTTTGATTACATTAGTATTACACTTTAAAACTTCATGTTCCAAATGAGAATTGCAATTCAAATTGCAAAAGTAATTCATATAAAGCTTTTGATTTCTCCCATAGATAATTTACTAGCAAAATCTAGAAGTATGCACCAATATTTTTGTCTTCACATTGGCTTCCAAGCTATCAAAACCTTCGAATAGCAAACCAAGATTTCAAAATTGTTCACAGCAATTCAATCATTGATCTTCTATCAAGAAACTTAGCCCTCTAATGGAAATCATTATCCTCTCATCTCAGTGGATTTCCTTTAGAAAAATTGATCAGGCTCTTCTCTAGGTTGATTTCTATCTCCCAAGGTGAGCTCCTTCTCTGCTGAGTCGGTTACTCAGACAACAAATCAAGTTTCCTTCCTTACTTGGTTGCCTTCATTCCCCATGCCTCTTTCTCTTGCTAAGCAAGTTGACTTCAATTTGGCTAGTCAAGTTCTATATGCAATTCTATTTTTGAACGATTGATTTGAATTTTCTTAGGAAAATTGATTTTCTACTCAACTAAAACGATTTCCTTCAACTAATCGAATCTTCTTTGTTTCTCCATATCTACTAGCAATCAATCAAATCCATTTCTTCAAAATTTCTTGCAAGCTTTTAGCAATTGATTCTCTCAAATGGATCATTTTCTTGAAATCTAAATTGATTTTCAAAAACAAACAACTAGGATCTCTTCTATTTATAGTAATTTGGTAGATTTCTTCTTGTTTCAAACTAATTGTCACTCCATTATCAAGTTCATCTGCAACGGGTAGAATTTGGGTGGAAATGTGTTACATATGGAAAAATTGTTCCCTCTTGTTTTCCCCATCCTAATGGATGCCCCTCAGTTCTTCTTTTATTGATCAAGAATGTGAAGATGCTTGGCACCCTCGAGAGTATATTGTAAACGATTAGTTTTTCACACCCTCTTCCAAGATCAATCTTCTATTACCTGGCAATAATTCATGCTCTTCCAATAACCATGACCCCTGCAGCATCCTCAACAACAACCAACATGCAGGTTCCTTGATGAAGAAATCAAAACATGGTGCTATTGGGCTAGATATAGAGTCAACATGGATTTGCACTTCAATCTTTTATGATCTCGATCTACCTTCACTTAGACTTTATCTAAGGCATTACAAGCCTACTCCTGAGATTTACCAAATCCTTGTCATAATTTTTTTTAATTACGACTTCATAACTTTCACAAAGGGCCTAATATAAAGATTTTTTAGAAAGAATTTAGCAAAGGACCATATTGAGACATTTTACCAAGAATTACTAAGATATCTCATAGCTTAGAATCATATGTCATCATATCTCCCTAGATTCATTTCGAATCACAACCAACGTGGATGTTCCTCCTAAACACTATTGAACATTGAAATTGTGAAAAATCTATTGCAATTAATCTGGTTATTATTCACCTATATTTAGATTATTTGTCCCAGCAAATTAATTTATTGCAAATACTGAATAAAAACAAAATTGTTAATTTCACCAAATAATAAATCACAGGAATTGAGAAAACATCACACATAAAATCGACACCAATATTTATGTACAAATTGTCCCTGGAAAAACCCCAATGTGGGGAAACCAGTTCTGCAGATGAGGGTTTAAATTACTAATTCTTCAGCAAATTGAGAATGTACATAAACAACTTACTTGACACTGGCAAAGCTCCGACAATTTTGTCTTTACTTCAATTGACCAAATCGAACTGGAAAATCGAAGATCTTCCTCTCTAAATCAACTCAGCCTCTACTGGGAAATACACATCCTCTCTAAATTTGGAAATACACATCCTCTCTAAAGTGGGAAATCACACTACCCATTGGAAATACACATTGACCCTCCCAGAAATTCGCACTGCTTCCAAGAAATTTATCAAACAAGTTTTTATGCCTCCAACTCAAATAGCCCACTCGCACTGCCCCCAGCAAATCGATCTAGCAACTATCAATCGAAATTGTGTCTTCAGCAACTCACATTAGCAAATTCAGCCTCCTTTCTCTCAAAAAACTATAATCACTGTGAAGAAATTACTCCATCAAATCTCTCCTAAATTTCTCCTATTGAAAACCTTGTTGTTGGTGTCTTCCACACTATCATCGCACATCACTTCAACCTAAATAGTGATCTCCAAGAGCCCCATCGATCTCCTCTTATAATCTCTCGTTGAGTAATCAACAACCACAATCTAATCACAATCAATGGCTAAGATTGTCTTCACTCCATCAAATCACTTTTCTAAAAGTCACTAAAGAGAAATCGACTTGTCTCAATTAATATTGATTAATTAACCCATATTCCTAAGTTACTTAAGAAAATAATTAAAACTGATGAATAAATCTAAATAGAACATTTACACTATAAATAAACTAGGCTTTGAGATAATTAATCCATTTGTGTTCCTAGCCTCATTAACACCACTTGAGAATAGAACATTTGTATGAGTTACATAAACTAATATAGATGTCATCGAGATAAACAATGACAAAGAAATCCAAGAATGGTATTAACACTAAATTCATCATTTGGATCAAGGTTGTAGGGATATCAAGTCAAAGTTGTCTCATCATATCCCCCTAGATTCATTTCAAATCACAACCAAGGCAAATGTTCGTCCTAAACCATATTAAACATTGAGATGTCATTAAGATAAACAATGACAAAGAAATCCAATAATGGTATTAACACTACATCCATCATTTGGATCAAGGTTGCATGGGTATTAGAAATACCAAACAACATTACCAACCATCTCAGCATGCCTTAACAAGTGTCCAAGTGCATTCTTTAACAAATATCTCATCGTAATCTAACTTAAAGTCAATTTGCCTACAGTATTTTGTTTTCTATAATCATTCTAACAAATCACAAATGTGAAGTAATGGATCTCAATTTTTAATAGTATGTATGTTCCAAATTCAATAATCCAGATTCCACACACACTCTCCATGTACCATATGTTTTTAGAACCAATACTATGGCTAATCTACACAGAGGAGCACCGGGTCCAATGTGTCTTGTGTAGCAATTATTGGAATTAATTCTTTATCACCTAATTTTCTCCAGAAACTTCTTCTTAATACCTAATTTGACAAGAGTACCCCTTCTTGCAAATCAATGCTAAATATTGCACCTTGCAAGAATACCCTCTGGCTAACTAAAAAGTTTAATGTAGTAATGATCAAGATTATATCAATATTATTGCCCTTTTTGTGGCTTTTGCTACAGTTTTTCCATATCGGATTTCATTGGAGAAACGAATAATGTGGGTTACAATTGCTTCCATTCTTACACCGATTGAAACTAAACAAATTCAATTGTATCTTCCTTTATTGATTGAAAAATAAGCAGCAAAAACTTTCATAAGGCCTTTGTAAGCCCTTGAACTTTAGTCACAAAGTCCAATACTAGTAGTGTTGAGTCTTTTTGCAAAGTCATTACATATGAGTATCCATCTTTGACGAACATACACTCGTTTTTTGCCTTTCGTAGACTACATAGATATTCCCAAAAATTATGCCACACACATCCAAAGGAAACACTTCCTTGCAATGTTTTCACTGTTCACAAGGATGGAAAACTTCCCCTTACATTTGTGCTCAACATGTAGAGGTCTTTGTTCTTGTTAGAAGGATTCAAGATGTAGCATCATTGGAAATCTATGCTTCTTCACTATTGCTTGAAAGATCAAATCTCTATGTGTCAAAAACTACAATGACTAATAGTTTCTTGATTTGCATCCATTCAGATGAACTATATACATCAAGGATATACATTCCATTACAAAGTAAGGAACCACAATGATCTTCTTGTTTGCTTCAACTACATAAACTTCAACTGCTTCTCTAGATGCAACATTTGACATTCTCCTTTGGGATGTCCTTTACACTTCAATAATTACAAAATAAAGCTTTCCTACCATTTTTAGCTTGTCCTTCCTTATAAGTCTTGCAATTAACCTTCTAGTATGAAAAGCACCACTGAAAGACTTCTTTGTGTGTTCTTTTGTTATGGATTTTGCAAAACTTCAATTATGTGCCTTTAATAACAACTTCATCCCTATGGGAGCCTATAGAGTGTAGCGCAATAAAATTGCACCCAACCACCTTAATTGCAAAGCTCATAATAACATGGAAAATAGGATTCAAACCACAAATCTGACAATAATAAAAGGGATTCTTATTAAACAAAATGCAAAAATGAACAAGTACAATCTAGAATGGAGTTTGTAACCCCTATAAAATGGAAGTAACATTTTATGTAACCAAAGGAAAGGTGGCCCAATTCAACGTATAGACCATTTATCCTCCAAATTATGAATTATGCACAAGTGTTTCATTGTTATAGGTATGGTCTATGTTGCTCGAGGATGCGTCCACACATCTCCTCATGCCAAGGAACATGTACCACATCACAACTACAATAAGGTGATCCCATAAAATTCAAGGGATATTCCCATGCTCGATATTCTCATTGTTGAGGTCTACTTCACATTCTCCATAATCGTCAATTTAATTTAAGCTCATATTCGCCTTTTCCATGTGATGGAAGCTTTCAAATGAATATATCTAATAAGTTATCCTCGAGGTTTGGCATGCATATTTCACACCCATCTCGATGATATAGACGTTTATTATGTGTATTTCACGTCCAATAAACACAACAAGATTGGATTTATGCTTTCTATCTAGTATCGCCTCACACCCTATTTCAAAGATCCAAGCTATTTCTCTAGAGCTAGAACATAGTTTGTACCTCCCAAAACTTTGCTCAGGAGTCATAATTCCCACAATTTTGTACCTTTTCAATGAGCTTTGGCTAAGACATATATATCATAAGTGTTGATGCTCAATGGTATATATTAAAAAAATTTCTTTGTAGTTCAAAGAAAGGTTCTATGTTGTGTCGCGGGCTATGCTACCAGATTTGTTCACCCTGGGGGATGGATTCATGGATCCCTGGATGGAACACAAATTAGATTTGAAGCCAAATGGATCCGCCCAATGTCTGCTCCAAAACAAATCTTGGATAGAGGAACTGGCCAATTTGAGCTTGTTGAGCTAAGTCACCTTGATCATTGGGATTTGAAGAATGGAATTCAAATTTAGGTGAATTCAAAGTGCTAGATCAAATTCTTTGAATGTTTATATAAATTTGCGTAGGGTTTTCAACAATCTACGACAAACTACTACCAATTATGGCTATAAGCTACCCCTCAACATCCCCAGAGTATCGATTACCTTCAACATATATATAAAATTTTACATAGGGTTTTCAATGGTCTACTACAAGCTACAAATTTGTACTAAATAAGGTCAAGGGTGCAATCCAATACTGATGGAAAGGATGGAAGTGGGAGTTCTTTGATCCATGAAACAAAGCTATTAAGGATAGTTGACAAAAGTGAGCATGATAATGAGAGCTAGTGTTATGACAACTTTTGCTATAACTCGGTAAGGCCCCACAAGGGGAAGGCGGGAATTAGGGCACTTTGTGTTCAAGCTCAAAACGAGTAACATGTTTGTGTTTATGTTATATGGTGTAATTTTATAATCATTTTTATTTATAATTATAAGAAATTTAGAGATGAGAGGTTATAATATATATATTTATTATATTATTATTATTATTATTAAAGATATAAGCTTTTAAAGTTTATGTTTAATTTAACCATCTTTTATATATTATAAGTTTAATAACTTATGTTAAAGTAATGAAATATTAAATATTATTATTATATATAATAAGTTTATAATTTACTTACATGAATAAAATTAATGTATATATGAGTAATTATTTATAAGTATCTTGTTCATGTAATTCATGCACAGGAATGAAGACATTGAGCATTAACATATCAACATGTCACAGAGGCAACTAGCTCAAGGAATTGACCCAACTTACAAGTCGTATCACACAACCACTCAAGCTAACACATAGGACCATAATATCAGTATTACATGTTACAAATGTA